>CAXKVI010000005.1:10920090-11098894 GCA_964058755.1 Campiglossa producta | reverse complement strand
TATTGACAACTACAAAACTTGTATTGATCAAACTAAATTTTGAGTTAAAACAACAACTTCTCTAGTTAATTCAACAGCGAAGGAAATGTCACTTTAAAAACAACAAACTCCTGCAGTCGATCCAACAGCGAAGATACTGTCATTACTGTCATAGAACAAAGCTGTAAATAGACGCCGGCAAGCATAAGTACATGATGGCATCATGGTAGACACTTACGTTCCGCAGTCAAATAGTGTGAGCTCGATTCTCGGCGAAGGCAACAAAGCAAAATGGGAAAGTGTGGTGTCATTTAGAACAAAGCTGTAACTAGACGCTGCCAAACACAAGTATACCATGGCATCATGGTAGTCACCTGACTTCGATTCTCGGTGATGTCAATATAATATACATATGTATATAAAGTCTCAAGATACGGTATATGCTGAAATTTCACTCTACACCCAAAGAAAGTTGTACATGAAAATGTATTTGAAACTAAAACACTGTTCAGTTTTTGTTTCGCATCAAAGTTATCGTCAAAAGCGTCGTCATCATCATTGCCAACCTTATTGTCAGTGGCATGCCATCAGATTCATTTTTCTGTTTTTGTCTTTTGATTGCTACAATAAAAAAAACTTTAAGACACAGCTAAAGATATGGCAGCTGTATAAGCTATAAAATCAACATCAACTAGGGATTTGACGAAGCAGACGAATGCCATTCATTCAGTGATTGTTTTTTTGTTGCTTACTTAGAATTTTGTTTTTGTCTTCGTTTTTATTTTGTTTGATTTACTGGCAAGTTGTGCGTAAAATATTTTTATATTAATTTATAGATGTTGCGAGAAATTCGAATGCAATTATTGTTGGTATAAGAAAATACCAAGAGGTTCGGCTAATCTTTGTAGTTTCTAAAGTGATGCTAAATTTTATTTCATGCTTAGCTCTTTGCACTACGTACTTCAGAGTTTTTATTTTTTTTTGAAAAGAGCAAATGAACAAGGAACTAAAAAGCTTACATTTGAAAGGAAAGGAAAGGAAAGGAAAGGAAAGGAAAGGAAAGGAAAGGAAGGAAAGGAAAGGAAAGGAAAGGAAAGGAAAGGAAAGGAAAGGAAAGGAAAGGAAAGGAAAGGAAAGGAAAGGAAAGGAAAGGAAAGGAAAGGAAAGGAAAGGAAAGGAAAGGAAAGGAAAGGAAAGGAAAGGAAAGGAAAGGAAAGAAAGGAAAGGAAAGGAAAGGAAAGGAAAGGAAAGGAAAGGAAAGGAAAGGAAAGGAAAGGAAAGGAAAGGAAAGGAAAGGAAAGGAAAGGAAAGGAAAGGAAAGGAAAGGAAAGGAAAGGAAAGGAAAGGAAAGGAAAGGAAAGGAAAGGAAAGGAAAGGAAAGGAAAGGAAAGGAAAGGAAAGGAAAGGAAAGGAAAGGAAAGGAAAGGAAAGGAAAGGAAAGGAAAGGAAAGGAAAGGAAATTAAAGAATTGGAAATTAAAGAATAGGAAAGGAAAGGAGGGAGGAGAAAGGAAAGGAAAGGAAAGGAAAGGAAAGAAAAGGAAAGGAAAGAAAAGGAAGGGAAAGAGGAAATGTCCCGGTAAATTTGGGATAATTTTGGGGTCAATATGAGAACAGAATGGGGTTGTTTTGGGGTCCTTGTGGGGTCACTTTGAAGTCATATTGGGGTAATTTTTTGATATTTTTGGGGTCTAATTGGGGTCATTTTGGGGGTTATTTGAGGATCATTTTGCTATCACTTTAAGACCACTTTGGGGTTATTTTAGGATCACTTTGCTATCAATTTTGATCATTTTGGGGTCATATTGCGAACAGTTTGGTGACTTCACAAAGATAGATAAAATAACAAAGTTTGTGTTGTTACTTTGAAGGTAGTTTTTTTCTCTGGTTCAAGGCTCGGCTAATTTTAAAAAGTAAGCAAGTAAATAAAAAAGAATTTCAGGGAAACTTTGGTTAAAGTGGTGTACCTACCAACCAACGACACCTACTTCGGCTATTTATGTATGTACAGTCTGAATGGTTATCTCTATATGGAAATTTTCTCGCGCAAAGGCCGCATAAACTCGCCAACATTGTTTAGAATAAAAGAAATCTCACAATCAAAGTGTTTGATTGTAGAACGTGTGATTTGAATGCAACACGCATCACACCATGCGGCTCACAACCAGCAGCTTAAGGCGACGTGTGTACTAGCACAAGCAACAATACCAGAATTGAACAGCGAAACACACGCATCGTGCCAAGAAGACTAAAATAAGCAAATAGTAAAAACGTCCCAGCTTTTTAGTGAGTAAATATAGCTGACAAATCTTGATTGTTGGTAACTGGGTTAGCACGCTAGCAAAAGAGCTCGTGTGATAATAAACATATATGTATGTGCCTACGTGTGTACATAAGTTCAATGTGTGAATATATAACTTCAAAGTTTGTTGCACTTCCCTAAAAAAAAAATTTGAAACTGAGCGTTGATCTGAGACTCATACTCAGAAAAAATGACACTGGTAAAATCAACAATCTCGTACTGTTAATTTAAAGTTGACAAAATTATGTTAAATTGACCAAACTTTGGTTATTAGAAAGAATTTTTTTGTTGAAGTAACTGCATTCAATTGTTGATTGAACAGTCATAGATCTGTAAATTTTTAATTGACAAAATTTGGTAAAACTGAGAGAGTTTTTGTTGATCAAACTAAATTTTGTGTTAAAATAACAACTTCTCTGGTTAATTCAACAGCATTGCATTATACAATAAAATTTAGTAGAACTGACAGAGTTTTTGTTGATTTAAAAAAAATTTTGTGTTAAAATAACAACTCCTGCAGTTAATCCTACAGCGAAGATACTGTCATTATTGTCATAGAAAAAAACTGTAATTAGACGCCACCAAGCATAAGTACACGATGGCATCATGGTAGACACCTGCGTTCAGCAGTCAAATAGTGTGAGCTCGGTTCTCGGCGAAGGCAACAAAGCAACGTGGAAAGTGAGATGTAGATTGGAGCAAAGCTGTAATTAGACGCTGGAAAGTACAAGTATACCATGGCATCATGGTGTCCACCTGGGTTGAGCGTTCAAGACACCTGAGTTCGTTTCTCGGTGAAGTCAATATACGAACTCTGTAAAATACTTTTTTCTTTTTTTTTTACTTTGACTCATTTTGGTGTTAAAATAACACTTATTTTAGTTTATATATAGAGCAACGCCTTGAACAACAAAGTTTACTGTTAAACTCAGGGACGGATCCACGGGAGTGGTTTTCAGGAAAAGTCATACTTTTCACAGTAATATAAGACTAAATATGTATGTATAGTAAAATTTACGTGATACCTAGAATTTGACATTGCCCGTACCAACAAATGAAGGTATATAGTTCTTTGAAACACAAACCTTAAAGGCGAGTTTTAAGAATCAAAAATTTTCTCAGAAAAAATTTGTATATATCTAACCATTTGGAAGATATTGGCTGTCAAAAATTTAATACTATTTTGTATAGTTAAATGTAAAAGTTTTGAACAGATGGCAACCCTATTACTCATTTTCAGGCCCAGAGGACTCTTACATGACACCTAATAAATTAAAAAAAAAAAAAAAAATTGCCTAGTAGGAAAATTTTTTAAGCTATTGCATAGATTTTATCGCAGGCCTTGGCGGTGGGAGTAAAATGAAAAAAATGTTAATGTTAAAAAAGTTCGTAACGGACTTTTTCAATGTTAAAAAGTTCGGCGTTAGCAACATAACTTGACACAAATAAATATAAGCGTTGCCTACATTGAGGCGTATGACGTTGTACTGATGTTAGCAGCAGGCCGATTACATAAAATTGGAGCTGTACATTACATTATATTAAAATTACATCTGTAAGCGTTGCCTACATTTAGGCTATACTATTAACAGTATGACGTTGTACTGATGTTAGCAGCAGGCCGATTACATAAAATTGGAGCTGTACATTACATTATATTAAAATTACATCTGTAAGCGTTGTCTACATTTAGGCTATACTATTAACAGTATGACGTTGTACTGATGTTAGCAGCAGGCCGATTACATAAAATTGGAGCTGTACACTACATAAAATAGGCTGTACTGCTCTAAAGTCATAAATATGCTCATTGAGTTTTCATAAATATTATAATTGCATAAGTTGATAAAAAGTGATATGCAATAGCTTTACCGCGGCAGTCCCCGAGTGCCACACGTCCTTTTTTTATACAGGTGGCAACACTTGTCAAAAAAAAAATTACCTACCCTGTATTTTTATCTAGTCGTATCGGTTTTTGTCATTGACACGCCTTACGCATAGCTGATATGCTTAATGCTTGGCGCAATTGTAAATCCAAATCAGTAACATAAGTTTTGATAAATATAATTTCGCTTTGAATGCCGCTACACGCCACTTGACTCTAACATTGATAAACATTTTGATATGAGTGGGTGTCGCTTTTATTATCAGCTGAGCTTTAAGCGTCCATTCCACTATCATTGTTGCGCTCTTGCCGCCACTACGGCTCGCTGGATTAAGTGATACATTTGATAGAATCGTTTGCTGATAACATTATTGTTGATACTTAGATATTTCTTTGCTTTCATTTCAGCTGACTTCAAAATTCTTATCAAGTGGCTATGGTCTTAAAGAGCATTTTGTTGTGGTTAAAATTACATTAACTTACACAAATAATATGATTTTGTATAGCATGTTGATTTGTGTGTGAGTGTGTGTGTGTGTGTGTAGTATACGCCAGTGGTGGGCAAACCTATATAGTGACTAAAGACCATACTGGTGCCTCTTCGCAACGTATATTCGTTTATTATCTAGGTCTGCCTGTTTGTACACTATTGCGTGGGGCCCTTCCTAATTTTTCAATCACAGTTAACTCATGTTTTACAACTCGTTGTATTCATATACAACCACAGTCACATATTTGTATTTCCTGTATTTATTTTTTTTTTTTTCATTTTATGAGTGCTTTATCAAATAGCGATAGTAAATAGTTTAAGGGCGTTTTCAACAACTTTTACAACTTAATGACTTATTTGAAAGAACGAATGCATGATTCATATGATTTTATAGCATTCAGTTCGCCTTTCCACACCTATTCATAAACATATGTATCTATATTAGGGTGATTGAAAAGTAAGAATTTTGTTTTGGGCCTTACCCTCTCAAAAGTTAGTAATTTATAGATTTAAAAAAAAAAAAACCGGCGCTATAACTTGATCCTAATATGTAGCTTTTTTTAACTTTTTGTATGTAGAAAAAAATTTTTTTTAAGTGTAATTATAAACAAAAAAAATTTAATAAATTAATTTTATTTAATTTTCTGGACAGACCCCAGCCCACAGAAGTTTACACATCAAATTTTGAAAAATGTCTTTATTAGCTATTTAGGTAGAATAGTGTTGCTCTGCTTTTGTTCATTCTCAAAATTCAATGAGGAGATAAGACCTTGAAGCACTTTTCGTTTTAATCACCCTAATGTACATAAGTAAACAATTTGTTTATCTACTCAAGCTCATAAAATAGAAATGTAAAAAAAACTAGATTTAGAAGAAAAAACAATGTCTACAAAGAAAGGAATTTACCATAGAATCTTTAATCATTTAACAAGAAAAATATGTGCATTAGGGTGGACTTTTTTGATATGAAAAAAAAGTTTCTGAAAAAGCTGTACCGGTCCCGCAAATTATTCTTGTGTGAGTATATAAGACATTCCCTAAGTCTTCGGCCGTTTTATTACCAAGTGTAATAAATTAAAGTAAAGCGTACTAAATTAGCATTAAATAAGGAGAAAACAACTGCGTTTTCCTTTTTTGATTGGGCTGACATTTTTTTGATGGTTGGGCCAGCTTAACCTTAAGCTAGCCCAATTCTCGGTAATTTTAAAACCCCAAGTGTAATAAATTAAATCAAATCGTATTAAATTAGCATTAAATATTGGGCAATTTAGTACGCTTTCCTTTTTTGATTGGGCTAAAATTTTGTTGATGGTTGGGCTAGGTTAACTTTAAAACCCTCGGTAATTTTAAAATACCAGGTGTAATAACTGAAATGAAAGCGTACTAAATTAGCATTAAATAAGGAGAAAACAACCCTGCAAACCAGATACCGGCTAGCAACCAAGTTAAATAGTTGGTTTCATTAATTTTTCATACGGTTACCGAAGTAGCTAATTTTGTTCAGGCCGTGTGAAAATTTTAACCATATTAACACTTTGCCTCTCCCTTGCACTTATTCTATTTTTCCATTTGCTATAAAGTATACCTGCACTCTTCAAAATAAAAAATTTCCCTTTCAAACTGTGGCTAATGTTTTGGTTAAAATGTAGTTAACAGCCATTTGTTGAAGTCGTCAATGTTTTGGCTAACATGTTGTTAATAGTATTTGTTGACATGGTTATGGAAACTGGTAACAGGTGGCTAACATTATGTTATGAAACAGTAAATGTTTTGGTTAACATGCTGTTAAAATTATTCTTTGAATAAGTCAACAAACAAGCTAGCATATGGTTAACATAAGTAGTTGAATCGGTTACCGAACCAGCTAACATATGGTTAACATTTATAATTGAATAGGTTACCAAACCAGTTACCAAAACGGTTAGCGCTAAGAGGACAATACTTACAGATTTTTTCCAAAAAAAATCACGACTGAGATTGATTTTATTATATATTTAGCCCTTATAGAATATAAATTACATATAGACATGTATATATACAATTAAATGCACCCTAAAGATGAGCTGCCCTCGTGGCAAACAACAAAACTTCATGAGCACTGCAACGAGATCCAGCATTATATTTTATCGATAGCGTTTCTGACCGAAAGTCGAACCGGCAGGCACTCAACAACCTCGCATATCCGCTTAACTTCGCCGGTAGATAATGGATGTAGAGATTAGGTAGGTGAAATTCTGTAAGAAACAGAGCACAGCTTTATCATACTGGATTCGTTAAATAAACTCTTATCTACCTACCTTTATTTCATGTGCTGCAGCTACGGGCGGTATTTTTCAACGGGCAGGAGTTGTTACCTTCTTTGCCGTGGAGACGGCCAAGATTGGAGATTGCATTAGTCTGCGAGATGTTTCTTCGATGTTTTCGAGTTCATACTAGAGGTGAGGTAGAAGTGCTGTTGGAATATGCATCTCCTGCCTAAATATCAATAAAAACAATTACCAAAAATTTAAATTATGTAAAAAGAAAAAATTTCTTACCTTTTCTTTGGAAAAAAAATGACAAATAAAAATTATTTTATGAAAACAGACAGATGTCAATTTTTGGGAAATTTTACAGTAGTTTATTCTGTTTCATTCGCACTCATAATATTAGGCATAGTAAAAAATAAGCAATGTTTTCTCTTTTTCGCAGAACGTTTGCACATTAACCCTAAAACGGACTTTTGGTATTTATAGGCCCACATTTTAATTTAATTCAGAACAATTTTTTTTTGGTTGCTTAAGGTTAACATAATTTTGAGAAATTTGTCAGATAAAAAATGTGTGTGCGTTTGCAATGCGGTTAGCAGTGGTTTGCAGGGAACTGCGTATTCCTTTTTTAATTGGGCTGAAATTTTTTTCATGGTTGGGCTGGCTTAAGGTTAAGCTAGCCCAATCCTCGGTAATTTTAAAACCCCAAGTGTAATAAATTAAATCAAAGCGTATTAAATTAGCAATAAATATTGGGCAATTTAGTACGCTTTCCTTTTTTGATTGGGCTACAAAGGATGGGCTAGGTTAAGGGAGCTCCAAAAATCGGCGGCCCTATGGAAACCAAAAAAAAAAATTTTTTTAGCTATTGAATAGATTTTATCGCAGGCCTTGGCGGTGGGAGTGAAATGAAAAAAAAAAATGTTAATGTTAAAAAAGTTCGTAACGGACTTTTTTCAAAGTTAAAAGGTTCGGCGTTAGCAACATAACTTGAAAAATAAAAAAATATATATAAGCGTTGCCTACATTTAGGCGTATGACGTTGTACTGATGTTAGCAGCAGGCCGATTACATGAAATTGGAGCTGTACATTACATTACATTAAAATTGGATTTGTAAGCGTTGCCTACATTTAAGCTATACTATTAAAAGTATGACGTTGTACTGATGTTAGCAGCAGGCCGATTACATTAGGTGTTTAACTATTTTTAGGCTATACTGGTTAAGGCTGTACTGCTCTAAAGTCATAAATATGCTCATTGAGATAATACCATAGTCGAAGATATCACTTACCAATTCCGATCGGTGACCGTTGAGGCGTGTCGCACGGGGTTCAAAGTTCAAATCAGCTTATTAGTTTTATTTTTTGAGTTTCCATAGGAAAATCACTTAAGGGTCTCCGATCGGAACCAAAATTTATATGTGATATACTTAAATATGGTATTATCGATTTTAGGCATTAGACAAAAAGAAAAAAAAAATTTCGCAGACGCGAGGTGAATCGATCCGGTGGTGGCAACTACAATGGAGCAGCAGTGCTGCTGGAAGGTTGATCAGAGTAGTAATCCTCGAACTGCAACCATGGCGGAATCGGCCTGATAGAGAAGTATACTTCTACCTGGCCCAATTCTTAAACGGATACGGTTATTTTCGTGAGTATCTCCACAAAATGGGCAGGGTTCAAACCCCGAACTGCACCACTGCACCCACTGTGGAGCCATAGATGACGTACACTACACCTTTTTCGAATGCGAGCAATTCGCTCAAGAAAGTAGGCGCGTGGAAGAGACAATTGGCGAGCTTTCCCCTGGTAGTGTCATTCGCAAGATGACCTGTGAAAATGCGAGATGGGATATAGTCAGGCGATACGCTAGGCTCATGTAACGCGCTTCGTTAGCTGAAGTAACGCTAAGCGCGGTCCCAGATAAGGAAGAATGCGCGCGCCGTGGACGTTAGGTTTTAGTGCGGTCTACCTCAAGATAAGAACGGAGTCGCACAGTTGGAAAGTACCGCTGCTAGAGCATCTAGTAACGATTGCTTAAATGCGGTTAGTGGATAAAGCATTTCCCCTCCCACGAACACGAAAAAAAAAAAAAAAAAAAATACAATTCTGATTAATTAAATGATATTATTCCATATTTGCTAAATAAATTTCATTGTGATTAACTTAATTTACAACCGTACGTAAATTGTTGTGGTTTTTGCAGCTGTGCTTAGGGTTTCGCATACCTAACTAAACAAATCAAAACGATTTGCCGCAAATTCAATTTGCAAGCACTTAATTATGTGGTAATAAATGGCGCGAAACTTCACAAAGCTAATATAATGAACAAAATAATCATTAGCAAACATAAGTTGACATATGTACGTATGTATGTGTTTGCACATGTGCCGTATATTTAGTACTTGTGGATATTTGCGGTCATAAAACGATTATTTTTGCCGCTTTTAATGTTTTTTTGTGTTACATATTGACTTTCATTTTGGCATTGGGGCGTTGTGTGAAGTGGATTTCAACAACAAGCCCGCCAAAGCGGTTGAGGTCTCCGCATTACTACTCTATTTGTCTTTTATACAAATTGTCATTTCACATGAAAACTGTCAAATGCTTTTGCCGCCTTTGCAAAGCTTACAAAAATATCACATAACAATAACGAAAAAGAACTGTGAAAACAATAACAACAAGAAGTAAATAAAAATAAAATCTAAAGCTTTGAAAAGTTAAACAAACCTACGAAAGAGTCCCATTGAAAATTCTCTAATGCCCACGTTACTCAAAAACTTTGTTAGTAACCATTTTTGCGGCACTCGAAGAGAGTCTTTTGAACAATGACATTTTCATACGTCATAAGAATTAGTGTGCTCCGATACGATAAATAAATACGATTGTTTAGAATAGATCCATCCCTGGTCCACTTCCCGGAAGAAAAATCATCCTCTACCTTAACCGAGGCATAACGCTACCTACATACCAAATTACAACTAAACCCAACAATTTATACGATAGTTTAGAATAAGTCATCGATGGGTCCACTTTCCGGAAAAATATTTATCCTGTATTTAAATCGAGCCATAAATGCGATTATTTAGAGTAGATCGGTCCCTGGTCCACTTCCCGGAAGAAAAATCATCCCATACTTTAACCTAAGCATAACGCTACCTACATACCAAATTTCAAGTAAATCCTGTCATTTTTACGATAGTTTCGAATAGGGTGGCCCCGGGTCCACTTCCCTAAACAAAAACTTTACAGAAATACTCTCCAGGCTCGTACTAATCAAACCCGAAAATTTTAAGAAAATCGGTCGAGTAGTTTTGGAGTCCTTGTTATGTCTCGAAGGGTATACGGCTTTACGTCAATGAGTAACTGCACCATAACATATCAGCACTGAGTGACGTTCCGATATTGGTGTTGACACCGACAACTTCGCGTTTGTCAAAGCTGTCATAATGCCGGCATAACTACATAGAAACTCAAAACATAAATAATTAAGATAAAAGGTAAACAAAAAGCCAAAACCCGGTTGAGCAAAAAAAAAATTCGTTTTAGTAGTTTCTTATTTATTCTTCAAATGTACCCTTGTAGCGGCAAAAGTCACGGATTTTTTATGCGATCAAGATACTTAGGTCAGTAGGAGTTGGCATACATTTTCTAAAATCCATTCGTCAACTGTAAGAAAGCGTTAGCTATTTCGGCAATCGTATCATAACTCAAGCCTACTTTTTCAGAAAAAAAAAAAAAAATATTTTAAAACAAGCTTGCTTTTCCACTGAATTTTCAAACATTGTTAAATTTCTCCTCCATGTGCATACCTATTTTTGAGGTAGAGTGTCACGTACGAGTTTTTGATCACCAAATTAAGTATTTTTATTTTCCTTAAATTTTATTTTTTTGCTTTATCAGACAACCCTCCAATGCTCTAATCAAAATTCGACAGGAAGTATGCCTTAGTAGGCATAGGAAATCTTTTGTGTGTTACTTTTTTGTATAATTTCAACGAGCCTACTTCCTATCTTTTGTTTCTTTTATTTATTGTTAAAGTATGAATATGAAAACAGAATGCTTTGATAATCAACCAACCTTTGCAAAGTGTGAATGGTGAATGGATCGACAAGCATATTAGCCAAGTGAATCATATCGAATCGAGCTGTTAGCAATGAACTAGCTACATTTTTATGTACCTACAGAGGTATGAGAGTCGCATTTGAGGCTTATAAAGAATTATACTTCATGAATGCTACCTTTTCTACTTTGGGTAGACAAAAAGGTTGTGTGCTGCGACATTCTACACCTTCTAACTATAATAAAATGAAAGTTTGGAATATTTTCTATCGATTACGGAAAAAAATGTTTGCCCATATTTGCCCACCTTGATTTAATGACGAAAAGTCACTAACTAATTACACATTTTCGTTATATTTTTTCCAGAGAAATTAAACATTGACAATGGCTGCTGAACAGATCGGTCATTTGGGGTTCACTGGGTCCAATTAATTTTTGGTCTATGTAAGAAGCCTTTCAAACAATTTCTACACTTTTTGCGAATAGCTAAAACCGAATGCCAGGACTAATCTCGTGATCCCGGAAATATAAAATCATAACTCGAAAATCCCGCGATCGCTAAAATTCAAAGGAAGCGAAATTTTTGGTCGAAGCCCACTTCTCTTTTCCAATACGAAGTATAATGGCAACGCTATACAGCTAGCGCTCATTCAATATAACATGCACCCCCGTGAACCAATAAAATGCCCAACAACAACAACAAAAAAGCCTCAACTTTTTACCACAACATCATTTATAAAACGAAAAAAAAAGAAAAAAAAACACAAATTCAAAGATCAAAAGAACGATAATAATAGAAAGAAAATTAATATACCTAAATGAATTCATGATGAGCAATAGATGATCGCGTTTTTACATTGGTTTTATTTCAGCCATAGCCACGTAGTGACTAATTTGGCTCAAACAAACCAGATTCTCAAGAAAAGTACGAGACATTTTTTTCGTTTGTGATTTCAGGAACGATGTTGTTGAAGAAAGTATGACGCTGTTGTTGTATGTCTCAGTGGGTTAAAATCCCTGGCTACCCCTGTTTTATTTCCTATTTATGATATGAGTGAGTTCTAGTGCTTTCATTTGCCATCGTCTGGCTGTTGATCTCTGCTATTTACACGCTTTATCGCCGCTTTCTGGTTTTTAGTGTGGATCAACATGAACTTTGAAAATTATGATGAAAGACGCTTTACAAGACGCTTTACAAGTCACTTACATACAGGCATACGTATTTATTGAATATGCATAGACAATACTGTTGTAATTAGTATTGTTGTATGAAATGCCATCTACTTTGATCTTCATTGATATTATGGTTCGAGTGATCTTTTTATTTATATCCCATGGCGTATAGATCGTTTGTGTACCGCTAGAGTTTGTGTTTCGAAATCGAAATCGGAAATAAAAATTTTGTGTGTAGGTTGTACCTAAACAAAATTAATGCAACTGATCGTTATCGGTTTTATATCTTTTATTTCAGGCTACATTATTATCTAATATAATTTTTTTTTTATTTTTCCTTTTGTAGTATGTTTGATATTGCTTTAAAGATATTTTCCAGATTAAAATCTTATTTTCTTTGATGTTTAGTTTTCGGTTGGTACTTAATATGGTATTTGGCGACTAATGAATACTTTAAATAGGTATTTTGAATTTTTAACAAATGATATATGGGTTATCGAGCGTTCAGGAACCGAATGTTAATGAGAACGTTATCACCATTTCCATGACAACCGTATCTATGTACGTATCGGGGTGGGATCATGCAGGGAGAGCTAATGTAGCTGAGTGGATGGGCGGAGACCGTGTCCCTCAAGAGAAAGAGGTAGCTTTTTTCGTAAATACCCAGTTTCAATCTTGATGGCCAAGATTTTCAGATTTCTGATGGCTCGAAAACCCTAGGCGCCCTTTAGGCATCTCAGTTGAACTGGTAGCTTAATATAGAGCACATGGTAGAGCGGGCATACCCAGGTCTGTACGCCTGTAAAAGAATGTTAGACGGGCAGTAGGGTTGAGCCCAGAACTTATTCGACCAATTTTAGCCTACCGATGTGCCAAAATAATGTCCGGCACGCGACTCGTCCCCTCAAAACACCAACCACCTATTCACTTGCTCTGCGGAGCCCACTCTTCCAACACCCATCTGCCCTGTAGAAACAGATAGCTTCCTGGGACTACCGTTAGGAGACATTGATGACAATTTAGACAACAACAACAAGCCTACCTGGCAATAATGTGGTGGAGCTACATGTTTATAATACTAGGCAAAGTTCAATGAGCTGCCTGTGGTGTGATCAGCGCGACGATTAGAGCATGTTCCAAGGAGGCTCTAAACGCGCTATGCAATATGCCACCGATTGATATCTTTTTAAGGAAAATAGTGTGCACCTATTCTTCGGGAGTTGGGATTCTAGAGATAGCCCACCGCCCTATTGTGATGAATGTCATCGATTCCTATATCACAACTAAACGAATTATATCTGTCCTAGGAACTTTAAGATTCGAATCGCTTCAGTGAAGTGCTGGATAGAAGAGCAGTTTACTCAGAAATTTGATATTTCGTTCATTTCACGGGCGATTCCAAACAAGCCTGTGGAGTGGGAACGGGCATTTTTTGTAGCACTCCCGGCATTGTCCCTATCTATGCATCTCCCAGACTCAGCGAGTGCATTTCAACTCGAAATCTACGCGGACCTCACCGGTAATAGGATATCATAGAGCCTGGTTGTCCAGTGCAGGGAGTGGACCATGAACCTGGCAAGCCCACTTATCGTCCGATGAGCTGATACGGCGTCGATTATTGATGTCGATGATTGATGTCTCAGAGGGTCTTTGGAACTTGACAAGGGTCAAAACTCTGGGAATCTTAGCACGCTAATGATAGGTGGAAGCGTTTGCAGTCCTACAGGAGTGTCAGGGAGTCTGTGGCCCTAATACAACGAAATGAGATCTTCGACCCTTCTGAAGGTAAATATACATAAATAATATTTTCAGATTAGTTTCGGTGCTCACTGGGCATGGGCCTATTGAGGTACCCATGGTTCGGGTTATTCTGGAAAGCACTACACACCTTATACTAATAACTCCCTTGCAAGTGTTAGGGTCTTTGTCAGACTTCTTTTTTTTTCCTTCTGGCCTAAGAAACTTTCCTTCGTCTGATTCAGATTCATTCCGTTGTAATACCACGTAAAGATATCCTTACACATCCTTATCGTCTCAGTGCCTTGAATATAGCCCCATCCAGGGGCGGACTTGAAGGGGGTTCGAACCTGAAAACCACCCCCGTGGATCCGCCACTGGCCCCATCCAACCGTGTTTTTTTTATTTTAGAGCCGTCGATGCACGGATATACCGTCATCTGCACCCATCCAACTCCCTTCCGACTTCAACTTAGCTTCTATGATACCTTCCGAAATGCCACCTGCATTAGCTCAGTATCTGGTTTACTCTGTATGCCATCATAAATCCACATGGATATGATATGAGATCATATCAAGCCGCTTATAAAGTAATGTTTAGAACTCAGCTCCTATAGGAGCGCTATAGAGACTTTTATATAGATGCTTACATGTTGCATTTTCGGTTCACTTTCTCTTTACTCAGCCTTGCAACAACTCAATTCAGTAAAGAGACAACAACAACGTAGCAACAATTTATAGCACACCACAACCAACGCAGCTACACTTATTTTGCTGGACATGCCAGTGCGTGAATTCTCATATGTCCCAGGCTGAGCACTAATTATGGGTCATTAAGGTAGCTATTTTGTTGTTTCCTATTATTGCCCGACGATTTCCAAAGAATTCAAAATTAAAAACCACTTTAAAAAAATAAAACTGAAATTTCAACCGAAGTAATAAAAGGTCCGATAAGTAATACAAGAGAAGGATTGGTACAAAAAAAAAAAAAAAAAAAACATAATAAAAAGGGAAAAATTTGTGTAGACTTAATGCGCCATGAAGGGTTGAACGGACCGCCGCAGTGTAATCATTATGCAGCGAAAAACGCTAATTTACGGAAATTTAAACACTTCAAACAAAACACTAAAAAAAGAGAAAAAAAAATAGGTACCAATTGAAAAAATAAAAACAACAACACTGCTGCGGAACAATTACATTAACCGAGAAGAAGTGAATAAGCAAAAACGAAGAGACCAGCAGACGGCTAATATAGGGGCGGACACCAACCACTGGCAACTATCATCCCAAAGGTGCACTTTAAAAGCCACAAAAAAAAAAAAAAAAAAAAAAAAGAGCAACAACAACATTAATGATGTTTTATGTCTGCAACAACAACACAAAACGAATGTGAGTATGAATGGTGATTTCAAAGAAATGGAGCGTTTGTTCATTGCTGTTGTTGTCGGTTGCAAGAGTTGCATTGCTGGCGCTGCTGAAACCCAACAAAGCATACAAAGCAAAGAGGAAAATCTTGTATAGATAGGAATAATTTTTGATTACAACGACCCAAGTAAGTGTAGTCGCAGACAAACACACAAAGGCCTACAAAAGTAAATTGACTTTTACTTATGTATGTTCAAAAAAGAACTGAGCAGCATGGAAAACAGCTAAAGAACAGACGTTTTGAGTTGCGGACAGACAAACAGACGGACGGATCATCGTCATTCGGACAATTTGAAAGGCGACTGCACAGAAAGAAGAAGCCGACAAGAAACAAAAAAAAAAAAGAAACGATAAAAGAAGCGCATGCAACTCCAGGTTACTCAACAGCAGCAGCTCAGTGGCTGGCAGCCGCAGTGGAAGGTGTTAATGGACTTTTAGGACTACAGCTGAAATTCAAATGGTACCTACATACATACATTATAAGTGCAGCGTTGTGCATCTTTATTTTATTTTTTTTCCTTTATCTTTTGTTTAATTTTCCCTTTTTATCTTAGGAATGCGCCAATGTAGAGGCGTTTATTAGTTGGAATATGAGACTATCACTTTTTCATGTCTTTGATAATGCTTTTAAAAATCCAGATGACCGACAAAAGTAAAAAGTAATTTATGTACAAAAAAAAAATCTAATTTTATGGTGTATTCAGATTTGTTTTGATTTACATACATACATAAAAATTGTTTGCATCATAAAAGCGCATTATTTAAAAAATATAATTTACTCTTGTTAGACGAAAGGAATATTTAACGCTAGTTCCTCCTTAATATGTCAGACGTTTGACGCAATTTTTCTAAACTGTCGACAACTTGTCAAAAGAGGTCGATATGGGTATTCTGTAACTTTGTAACAACGATATATGTATAACGATTTTCGTGTCAGCTGTGGTGGATATTAAAAAAAAATTATATAATGAGACTAGGTGGCAGCTAGACTCCTTGACAATTATCGATTATAATCGATTAATCGAACTATCGATTATAATCGATTAATCGAGTATTCGTATTTTTCGAATTTTATAATATTCGATTAGTCAAATTCGAATAATCGCCAGCTGTCACTGGTAAACGATTATTCGAATGTAGAAAATCGTATAAACAAAATTTATAAAAAAAACAAGTAAGGAAAGCTGTCTTCGGCTATGTCGAAGGCTATATACCTTTCATGAATAAGCGTCACAATGTTCACTGTTCGATTCCCAGTACAGCCTGTGTTACTTTAATTTTAGCTCATACCGAAAGTATCGGAACTATCGATTATATGGGGGCGATGTGTTATATGGGTCCAATCTCATTGATTTTTAGCATGGGCATTCCAAATTCTAAAAGAGCAATAGTTAGGAAATTTCACATTCCTACCTATCTAATTACAGGAGTTATAGCCCAAAGACCGTTTATCGGAACAATGGATTGTATAGGGTCTATGTGAAATATTTATCACATCTCAATGATTTTCAACATCGATATTGTACATATAAAAATAGCAGTACTAACAAAATTTCACGTTCCTAGGTGTTTAATTACAGGAGTTATATTCCAAAATGCGTTTATCGGAACAATCGATTGTATGGGAGCTACATGTAATATCGGTCCGATCTTGCTGGTTTCGACAAATGATTTCTATATTAGAAAATGGTGGCCGCATAGCAAATTTCAGCCAAATATCCCAAAAACTGAGGGACTAATTTGCGTTCAAACAGACAGACGGACGGACATGGATAAATTAACTCAGCTCATCATTCTGATCATTTCAGTATGCTTTTTGGTGGGTCCATCTATTCTTCTCATACTTATCATGAACATACTCAGCTCTTCTCAAAGGTTCGCAAATCTGGCACCAAAAACTGAAAATGCCACATCGTCTGGGATGCTGTCCTGATCACGAATCACGCGGGATCACTAAACCCGAAAAATTGACATCCCCAGCGTGCATCAACAAATAACATTTGGCATTATTTTCATCTTCAACAAATTTACACGTAGAAATCACCTGTGCGAGTGCAATCGATTTATTTGCTTAGTAACATACACCCAAACACAAGTGCTGCGTAGTTACTTCAATGAACAAAAAACAAAAAAATGTCTGACAGAAAAGCAAATAAACAATCTTAAAGACGAAGAGTTGAGCATTGAACATTTTACAGTGCCGTTTATTTACAAATGTGTTTACCTTTCGCATATACACGCACATATCTAATTACGAGCTCAAAGGTCTTGTCGAATATAACAAATAAAAACATTTGCTCAACTAGCGGGTTTCTTACATTTTTTTTCTTTTTTGATTGATTGTTCCCCTATATTGAGCCTCGAGTTGGACAAACATATGTTTTCAAAAGTGTTAATAACTAATCCGATGAGGCGACAAAAAAAAAAGGTGGCGTTTTGAACGTCTTAATCCGGAGTTAAATAATTAAAAACAAATAAACTACTTTTAACGTGAGATGAACCTTTCCGATAACAATTTTTTCTCGTATTTTTTTTTTTAAATTTTTTTTGTTTTAGTTTTTGAATTTAAGTTCCTGTTGTGGGTAACGAACCATGGCTTTCTTGTATGTATGTAAGTGATTTGTATAGTTCATGAACTAGTTCGATATTTCAAAAAAACTACCATACTTATATATAAATCGAATCTAACATAAGTAAGGTAGTTTATTTGATATTTTGAACTAGTTCATGAACTATACAAATCACTTGCAAACATACAAGAAAGCCATGGTTCGTTACAAATTTTGAAATAAAACATTCCCTAAATGAACTACATGATCTAGTTCATTTTGGTGAACTAGTTCAAGATTTCTGAATACTTTAACGAACCAAACTTCAAATCTCTACAATCTATGCTAGCGCTATGATTTCTGTTAAAAAAAGTCGCAATTTTCCTGCAGGGCTTTCATATTTATAGGTATGTTATCTACATTTGAGTAACAGTGGGTGTACACTCCACTTAATGAAATTGTCATTTAATTTGACAGCAACAAGTTGAGCAAATAATTGTAGTTACTACAACAAAAACTGTATGAAAAGTAAAAAAGAGATAATATTACACTCAGAAAAAAATATTAATTGGAGCTTGAAAAAAATTTAGTCCAAGTAGAAACTTCCTGTGAGATTGATTCCCTTAACAAAAATAAAATAAAATATAGTAAAAATTACAAAAAAATATAGTTAAATAACTAAAAAAATATAGTAAAAATTCCACAAAAATATTGTAAAAATTGAACAAAAATATAGTAAAAAAATAAATAAAAACTATAGTGAAAATTACAAAAAATATGGTAAAAATTGAACAAAAATGTAATAAAAATGCCACAAAAATATAGTAAAAATACACAAAAATATAGTAAAAAATTACACAAAATATAGAAAAAATTTCACAAAAAATATACTAAAAATATAGTAAAAATACACAAAAATATAGTAAAAATACACAAAAATATAGTAAAAATTACACAAAAAATATACTAAAAATTTGACAAAAATATAGTAAAAATACAAAAAATATAGTAAAAAATTACTCGAAAAATATAGTAAAAATTACACAAAAATATAGTAAAAACACACAAAAATATAGTAAAACATACAAAAATATTGTAAAAAGTACACAAAAATATAATAAAAATTATACAAAATATAGTAAAAATTACACAAAAAATATACTAAAAATACCACAAAAAAAGTGAATTACGCAAAAAATTCAGTTAAAGTTACATGAAACCTTGAATTTGACGTTGCAACAAATGTAGGTATATATTTTTTTGGAATATTGTCGAAAAAAAATTGAACCCCCTTTCCTAGGATTTTTCGCTTCTTTTTCTCTCTTTCATAATTCACAGATGCTTTTTCGTGTTTTGGTAAATACATATAGGTAATCGCTGCTTTCTAAAGAGTAAGCTTGATACACATGAAGCGTAAAAACGGGTTAATTTGAAAATGAAGGCAAATGATAAAGTAAAATAAGTACTTGTTAAGTCATAAAAATAATGCGACTATAAATTTCAGGTTGAAATTATACTAGTCAAGGTTCAATGTTTTTCGAACAACTTAGTATGGTAATGGTATGGCTACTGTCAGCCTGTAGTGTAAACATAGCTAAGTGAACAGCGTTAATCAAATAATTACAAACGCTGGGTATAAAAACTAATAAAAGTTGATTTTCATGTCATATATTTAAAATGATTTTGTTTGTTTGTGCTCAGTGTTTTCTTAGTTTCATAGATAGATAAAATGAGCAAATCTTATCTTTTGCATTCTGCATTTTTTCCGCCCCTTATTCATGTTTTAACTATTTATTGCTTCTTTTTGGGCTAAACAAAAAAAAAATAAGAGGTATAAAGTACACAAAAACTTGCGCAATTTTCTTGAAAACATAACCTTATCAAAAAAAAAAAAAAAAATTATAAAGTTTATTGAAAACATAACCTTATCAAAAAAAAAAAAAAAAAAAAAATTATAAAGTTTCTTGAAAACATAACCTTATCAAAAAAAAAAAAAAAATTATAAAGTATAAAAAATGCCAAACAGTTCTACTGCCATTACAGGAAACTGCACAAAAACTTCCGCAATTTTCTTCACAAACAGCGATGAAGTCAGTTTTATATTCAGAGTCCAAGTTTATAGCGACCCGAATGCTTGAACGAGCGGCCGGGTGATCTGTCATTCACTACTTGAGCTGTCATTCAACCGTTTTTGTGTGCGCTTATCTAAAGTGTCTGATCTTTCCACAATAAATAAGTAGTCACATATGCTGTGCTAGTATGAGGCAATCTTATCCCCCTTTTTTCTTCATTTTTCGATACGCGTGTTGAACGCAAAACAACGCATCTCAGCACATTTCATCAAAGCGCTCCGAAGTTAGCATACTATATACATATATGCGCTTCGCTCCATATAGGCTGAGTCTTTGGTATGTAGGAAGCGTTATTAGTCTGTAAATGAACTGGTTTTTAAATCGCAATCAAGCTTGAGTTATGCATGCTATGTGTTGAATAAAACATTGTGCAGGGAATAGCAATTTTATGCTAAGAGCTAAGCAATTAATTGAAGTTGCAAATAAAAAATAAAAAAAAAGTAGTAAATACTTAGTGCGCAAAATTTAAATTTTTTTTTTTTTTTTTTTTTGCTCAAGAGGTTAGGATTCTAATGAACGCGAATGCAACATTTATACAGTAGCTCGTTACGCTAAAGATAAGTGGAAAATGAACTTTCATAAATGAAGTGATGCCATTAAATTAATTGCTTTAAATAAGCATGAAGCTATTGGACAGGGCGGCAGCTCTATTTTCCATTCGACTACCTCGGCACTCACTTCAGTTTACTTCCTCTATGTAAAAATATAGGTAGACTAGTAATAATATTTTACCATTTTTAACATATCTCGGAAGATACATAATCTCATATTTTATCCTGGAAGAAAAATTATCCCACACTTCACCTAAGCATAATGCTAATGTTTAGAAAAAGTCAGTCCTGGGTCCACTTCCCGAGAAAAAAGTGTTTCCTATATATTAATCCAAGCATATAGCTACCTACGCACCAAGTTTCAAGCAAATCGAGCCATAAATACGATTGTTTAGAACAGATCGATCCCTGATCCACTTACCGGAAGAAAAATCATACCATACTTTAGCCTAAGCATAAAGCTACCTACATACCAAATTTCAAGTAAATCCAGCCATTTATACGATAGTTTCAAATAGAAGATTAAAATCGATGAAAGGTATTTATGGTACCAGTTCCACGAGCTTTCAGGAAGATAATGCGAATAAGAACTTCAAATCCAAGCATACTTAAATATGTTTGTACATCGGCCTGGATATGAATATAGATCAAGTTTGTCTCAAGCTACGCGCCAGATGCCATTCATCGACTTGAGGGCTACAAAGAGTATCTCATCGGCAGTATCAGTAAAGTAAAACAGTGTAGAGCTGTCTGACAACGGGTGACGGGCTAGAGTATATCCGCCG
This sequence comes from Campiglossa producta, assembly GCA_964058755.1. Lineage (NCBI taxonomy): Eukaryota > Metazoa > Arthropoda > Insecta > Diptera > Tephritidae > Campiglossa > Campiglossa producta. The sequence continues at coordinate 11,077,576 of CAXKVI010000005.1, read as the reverse complement.
TAAGGCATGACTGCCGGAAGAGGCAACTAAAAACCTCAAAGGGTAACGACTTTCAACTGTATGGTTGACTCTGACCTTTCCTTACCACTCTTGCGATGGAAGCAGAGTGAGGATCTATATGGTTCCATTTGTTAGTCAGGCATGTACCGCAAGGTAGTACCTGAGCATAATGTGTTCCTATATGGCAAAGGTCTGTCTCCTCAAACCCAGCGGGAGTCTTTTTGTAGTTAAAAACAACAACAACAATAACAGTTCGACTCTTGAAACATAATAGATGATAGGGTGGTCAGCTCAGACTATCCCTTGCGATACGCCTTACGTGTTTCCAATGGGATCCAAATTTTGTTCATATCTGATATCTCCGACCATAGTGCTGTTTATTTTGAGTATTAGATAAAAATAATAATTTTTATATTTCGAGTCTCCGTCGGTCTTTATGTGCGATATAGTTGACCGTGGTGCAACCTATCTCGGGGTGAGACTGGAAAAGATTGTACATTTGATTATAAGGACCATCCTAATTTACATATATATTTATATACCCCTACTATTTCGGGAACCCATAGACGGAGGTGGATGAAATTTTGCATATAGATAGCATGCTTTATTCTAAAGTTTTCTACTTAGGTGTTGTCACTTGGGGTGCTTGGCTTAACATACTTGATTCTCGGTTTTCTTCTTTTGTCGTTAGTGTTCGATATGTTTTGGAAAGCTTGTACTGTTGGTAAGTAAGATTATGCGACAACTTCGAAAAATACTGAGCAAACCTAACTATTTTGCGACTCAAGAAAGACATCGTATAAGTGTGTATGTCCCATTAAAATGTTGTAGAGGTTGAAAGCCTCGGCGACCGCTGGCAGCCATCGTCACGTAGTGGCTCGCTGTGGCTCTACAACAAACACATGTGGCTCTTTTATGGCACACAAAAACAAATCAGATTCGAATAATATTACGAAAAATCATTGCAATATTATTGTTGGAATACCGTGAGCGTGCCTACCAGGCAGCACCATGTGGTAGCTCTTTTGGCTCGCTGTGGCTCTACAACAACCACATGTGGCTCTACAACAAGCAAATGTGGCTCTTTTGTGACTCACAAAAACAAACCAGATTCGAAGAAAACTACGAAAAAGCGTCTCCAACACGGCGCACACACAATTAATTTCGAATGTGACTAAATGCTCAAAAATTTTGCCACAACACTTCATAAATAAATGGCTGTCTGGAAATTGTGAAATTCTTTGCTACCTTTTTGGTTTCAATAGAGGAAGAGCTCTAATTCGCTACTAATCCCACATAAGTAGAAATGCCTTAAAGTCGAGTTAAATTCCATGAATGCTATTTCTAACACATTTTTGTTTGCTATTTTTGTTTTGTTTTCTTTCTTTCTTTTCATTTCATTTTTTTTTTTTTTTTTGTGTTACCTACCCGCAGTTCAGCTTCCAATTGATTAGTATGACCGGCTGAATTTGGCATAGCTGTCATGTTATAGCCTAATCCCTGGCATGCTGGCACTGTGATGCGTTGACATTGTAGACCATTGTTGTTGTTGTTGGGCGCGTTACTGCTACCGACACTGCCAACGCTGCTGGATACGATTTGATTTGTTACAGCACCGGAACTCGTACTGAGCACTACTGCAACTAATTGCATGATAATGCCGACGATTAGTAGCGCACTGATATCGAGGGCGAAGTACATTTTGTCACACTTCTTTTTAAGATTTTATAAGTGGTTGTGTTTTTCAGATTTTTTTTTTTTTTTTTTTTTTGATTTTTACTCTCAAAACGTGGACAATTTAAAAAAAAAAATTTAATAATCTTTTTTTTATAATTTTCACATTTTTCTTGGCAATTTAGTGTTTTAAAGCACTTTTCCTGTTTTTTTTTTTTTTTTTTTTTTTTGTATATGTCTGCTTTCGGCTTTTTTATGCTTCTTTTTTTATTGCTTCCTTTCTACACATTCACTGCCGTAACAAATACCTATCCACACACGATTTTATGGGGCACTGGCATTATTGCCTTTTTTGTTGTCGGGCCACATGAAAAACAACATCAAAGACCATGGAATTCCCTCAAGCGAAGCAAAAGCACAACACAAAAACTGAGAAAATAAAAAAATATTTAAAAAAAATATCGTACAAAGAAGACAGCCGCCAGAGCAATCGAGCCAACAAGCCGTTTCTCAGGTAGTCAACGAGTTTTTGTGCGTCCACACACGAACATAGGCGCACAGCAGTCAATGGCAGCCCAATTATACTTGTTTTTTTTTTTTTTTAATGTGTAAAAAATCTCACACATGCACTTTAATTTAATGTACAAACACACGCACTTTCATATGCACCACTTTTCGTTGCGCGTATCTCTGAGCTACGAGTTTTTTTATTTGAATACTTGAAATATTTTATTTTTGCTATCTTAACATGCCTTTTGGTTTTGTATTCCCTGACATACCGCGAACACTGCCACATAAAAAGACCGTCCGTTTCGCTCAAAATCCGTTTGAAGAATTCTTTCAATTTTTACAAGGCAGCTGTTAATATAGCTCAGCTGGTTGAAGTAGCGCAACTCATACCAATGCGCCTCCGAACATGTTGCATACGACCATCAAACAGGTTTTTTAACGTGTGTGTGTGTGTGCTTTGTTGTAGTGCGGCTAAAATTCTTTCATCTTCTATACTTTAATTTATTTTTTTTCCCTTGCCGGTTTTGTTTATTTACCCGGCAAAGTTGTTTTTGTCGATCGCAGCTCAGTTCGTCTTGTGTAGGTTCATACGGAATTTCTATATTTGTTGTGTTAAATTTGTTCGATGGTCTTTAAGTGCAAACTTCAAAGAATGAAATTTGGATTGATAGGGCAACTGTTTGTAGGCAGGGTATGTTCATTAGACTGGGTCAAAGAAAAAACTATTTTTTTGGAAATTATTTTAGGGTACTTCCATGTCAAATAGTCAGATAGTTATAATTTTAAAAATTTTGCTAAGTTTACTTTTTCCATATATCGGTAACTACTGTAATTAAAAAATCCGTAGCACTTTCAAGAAGGTTATTTGGAGATATAAAAAAAATACTTAAAAAAAATACTTAAAATTTTAAAAACCAAATTTCGATATATATTTTTGGATGGAGATTTGAATACCTCTATACAGCTTAGGGTGGTTCTTATAATCAAATGTACAATTTTTTCAGTTAACTTTTTAGGCGGCGATATGAAGTTGTGATTGTGAGTAAAATTTGAGAAAATTGTATTCTGTAATAGATGATGCAACGGAAATTATGCAACGGAAATTAAATTTTCGTAATAGAAGTAGTATACTTGTATATCCGGGACTATCTCGGGAACCGCTCGACCGACTTGGATGAAATTTGGCATATAAATAGTATGATTCATTCTAATAGTACATTTACACTGCACCAAATTTGGTGATTCTAAATGTGGAAAAGCCGCAGAGTTGTTATTTTGAGGAACTGTGGATTGTATGGGTATCAAATGAAAGGTATTTTCGGCCGTATTCCCACTATGACAATTTCACGCAGGGTTGCCACCCAAACGCAATTTATTTATTTTTTCGTATATCTAGGGAACTACTTGACCGATTTGGATAAAATTTGGCATATGGATAGTATGATTCATTTTAAAATTATATACATTGGTGTTGCCACTTAGGACGGTTTACAGGGTTGCCATTTTTTTTTTAAATATAGAGCTAGATATGCCAATAAGGGTATGAAATTAAAGGTATTTTTGCCCGTATTCCAAATACAATAAATTCGAGCAGGGTTTCCACTTAGGGTTGCCACCTAACCGCAATTTATTTATTTTTTCGGATAACTCGAGAAAAGCTTGACCGATCTGGATAAAATTTGACATATAGATAGTATGATTCATTCTAAGATTATATACATGGGTGTTGCCACTTAGGGCGGTTTGCAGAGGTGCCACCTATCCCATTTTTTTTTATATAGAGCTAGATATGCCAATATGGGTATCAAATGAAAGGTATTTTTGGCCGTATTCCATATATGAAAGTTGCAAGCAGCATTGCCAATTAGGGTTGCCACCTAGCCGAAATTTATTAATTTTTTCGTATAACTCGAGAAAAGCTTGACCGATTTGGATAAAATTTGGCATATAGATAGTATGATTCATTTTAAAATTATATACATCGGTGTTGCCACTTAAGGTGGTTTACAGGGTTGCCACCTATCCCATTTTTTTTTTAAATATCGAGCTAGATATACCAATAAGGTTATAAAATTAAAGGTATTTTCGACCGTATTCCAAATATGACAATTTCAAGCAGCGTTGCCACTTAGGGTTGCCACCTAACCGCAATTTATTTACTTTTTCGGATATCTTGGGAACATTTTGTGGTAATTTTGGGGCCGTTTCGGTGTATTTTGGAATCATTGTGGGATCAATTCGGGATCATTTCCATGATTCCAAAATTACACCAAAATGATCCCGAAATGGCCCAAAAATTACCTCAAATTGATCCCAAATTAATGTACAAAAATCTCTCCACCACACACTGACTTACCTTACCCATAATAAATATAATGAATTACTCATTAGTTCACAATATGCATATTAATTATTAACTTTAAAATAGCATGCGTGCAAAACTATGTAAATATATTTTCAAAAATGTAACAATAGCCGCGAGTTTTTGCTAAAAGGTAGTAGCTGAAAAAAAAGTTCACACCTGCAAATTTGCGCCGTAACACTTCAAGGCAAAGAAAAAAATGCGCTTGGAAAATATTCAAACAGTGCGTCTGGCCATAAAACATTGCATCAAAAAACTTGAGCAAAAAACACGAAATTTATGAATGCGCTACAACATTGTTGCCTACCACCAGCATGCAGTAGCAGCAAATAGCGATAGCAGTGGGTACTAAAATGCGAATTGCAAAGACATCAACTCACCGTATTGCCAGCAATAAAAGCAATAACAGCAACAACAAAATCTAGAAGGTGAAACCACAAAAAAAGTTACAACAATTAATACAGTTTGAGTGAGACTAAAATCAAATGATATATACCCAGCTGTGGGTGGACCACGAAAGGTATACAGAAATTCGAATTTCTGACCATAAAAGGAGTACAATGGGCAAATATGAGTCGACTTTTACACCAGTATTTGCAGATTTTGCTCTGCAAAAAGGTTTTCAATACTTTTTTGCATTAGTGCGACCAATAAAAAGTTTTTCGAGGTCGAAAATTGACTAATTTCTGAAATCAAATTTTCCAGGACACCCAAAGACATTTTTAATCAACAACTTTATCAGCTCCTAAGCAGTAAGTTTGCTTTGTTAGCTTAATTAATTTGTATTATTTTATAAAAGTTCGTGTCTTAAGTCTTTCGATTCCATATCTCACATAGATACTCTGCACTTCGTAAGTCCTACCTATGCTTAAGTATTGCTTGTTGCTCCGTATATCAGAATCATATAAAATGAATTGAGTCTAAACAGTCTTTTGTTAAATATTCATCTAAACCCTTATAGAAAAAAATGTCTTCTCATTACTTTACCGACTCTCGAAAATCGGAGACTTTTACTGGGGATAACTCCACAAGTTGATCATCGCGATGAAAACAACAGCAATTTACCTTTATTTGTATGTATGTATTATTAAATTAGTGCAGCTGGGTATAAAAATAAAACGAACAACGACTTCATTCAGTCATCGAATTAGCCGCATTGGCTATGGTTGCGGTACACTTTGAAGTCCGCTTTGATTTCCGGCGGGGAGATAAGATTTTACGCTTACGTATAAAGCAGAAAAAAACATATAAAAACCGACAATTGCATTAACAACAACAACAACAAAACTTTGTTGTACAACTATTACTCAGGCGTTATTGTTGCAATGGCAACAAATTGCAAATCGAAAATGAATTGCCGCATTGCTTCGAGCTTAATTTTTTAATTTTTACTCATTGTTCGCACCAGCCCAACAGCAATGCATTGGCGACGGTCCGACTGGCGCACGGGGCTGGGAAAATGGACACAATGGCTATGGAGGAGTGTTAGCATGCTACAAAGAGCTCACCGATGCCGAACACACATACATACACTCATATTATATGCATATGAATATTTTTTGTGCAAATGAAATGGGCAGATTCTTATCGGCGTACAATCAGCTTGGCATAAGGGGCGTTGATGGCGGTGCAGACCCGCCGTTGCAAATGTGCAACGAATTTTGTAATTTGCGACAACTTGAGCCAGCTGGCACTGGTGTAGTGAATAGGTAGTAAGGGCATGAGGATATGAAAAGAGTTGGTAAGAGTATGACTGACGTACAAACATACATGCAGGCGGCAGTTGAAAACATGCTGGGACATTAACGAAAGCGTATGACAGAAGCGCCGAATGATGATGATGAGTGTGTACAAAAAAAGTCAATGTGCTCGGTTATGCTCATATGGTGGGGGGCAGAAATAATGGCAAAGGTGTGCACGTCAAGTGGTGATGTTTATTTTTTTGGTTTCATAACTTTTTTAAAAAATGCTTGCATTGTTTTGCCGTTTGTGCTTTTTCCTGTAACGTGCACCTACGCACGAGTGAATTTAAAAAACTCGCCGACCACACACATTTCCGTTGAAAATCTTGCCCAAGCTCAAGGCATTTCACACGAGAATGGATTCGGCCCATATTACTATTAATACATACGTCATGGTGATTACTTTTTGCTTTGTATAAGCCTGGAACGAAGGAAGGGTTTGCGCCTCGACAAAACCCACGCATTCAACTAAGCGACAAACCAGCGACCGATCGTTTTACCGGTTGCCAATAATAAAAAGAAGAGTCGCCTTTGCAAAAGTACAGTAATGCGCAATATTCTGGTTCTATCCCTATCCCTATCCCTATCCCTATCCCTATCCCTATCCCTATCCCTATCCCTATCCCTATCCCTATCCCTATCCCTATCCCTATCCCTATCCCTATCCCTATCCCTATCCCTATCCCTATCCCTATCCCTATCCCTATCCCTATCCCTATCCCTATCCCTATCCCTATCCCTATCCCTATCCCTATCCCTATCCCTATCCCTATCCCTATCCCTATCCCTATCCCTATCCCTATCCCTATCCCTATCCCTATCCCTATCCCTATCCCTATCCCTATCCCTATCCCTATCCCTATCCCTATCCCTATCCCTATCCCTATCCCTATCCCTATCCCTATCCCTATCCCTATCCCTATCCCTATCCCTATCCCTATCCCTATCCCTATCCCTATCCCTATCCCTATATCGATATAAAGTTCTGCACAGTACTGTAAAAAAATGCAAGTCCAAATAAATTGCGAACAACTGGTGCACTTGTAAAAAATGTATGTATGGTTATATGCATGAGGTTTCTTAGTATTCAAATACGTACTAGTATATTATTCAATGTTCTTCAACTTTCGTCGGCAAGTCAATACCGATACTTAATAAAGTGATCAAACGCATTTAAACGTCCTAAACACAAGTTCAGCGATTAATAACTGCTTTTGAACTCAACCGACCAGAAAACTCGTTGGTTGAAGTCGGCCAACAACAATAAGTCCCCTTTTACACTAGACAATTCTTGAATTGAAGCCTGCCGCGACATAGACCAAGGAGATGAGAAGAGAGGGAAAGAGTACCTTCGGGGACTATTTTTGTCTTAACAACAACAACAACAACACCAACCACAACGGGGTTTCCTTATTTGATACAGTGTATGAACCGTCCTGTATTCGTCCACGCGACCACAATTTGGGCTCGAAGAACGTGTTTCAGTGAATAGTTGATGACGATGATGATGATCCTAATTGGCAAATGTTCTACTGTATATTTGTATTACAACAACGTGCGAGACAGTGCATTGAACAGCAGGCGAGTTCAAAGGACGATAAAGAAAGGTCTCACTTCAAATACAAATGAGAATTTGGTAGCTCAGCTGCTCTGTCAAAGTGAATCTATGTAAAAACGTATGCTAGCTAACAATGGGTCACTTGTAGATATATAGCACATTGGAACATACATATGCACAGATTACAGGAGATTAGTACTCATACTTGAATGTTTGCATTGTAAATTTTGTGATTACAATCTTAAAATTTCAAAACGAACTGAAGAGGAAATGACATAAATTTCAATTCAAACGAGGAAATCTCCATTTGATTGTTAACTGATTATATTCGGGAGATCTTACCAGCTTACTTTAAACTAGCTCAGATTGGATTAGTTTGCTAAGGGAAATGGCAATCTGTTGAGCGAGAGATTTCTATTTGCTTACAGGATAATCTCAGCTCAGGAAAAAAAAACTCATTATGTCATTTTGTTTGTGGACCGCTATATTCCTACCCTGCAAAAAAGAGGTCGTATGAGAGTCCTCGCTTGTCATATAAAAAAAAAGAGGCGTGAGTACCAAGTACTCGTGAAGTTCGATGTGTAAACATGTGAATTCTGCACAAAACTTCATTTTATATGTTTTTTTTTTTTGTTTCGAGTCAACAAATGGCTCATGGATGAATCATAAATGACTTATGAATGATTCAAAAATGACTCATGCACGTCATAATTGACTCTTGGGTGATTCAAAAATGAAAATGAATCCATGAATCATTTGAAATACGTTCATGAGTCATTTATGACCCGTCCATGAGTCATTTATGTCCCTTCCATGAGTCATTTATGACTTGTCTTTGAGTCATATACACTACAAACTACAGCATACACACCACAGCCTACACACTACAGCATAAAACCTACAGCCTACAACCTACACATTTCAACCTACACCCTTCACCCTACAACCTACAGCCTATACACTACAGCCTACACACTACACATTACAGCCTACACACTAAACCGTACACCCTACAGCCAACACCCTATAGCCTACAGCCTACAACCTACATACTACAGCCAAAACCCTATAGCCTACACCCTTCACCATACAACCTAACGCCTACAGCCTTAAACCTGCACACTACAGCCTACATCCTACAGCCTACATCCTACAGCCTACACCCTAAAGCCTACAACCTACAGCCTACAGCGTGACTTTCTGGAAAGACCCCCAGCCCATCGATGTTTCCACCTCAAAAGGTGGTATATCTGAGGATCAGGAGGTTCACCTACTCCATCTTGGAGTAGTCCCAAAAAATTACTCCACCAAGGATCAAGTCATCATCTGCTTAGTGATTATATCGGTCGTCAGGTGAGGCACTGCTGTAAGTTTTTCAACATCAACATCGCTCTATGCTCTCCTTCTAGAATTTTAGAGTTCAGTGAAATGTATCACTTACAGACGTATGTTGGTACCATGTAATTTTTCAAGTTCAAAGAGACTTAAACGATTACAGAATCATACATACACATGTACATAACATCATCTCGTATTTCTTGACTTCAAAGCGCCTCAAATTGACTACTGGCGACTCCTACCTGTAACAAATGACATTTCTGTGACTCAAATGAAGATACAACAAAAACATTTGTACCTACCAATTGCGATAAAAGCAACATCGTCAGTGGCCAGTGCTAGTGCCATGGTTGAGGTAGTATTGCAGAAGCCTTAGTAATAAAAATCTACATAATTACTATACACTTAAACGTATGTATATAACTACATTAGACTGTCCACTATTTAATAAAATCTTTTTTTTACGTTATTACGAATTTTCGTATAGGATAAAAAGAAAAAAGTTATTAAAATTTCGGTCATACTGGAACCTCCAATATCAAAGTCCTCTCCATAGTTTTTTTTTTATACTTTAAAAAAGTCCGATATAATTCAAGGATAAATAAAATACAGAGTAAGACTTTCAACTTGGGTTATGCCACTTCGTTCGGTTTACAGGGTTGCCACCTATAACAATTTTTTTCTAAACATTGAGAAAGATATGCCAATATGGCACTCAAATGAAAGGTATTTTCTGTCGTATACCAACGAAGAGATTTTCAGGCATGGTTGCCACCTAACCCAAAATTATTTATTCCTGCGTATATCGACTAATATCTCGGCTACGAGTAAAGTAATTCGGATCAATTTTTTTGCTAATTCATTCATGCTTCATTCTAAGACTTTATTTGGGTGTTGTCACTCCGGGTGGATTAAAGGGTTGCCACCTATATCAAATTTTTTTGTTAAATATAGGGCAACATATGTCGATATGGGTATCAAATGAAAGGTATTTTCGACCATACACCCACGAAGATATTTTCAGGCAGGGTTGCCAGCTATTTTTTTTAATACTTTATAAATCAAAATTTAAAACGCTAAATTTTGGTCTAACTTCGTTAAATGGTGGCAACTTTCAATGCGTTTTTACAAAATTGATGGAACAAATTCCTTACCTCGTCAAAATTACGCTGCTCAGTCTAATGCAGCTCTGTTTACCCACCCATGTTCGTATGTGCACAACTTAGTAAAAAACAATCGCATTGTCGGCTTCCTAAGCTTTCTTACGAGGCAAACGCTAGCAATCCAGGGGATATTTGAAACAGGCTAATTGCCTAGAGCAGCTGTAAAACAAAGCCGCCAATGCATAGAACATACGAGTATGTACATACAAAATGTACTTAAGTACTTACCACAAAAAAAAAAACATACATAAGTAATCTGTAGTAATTTAAGGAAGCCACTTGAAGTTAAAGAGTGAAATTTTTCACATCTAAAGGTGGAAAAATAAAATATTCATATCTTGTGTAGATGTTAGGTAATTGCATATGATTTGAATTTACAGTTAAATATCATTTCGGTCAAAATATGTACATTTGTACTTAGGAATAATGCCATTATTTGAGAACCTATATGGGTCATTCCATGCCAAATCGACAAATTTTTTACCTGACCCCCTTCGATTTCGCTAAAAATTTGCTATCTTTTTCTACCCCCCGAAAGACTTTTTTCAGAATTTTTTCAAATTTTTTTTCCCCAAATCAAAAAAAGTTATGAACTTTAAAAAAACGGTAACTTTTTCAAAAATCGACCGTTTGAGATAATTTTTTTTTTTAATTTTGGTTTCTAAATGTAGTTTTCGGAAAAAAATTAAAAAAATTTTTAAAAGCCCAGTACCCCGTTTCTGTAAATAAATCGACAAAACTCTCGATTTTAATGTCGTCACACTCGACTCGATTCAAAATTGGAAAAAAAAAAAAATTTTTGTCACCACCTCAAAAGCAAGTGGAAAATAAATCTACAAAATAAATTTTTTTTTTACAGAAACAAAAAAATTAGTGTGACGTCAATATGACGTCAAATCGACTATTTCATTCGAGACGATCGATTTATAATATTTTTTTTTTTTTTTTTTAAAAACCGACCTTTTTTTATTTTTTGAAAAACTCCAACTAATTCTGCAATAAGCCCCGCTAATAACAAGATGTGCCGACAATGTCTTCTATTTTTTTTAACTTTTGCTTATTTTATATAATTTTTTAATGAAACTTTTTATAATTTTTATAGTAGTTTTTTATATTTATATATTCTATTTTTTGTAAATTTTTACTATATTTTTTGTATAAATTTTACTATCTTTTCATGTAATTTTTACTACATTTTTTTGTGTAATTTTTACTAAATTTTTTGCGTCGTTTTTACTATATTTTTGTCCAATTTTACTATATTCTTTGAGTAATTTTTACTATATTCTTTGAGCATATTTACTATGTTTTTGTGGAATTTTTACTATATTTTTCGTGTAATATCATTTTTTATGAAATTTTTACTATATTTTGGTGTCGTTTTTCCTATATTTTTGTCCAATTTTGAGTAATTTTTACTATATTTTTGCTGTAAATATTAATGTGAAAGTATGACTTTTTGAATGCCGAAGGAAAGGATTTGAACCTGAAAATCACCCCCGTGGATACGACCCTGGGTGCGCCAAAGACTATGAAAGAAAGTAGGTCTCCTTAGGTGCAGTTGTATTAGCAAATATCATTTGCCATATCCTCCCATTCGCATGATGAGCGAAAAAATTCGCTGCCTTACTCACCTTTTGTTTTGAACATTGTGTGTGTGTGTGTGTGCATGTGTAAGATCATATTTATGTCCATTGCATTGTTCTTGAATCCCTTTTGGCTTAATTTAATTTTTTGTTTGCTTTTACGGCTATATCAACACTATGAAGTGGAACAAACACCGCAACAGCAATTATTTGCTAAGGAAAATTAAAAAAATAATAAATCTGGGTACGCTCACATTAAGGTGGTTCATTTAGGCAGCACATTTTATTTTTTTTTTCTTTTCGTACGCTTAGACGGGTTTCGCCACTCGAATCGAAAGACAAATTTGAACTCAAATCGTTCTACGCTAAATCCTTCCATCTTCATCGGATTACAGCTAAGATTCTACTTTATAGATGATCTGATCAGAATGGATAAATACCTGCTTAAGGTCCTATCGACGAGATCTTCACTACACGCCAAATGTCAAAAAATCGGTCCCTTGCGTTTTTACAGCTACTTCACTGTTGACAGAAACAAATTAGAGTTATCAGCGAAAATAATGTTAGCCTAGAAATCAAACGGAGAACCATTGTTGCCAAAAAATGCTAGCTTGGACTAAGTAGCCAATTGCCAATTCAATTCTTCTCTTGATGAATAAAATTAGTTTCTTGATCAAAGTTATACGAAAGATTTAAGACACATACTTTGTTAGGAAAGGCCCAGGGTGCTTAAGCCGCGATGTATACCGCCAAAATATGAAGGATAGTTGAGCTAAATTCATGATTCAATTGCCACTTGAAGACTCGTTAATAACAAATGTATATACAATGTATATATATGATACATATATAAATGAGTGCTGATACGTATGACATGTATTCAATATAGCCGAAGAGATTGACTTAACGACAAACTGTCAACGTTAATACATATTACAACCAAACATCAAATCAAGAGCAACTGACAAGATATGCCTTTTCAAAAGGAATAAACTTCAGATAAGGAAAAAATGTCAAAATTATCTACACACTTGAATTGAGCGCATTAAAAGGATGTGACCGCCACAAACGAACCGAAAAGAGTGGATAAAGCGAAACTTAAAGAAAAATGCTATTGGCTTTAGTGGCTCGACAAGCTTACGATAACACTTTTAAACATACGTACGAGGGGACTAACGAAAGTTCGATTAGCTTAGAATAATAATACAAGTAAGACTTGGGGGTTGCCACCTATCTCAATTTTTTTTTTAATTATGAAGCAAGATATGCCAATATGGGTATCAAATGAAAGGTATTTTTGGCCTGTCCACTTTGGTGTTGCCGGGGCGGTTTACAGGGCTGCCACAAATTTAAATTTTTTTAAATAATTTAGAAAGACATGCCAATATGGGTATCAAATGAAAGGTATTTTTGGCAACATATCAACTAAAATATTTTCAAATAGGCTTGCCAAACAGGGTTACCATTTAACCGCATTGTATTTATATAGTTTCTATCATTTTGGGATTATTTAGGGGTAATTTGGGGATAATTTTGGGGCTATTTTAGGATCATTTTGGTTCAATTTTGGATCAGTTTGGGATAACTTTAGGATAATTTTCGGATCATTTTGAGATCATTTAAACGTCTTTTTGGAGTCATTTAGGGATCAATTTGTGATCACTTTAGGGTCATTTTGAGATAATTTTCGGATCAGTTTGGATCATCTTGGGGTCATTTTGGAATCATTTTTGGGCAACATTTTATGGTCACTTTTGAATATTTTTCGGGATCATATTGGGGTAATTTTTGGGACATGTTGAGGTCATTTTAGGGTCATTTTTGAATCATTTTGGGGTCATTTCGGGATCATTTTAGGGTCATTTTGCGATCGTTTTTGGGACATTTTGCACTGCTTGACTGATTTCGATGAAATTTGGCATAGATTTTAAGACTGTCCAATTGGGTGTTGCCACTAGGGGCGGCTTACAGAGTTGAGACTTATTTTAAATTTCTCTAAAATATTGAGCAAGGTATGTCAATATGGGTATCAAATTAAAGGTACCTTCTGCCGCATACCAAACATGACTTCTTCAAAATGTGTTGGATAGTAGATATACTTCATTCTAAGATTTTCTACTTGGATTTGCCACTTTAGTCGGTTATAAAGTTGCCACCTATTTGATATTTTTTCGGAAATTCATTTTGAAAAGTTTCGTATGGTACGTCATTATAATGAAGCATACTATCTATCTATGTATATGAAAAATTTGATCCGAATTTCTTTACCCACTTTCGAGATATAGACACTAAAAGTTTTCATTTCCGTCCCTTTTTTCGTTTCCGTTGCGAATTCATGTCCCCTATTCACGTTGCTTTTCAAATTTCAGTCTCCATAAAAACATTGCATCGCCGCCTGAGAAGTTAACTTCATCAGATTCTCGTTTTTATAGTTGAGCCCTTTCAACTTCCGCAGTAACGAAAGCAACGAAGATTTCATACAAACTCCGACTGGAATCTTCTTGGCTTTAGCTTACTGATACTTTTACAATTTTTGAAGGCGCATCGTAACATTGGAATAGACTTCGTTCCCGAACGAACTATAGTTAGTCCCCTCGTACATAATAAGTGCGGACATATTTGCTTAACTCGAATAAAGTCAACAACAGAGTGGCTTCCAAAGCAGAAGATCGGCAATGGGAGATTGCAAAAATGACGCAGATTTCAATATAAACTGGAAAGAGCATGCAAGGGGCAGTACATACATATGTATGCATATGAAAGTGGAAATGTGTCTGCGCTTTGGCCGCCATGGCAATTGCGGTCACCGCTGTGGTCGGCGTTGCCGCCAAAGATGCCAAAGTGCATTAGCCAGTAAAAAACAGAAAATTAAAAGTGGCTTTTAAATAAAAATAATATAAAACATAAAATCAATGCAATACGCAAACAAACAGAATTGATAATAACATGAAGCTAGAAACGTCGGCAGATGAAGCCCATAACCCAGCCACAAAGCCTTGGGAAAAGACATACGAACATGTATCTATGTATGCACGTTTGAAGTCACGGCACAAAGAGAGTTAAGGTAGAAAAAAAAAAACACAAAAAGTCAATTAATTAGTAGATGGAGTCAAGATTAAAGTCGCGCTAATATGGGCGTTCGCAGTCGATTGAGCCTGGACGCCGTTGATCGCGCCGCCACACTTGCGGTTGCATTGCCGCAATGAAAGGCTCTCGGATTTCTTCATTGATTGTGCGGCGGCTGTGTGTATTTCATATTGCTTGCATCGTTGAGTTTACTCAAGCTGATAACACGTGTCCATAAACTGAAAAGTCGACCGTCAAACGAAGAATGTACGTTCTGTTAAGTAAGTAAGTGAGATAAGTGCAACTTCAAAAGGAGGTGGCGCATCAGCAGCACAACAAAGATGCAAAGAACTCAGTTCAATAGTGTTAACGAAATTGAACACAGCTTAGTTCGGAGACCTGAAATTAATAAATATATCAAATACAATTTTTTTTAATATAACTGAAATTATTTCATAAAATACTTTGAATAGAACATCGATGTTATCTAAAATGTTTGGAAGTCAGACTACAAATCGTCGTTCAAAAGTTTTATCACTTCTGGCTCCGAAGCTTTTCTACTTCGCATCCGGAGCTTTCATGAGCTGGCTATTTTCGGAGCTTTCCCACTGTCGCTTCCGCAGCCTTTTAACTTCCGGAAGCCTTTTCACTTTCGAAGCTTTTTGCTTCCGGAGCTATTCTACTTCCGGAGCTTTTTCATTTACGGAGCTTTTCTACTTCCGGAGCTTTTCCACTTCAGCAGCTTTATCACTTCTGGCTCCGGAGCTTTTCTACTTCGGGAGCTTTTCATCTTGCGAAACTTTTAAACTTTCTAACCTTTTCACTTCCCCAGCTTTTCCACTGACAAGTTTTTCCGCTGCACGAGCTTTTACACTTACGGAGCTTTTTCACTACCGCTTTCGAGCTGATGTCGGATTATTCGATCATAAACAAATGTAGGAAGCAAACGGGAAAAAATAAATTTGAGTTACTAAGGGGGATAGGGGCAAGACGCCGGAACTATTCCACTTCCGTGCTTTTTCACTTCGGAAAGCTTTTTCACATTCGGAGCTTTTTCGCTTCCGGAGCTATTCTACTTCCGGAGCTTTTTTTATTTCTGGAGCTTTTCTACTTCTGGGGCTTTTCCACTTCAGAAACTTTATCACTTCTGGCTCAGGAGCTTTTCCGGTGCCAGAGCTTTACTACTTCCGAAGATTTTCCTCTTGCGAAACTTTTAAACTACCTAGCTTTTTCACTTCCGGAGCTTTTCCACCGACGAGCTTGTCCGCATCTGGAGCTTTTCTGCTTCACGAACTTTTACACTTCCAGAGCTTTTTCACTTCCGCTTTCGGAACTTTTCACTTCTGGTTTGGGAGCTTTCATGGTTCCAAAACTTTTTCTCTTTCTGACATAGCTTTTTCATAGTGTATATCCCCTTGACAATTCGTGCTATAGGTATGACTGAAATTCGGTACAAAGATATACGAAACTAATCTCCAATGGATGATAGGTCAAAAGGGACTGTGGAGCTTGGAACGAAGATATACCAAGCTAGTCAACAAGAACTCCAGAAAAATGGAGGCCTGCCTTACAAATAGATACATACGAAGATAATCTCAAACAGCTACAGGAAAATAGATAAAATGGGAAAATGTGAAAGGTGGCATGAGGATGAACTAGTCTAATATGGTCCTATGTAGTTTTTCATATAAAGAAGACATAACCTTACCTACCACGTACATTAGAACAAAAGCGAGATGTACAAATGGGGAGCAACAATAACATACACTGAGATCGATGTCTGTCCGCAGGTAAACACTAATTTAGTGAAATTATTTACCACGTACACCGTCGCCCGCGGGTCCCAATATTCATCATCCATCTCTAACACAAGCTTTTAAAGAGGACACAAACACTTGTACATTTACGAATTACTTTACGTTGCTGCCCCAAGAGCAACGGCAAAAATGTTTAAATTCATTTGGACACATTAAGATACCAAAAGCCACGCATTTGCCAACAACGAAATGAATTGATGGCTTCGATGTGTGATCGGCATGATCCTTTATACCACATATGTATATACCCAGATATGTACGTTCATATCTCTACATGTGCCAGTGTAAAAACAGGTCTGATTATTTTCATGTATGGGCGATCACAAATATTTCGGTCGAAGGGGAGCTTTTCCTTAAGTGCTCGTCTTCCAAAGGCCGCGGAAGGGACCATACACTTGTACATATTCATATATTTTCACACACACTTCATAAATACTTTTTCTGAACTTCGTTCAAGCGTAGCAAAATAACATAGCACTGCGCATGCTCGACTTAATAGCTGCACACGAAAACAGACACACTAAGGAGAATTTTGAAGATCTCAAGGAACTAGAAAGCTGTGCGGTGTATGCAGGTAGACAATAGTTTTTATGCACAGGCACGCGGCGGTGGTAATGAATCCCTTGGTGTTCGCTTCGTCGCGAAGACTGTGAAACTCAACCACACCTAAGGATAAATTCATTTCAGTGCCGGCTGGCTACTTCAGCGAAAGCAACAAATAAGGTATGTAGACATATTTAGGCTGAGTTTCTGGGCTTTCGTCTTATACATTTTAATTTAATATTAAATTTTTTTCATAAAACCGAGGCAAGGCTGGAAAACAATCTGTTTCTATAGGTCGGAACAGACTATTTTGTGGCTGTATTGTCAAGGCAGAGTGGGAAGTTGCGGGTTCTTAGATAAGTGTCGAAGGGCTACCCGCAGCGGGTGATTTTCTCCCCTACTCTGGGTCAAAGTCATTAAGGACTTGCTACAGCACCTCGACGCCAGGGGTTGTGAAGTGGTGGCCTATGCTGATAACCGGGCAATTGTGTTCCGGGAAAGTTGTTAGGTACCGTGAGAGATATTCTGCAAAGATACCAGGGCAGCTCGGAGTTAGCAAGAAATTTTGGTAGCGCGACGTGTGTAAAGTCGTCCAAGCGAAGGTTGTCGGCATTAAGTATGCGGTGGATGGGATGCTATCTAGCGCAGTCACTGTAAAGTAGTTGCATATTTACTCCGACAGTCAAGCGACGATTGAGGCGCTGAGTACAATCGAGGGCAGTTAGCAACTGTTTGGCATCGCTCCATCTATTACGACATCAAACCTGCCTCGGTGTTAGGACACTTCATTCCTAGCAATTGCCATGCGGATCTCTTGGCCCCAACGGGCACTCTTGAAACGGACGTGGCTAACTGCGGACACAATCTCTTGCCAAGTATCGGGGTCCTTCAGGCCAGTTGTCGATGCCAGCCCATCATAATTTATTGGCGCTTAACCGCCTAAGCGATTTTGGCCGTTGCCTATCAAAGCACGCCAGTCATTCCTTCTTAGCGATAACTGACGCCAATTGGAAACCCCAAGGGAGTTCAAGTCATCCTCCACCTGTTGTTTCTATCTCAGTCGGGCCTCCCCCTTCCTCTGCTGCCGAATTCAGGTGACGATAGGAAAACCTTCTGTGCTGGAGCTTTTTTGTCCATTCGCTTAACATGACCCAGCCAGCGGAGCTTTTGGGCTTTAATTCGCTGGACTATGGTCAGATCAGCGTAAAGCTGTACAGCTCATCGTTAAATTTCCTTCGATACTCGCCGTTGACATCAAGGGAAGGACCCTAAATCTTCCAGAAAACTTTTCTCTCAAATACTCCAAGGGCCATTTCATCTTCTCTTGAGATTGTCCATGAATTTGAGCCATACATCAGGACAGGTATGATGAGAGACTTATAGAGCGTGATCTTTGTTCTTCGAGAGAAGACTTTACTTCTCAATTGCCTACTCAGTCCAAAGTAGCACTTGTTGGCAAGAGTGATTCTCCGTTGGATTTCTAGACTGATATTATTTTCGGTGTTAATGCTGGTTCCCAAATAGACGAAGTCCCCCACAGTTTCAAATTTGTAACTATCAACAGTGACGTGGCTGCCAAGGCGCAGGTGCGCCGATTCTTTCTTTGATGACAGCAAATACTTCGTCTTGTCCTCGTTGACCGCAAGACCCACTTTTTTCGCTTCTTTATCCAGTCCAGAGAAGGCAGCGCTTACGGCGCGGTTGTTAAGGCCAATGATATCAATATCATCGGCATACGCCAGCAATTGCACGCTCTTGTAAAAGATTGTACCATTGCGGTTTAGCTCTGCTGCTCGAATTATTTTCTCCAGCATCAGGTTGAAGAAATCGCACGAAAGGGAGTCGCCCTGTCTGAAGCCTCGTTTGGTTTCAAATGGCTCAGAGAGGTCCTTCCCGACTCTGACGGAGCTGTTAGTATTGCTCAGCGTCATTTTGCAAAGCCGTATAAGCTTTGCAGGGAAGTCAAATTCAGACATGGCGGCATACAGGCAACTCCTTTTTGCGCTGTCAAAAGCGGCTTTGAAATCGACAAAGAGATGGTGTGTGTCGATTCTTTTATCATGGGTCTTCTCCAGGATTTGGCGTATCGTGAAAATCTGGTCGATGGTAGACTTACCAGGTCTAAAGCCACACTGATAAGGTCCAATCAGCTTGTCTACGATGGGCTTCAGTCTTTCACACAATACGCTAGAAAGAACCTTATATGCGATATTAAGAAGGCTGATTCCGCGGTAGTTGGTGCGGTTAGCGGGATCGCCTTTCTTGTGGATTGGGCAGAGCACACTTAAATTCCAATCTGGAGGCATGCACTCGTCTGACCATATTCTGCATAAGAGCTGATGCATGCTTTTTACCAGCTCTTCGCCTCCGTGTTTGAACAGCTCGGCGGGTAGTCCGTCTTTTCCAGGCGCTTTGTTGTTTTTGAGCCGGGATATAGCTATCCTCACTTCATCATAGCCAGGTGGTGGGACGACTTTTCCATCGTCAGGGATTGGGGTATCGGGTTCGACGTCTCCCTCGCAATTTAGCAGTGAGGAGAAGTGCTCCCTCCATAATTTAAGTACACTCTGTACGTCGGTTACCAGGTCGCCATTATTGTCCTTACAGGAACTTGCCCCGGTCTTAAAACCTTCCGTCATCCGCCGGATCTTTTCATAGAATTTTCGGGCATCATTCCTGTCAGCCAGCATCTCAAGCTCCTCACACTCACGCCTTTCGGCCTCACGTTTCTTTTTTCTGAAAAGGCGTCTCTCTTCCTTCTTTGCCTCACGATAGCGTTGCCATACACTGCGGGTTGCGCCCGTTCGCAACGTCTCCCTGTAGGCAGCGTCCTTTTTGTCCGAGGCAGTGCTGCATTCCTCATCGTACCAGTTGTTTTTGCGGGCTCGCTGGAAACCTATAGTGGCCTCAGCGGCGGTACGTAATGAGTGAGAGATATGCTTCCATTGCTCGGTTGCATCGTTAGGTCGAGGATTGCTCTCCGATAGCAGGTGTGAGAGTCGAGTGGAGAAATTGTCAGCTGTCTGTGTCGTGCGCAGCTTCTCGACGTCAAACTTTCCTTCCGTTACTGTGCGCACTTTCTTTGCTACACAGAGGCGTGTGCGTATCTTGGCTGCAACAAGATAATGGTCCGAGTCGATATTGGGACCACGAAGGGTACGCACGTCCAGAACGGTGGAGCTATGTCTGCCGTCGATCATGACATGATCAATCTGGTTTCTTGTTCTTTGATCAGGAGACAGCCATGTGGCTTGGTGTATTCGTTTATGCTGGAACCTGGTACTACTGATGACCATATTGCGAGCAGCGGCGAAATCAATCAACCTAGTGCCGTAGAAGGTTTAACTTGTGAAAAACGAAGAATTCACTTTACACGGTTTTGTCTGGAACCGATCTTTCATGTAAATCGGGGGATAGGTGTATTCCACTCGCTCAACACTGCGCCAATAAACAAACTCAATTAAACTTTTAAAAAATACATTTTCCAAGGAAATCTTGGTTTGAATTCTGGAAAAATCAAAGAAATGTTAAAATTTTTTTTTTTTGTAGTAAATATTACGGTTTTCTTATTTTAAGAGTACAAAACCAAAAGTGTCCGACTACTGGTTTGTGTCCGACCACTAGTGCCTTTACCATATTAGGGTGGTTTGTGTCCGACCACTAGTGCCTTTACCCTATTAGGGTGGTTCAGACCCGTATGGGAAAAACTCGAGTAGAATGTAAAGGGACCCCAATTATTTTCTGTTTGATAAAAAAAGTAAGGAGCCAAAATTTCAAGCTCATAGGTCACTTGGAAGGCGGCGCTCAATGCTGTTCAAAAAAATTAATACGGAATTTTTCTACAGCTTCTAAAAAAATTACGAGGCGTGTTAGGCAAAAAGCAAAGAGCTTAGATTAATAAGAGGAACCAGTCCGCTCAATGAATTAAATGAATGTGTCAACAACTGTCAAAAGCTGTTTACTCGCTAGTTTTGCTCGTTACTCGCTGGCCCAGTCGGGCAAATTCTTTTGTCACTGTCCGCAGTTTATGACAGTTGCCACACCAACAAAATTGAGTGATTTTCACATTTGAGTGAAATTTGCCGAAACAAAAATGATTTAAATGAATATTGTTAAAAATGTTCTTGTTTAAAAATGTAAAAAGTGTGAATTGTAAGTTATACTATTTAAGTGATGCAAGTGCAGTGAATAATAACAACACTAATATAGATTTTACATATGCATTGCAGTTGTGATATTAAAAATCTCTGCAATCATATATAAATGTATATGTGTTTTGTTTACATCTGATTTACAAAAAAAGTGTCTCATCGAATTGGCGGCTGCATTATAGTTGTAAGGTGAAATGAGTGGGAGTGAGTTTAAGAATGCAACTACTCCTTCCTACGACTAATAAAAAATACATTAATACATCAGCAAAAATTGACAATCAGGGACTGCAAATAAGAGGTAAAATTTAAACTAAAAATATCACTATTACGCCTTATTACTCTAAGGTGCCGTTTTTCAGTGCAATATTAAATTTCAATGCATGTTTAAACTCAGTTTAATCGGTCAATTCGTATGAGATAAACTCTAGTCAACTTTGTGCATTTTCGATTGAAAAAAAAGTTATTTTTCAATTCGTTACGCTAATACAGAAAGGCCCTAACTCTTTTGTTTGTTTAAATCAAGTTGCTGATGGATTTTTGTGAATAACTTCTGAATTAAACTTTACTAAAAAAATTAGTACAGTACTATATCGTAGTTAAATATTACAGCCGTTGATATTTGTGTTTTCGAAGAAGCCATCATTGCTATGTTTAACGTTATATTCAGTTTTTTCGAGCTTAGAAAATATGAACTATGGCCTTTCTATATTAGAGCAACGAATTGTTAAATTTCGATTGGAAAATATATCATTTTTAAAAATAAAAGCTATTTTTAAACTTTTTTGTTTGTATTTGTATTGTAAATAGCAATTCCATCGATTCACACCTTGTAGAACGCAGTGGAATGACAAAAATCGATTAAAAAATCTGACCGATGTGAATCAGTCTTAAGAGTGATTGGGGTATATCAGCAATTACGACGGAGCTTTCGCGGGGTGATATTTTCCCGTCACGCAATTCCGAAAAATGCTATCAGCAATTACCACATTTTTGTTTTAACTTCTAATCACTGCTACCAAGTAATTGTACGAAATCAGATTTTTGTTTCCTTTGTTGGTGGCTTATTAGCAAATTTATTTTAAGGCCGGCGGCTCCGTCGTAATTGCTGATAGACCCCATTATTTTATTTTTTTTTTACATAAGAAAAACTAATTTTCTGATCAAAATTTAGAAATGACTTATTTTTCCAACAAAATTTGACAATTGAAAAAAAAAAATTTTGTTTTTCGATCGAAATTTAAAAAAGACTTCAATTTTCCAATCGAAATTTAAAAATAATTATTATAACCAACTTAGGCATGTAATAAAAGTAACGGTTATTTGCGGTCCCTGACGAAAATAGCAAAAAAAATTTTGAAAATGGCGTATCATAATAAAAGCCGAAATTCAAAAAAAATTCAAAGTTGAAAAGATTTTCTTCAAAACGGACGTGCGCGGAGCGATGTGATGTGAAAAAAATATTTTTAAAAATAGTGCGCGAATTTCAAAATAAAATAAAAAATTGTTTAAAAAATAGTGCGCGAAAAGTGCTTCGTTATAAAATTTAAATTAAAAATAAAATAGTGCGATTTAAAAAAAAAAATATAATAATAATGCCAATCGTAAAAAACTGCATCGTGCGTGAGTACGGAGCTAGCTCCAGCACAAATCGAGAGATGACTTTCTTTAAAGTGCCTTCGAGTCCTCATAGAGCGAGATCCCAGAGCCTAAAAGCGTCACTTATTTTATAATGGATGAAACCAATACCGATCGATAGTCCTCCCCGAATCTAGAAAGAATGTGAAAATTTTAAAGCTGTACCTATGACAAGGGCCTAGGAATCGGGGGTCAAAGTCGCCAAAAAATGACCCTAACTTCACTTATTTTATAATGGATGATTTTCACATATTTGACGTAGATTACCACCCCGCGTCAGTATCAAGTGTTGTTAGACCCGTACCAGTGACAAGGCTCCAGCCAGACACCCCCAGTTCGCGGATTTTCCTATGGAAATTTATTCTGTTTTACTAATTTCACGCATTTGGGCCACTTTGGCTGCTTTTAACTACCCAATATTTTCCCATTTTTTGTAGAACACTACCCTCAAGTAGTATCAGGAATTTTTAGACTTCGTCCCATGGAAAAAACTTCAGCCAGACACCTCAAAACTCGGGAAATTTCACTAATTTTTACTGCGCTTTCACATGTTTAAGCGGATTTGACCAACTTTGGCCTCTTTTAAATAACAGATATTTACACATGTATCGTAAAATGCTACCCTTAAGTAGAATCAAGAATTTCTAGACATCATCCCATGGAAAAAACTTCAGCCAGACACCTGAAAGTTCGAGAACTTTTATTTTCCTATTAATTTGCTTTCTCTTGTTTGTCCCACTTTTACTAATTTTAAATGATAGATCTTTTCACATGTGTCGTAGGACACTACCCTTAAGTAGTTTCAGTAATTTTTAGACCTCGTCCCATGGCAAAAACTTCAGCCAGACACTTCAAAACTCGGGAAATTTCACTCATTTTTACTGCGCTTTCACATGTTTAAGTGGATTTGACAAACTTTGACTACTTTTAAATAGCAGATCTTCACATATGTGTCGTAAACTGCTACCCTTAAGTAGAATCAAGCATTTCCAGACATAATCCCATGGCAAAAACTTCAGCTAGACACCTCAAAGTTCGGGAACTTTTATTTTCCTATTAATTAGCTTTCTCTTGTTTGTCCCACTTTTACAATTTCTAAACGACGGATCTTTTCAGATGTTTCGTAGGACACTACCCTTAAGTAGTTTCAGTCATTTCTAGACTTCGCCCCATGGCAAAAACTTCAGCCAGACACCTCAAAGCTCGGGATTTTCACAAATTTTTACAGAGATTTCATTTGTTTCAGCAGGTTTCTCCAACTTTGTCCACGTTTAAACGGCGGATCTTTACACATGTGTCGTATAACACTACCCTTAAACGGTATCAGGCATTTCCGGACTTCATTCCATGAAAAAAACTTAAGCCAAACAACCCAAAGCACGGGAACTTTTCATCATTTTTACTGTGCTTTCACATGGTCAAATGGGTTTACCCAACTTTGGCTGCTTTTAAATGGCGGATCGCTACAAATGTATCGTATAACACTACTATTAACTAATATTAGGCAATTTTAGACTTCGCCCCATGACAAAAACTTCAGCCAGACACCTCAAAGCTGAGGAAATTTCATAATTCTTGCTGCGAATTCACATGTTTAACTGCGTTGGTCTAACTTTGGCTGCTATTAAAGGGCAGATAATTTCACATGTGTCATAGAAGACTACCCTTAAGTGGTATCAGGTACTTTTTGACTTCGCCCCATGTCAAAAACTTCAGCCAGACACCTCAAAACCGAGGAATTTTTATAATTCTTACTGCACTTTCACATGTTTAAGCGAATTTGTCCAACTTTGGCTGTTTTTGAAAGGCAGATCTTTGCACATGTGTCGTGGAACACTATCTCCAAGTAGTATCAGGCATTTTTATACTTCATCCCATGGAAAAAACTTCAGCCAGACACCTCAAGCCTGAGGAATTTTCATAGTTCTTACTGCTTTTTCACATGTTTAATCGGGTTGGTCCAACTTCGGCTGCTTTTAAAGAGCAGATCTTTTCACATGTGTCATAGAAGACCCCCTTAAAGAAGGATCGGCTATTATTATACTTCGCCTCATGTCAAAAACTACAGTCAGACACCTCAAAACTGAGGAATTTTCATAATTATTACTGCGATTTCACAGGTTTAAGCGAGTTGGTCCAACTTTTGCTGTTCGTAAAGGGCATATCTTCACACATGTGTCATAGAAGACCACCTTAAAGAAGTATCGGGTATTTTTTATACTTTGCCCCATGTCAAAAATTTCAGCCAGACACCTCAAAACTGAGGAATTTTCATAATTCTTACTGCGATTTCAAAGGTTTAAGCGAGTTCGTCCAACTTCGGCTACTTTTAAAGAGCAGATCTTTTCACATGTGTCATAGAAGACCCCCGTAAAGAAGGATCGGCTATTATTATACTTCGCCTCATGTCAAAAACTACAGTCAGACACCTCAAAACTGAGGAATTTTCATAATTATTACTGCGATTTCACAGGTTTAAGCGAGTTGGTCCAACTTTTGCTGTTCGTAAAGGGCATATCTTCACACATGTGTCATAGAAGACCACCTTAAAGAAGGATCGGCTATTTTTATACTTCGCCCCATGTCAAAAACTACAGCCAGACACCTCAAAACTGAGAAATTTTTATAATTCTTACTGCGTTTTCACATGTTTGAGATGGTTCGTCTACCTCTGGCTGCTTTTAAAGGGCAGATATTTTCAATGTGTCATAGAGGACCACCCTTACGTGGTACCAGGTACTTTTAGACTTCGCCTTATGACAAATACTTTAACCAGACACCTTAAATCTGGGTAGTTTTCATAATTCTTACTGTGCTTTCGATTGTTGAAGCAGGTTTGTCCAACTTTGACTATTTTTGAAAGGCGAATATTTACACATGTGTCGTAGAACGCAACTCTTAAGTGGTATCAGGCATTTTTGGAGATCTTCCCATGACAAAAACTACATCCAAACACCTCAGAGCTCGAGTTTTTTTTTCGCAATTGATCTCTCCATAGGACATGATCAAGCAAATTAGAACAGTTCAGCCCATACAAAGTGTTCAGATGTGGAATTTGTTGCATTTCAGGCAATGTCACTCTTATGTCGCTACCTTGCAGCGAAAGCAACTAGTTGAAAACTACTTTACAACTAGTTGGTGCACCGAGCTTATATGGAACAAAGACAGAACACTGACTAGTTGGGCCCGGTGTTCTGTCTTTTTATAAGCAACTGGTATTTTTTACGTGTTGATGTCCTACAAGATGTCAATTTCAGAAATACCAGTTTCATGCTAGTTGTAAGATACCAGTTCCATACTAGTTCATCCTGGACTAGTATAATTTCCATAAAATGAACTAGTCCAAAAAGGACCAGTATGGAATATACTAGTCAAAAAGGCTTTTAACCTGGACTAGTATGATTTCAACCAGAATTTTCCTGGCTTACCCTTTATTTTATCATTTGACTTTATTTTCATGTTTATTCTTAAGAAAGCAGCGGCTATTTGTATTTACCCAATCACGAAAAAGCATCTATGAATTATAAAAGAAAACGAAACGAATGAATTTTGTTTTTTTCAACTGGTATAATTTCATCCAGAAAAATCTAGTTGTATACTAGTATGGAATGGATATTTCCTGACTAGTATGGGTTCAGCCGAAAAATTCTATTTGTATACTGGTATGAAATGGATATTTCCTGCCTAGTATGAGTTCTGCCAGAAAATTATAGTTGTATACTAGTATTTTTCTGATTAGTTTGAGGTTTCGCTGCAGGGAACTCGCTTAAACCTGTGAAATCGCAGTAAGAATTATGAAAATTCCTCAGTTTTGAGGTGTCTGGCTGTAGTTTTTGACATGGGGCGAAGTATAAAAATACCCGATGCTTCTTTAAGGTGGTCTTCTATGACACATGTGTGTAGATATGCCCTTTACGGACAGCAAAAGTTGGACCAACTCGCTTAAACCTGTGAAATCGCAGTAAGAATTATGAAAATTCCTCAGTTTTGAGGTGTCTGACTGTAATTTTTGACATGGGGCGAAGTATAAAAATACCCGATACTTCTTTAAGGGGGTCTTCTATGACACATGTGAAAAGATCTGCTCTTTAAAAGCAACCGAAGTTGGACCAACCCGATTAAACATGTGAACAAGCAGTAAGAACTATGAAAATTCCTCAGCCTTGAGGTGTCTGGCTGCAGTTTTTTCCATGGGATGAAGTCTAAAAATACCTGATACTACTTGGAGATAGTGTTCCACGACACATGTGTAAAGATCTGCCTTTCAAAAATAGCCAAAGTTGGACAAACTCGGTTAAACATGTGAAAGTGCAGTAAGAATTATAAAAATTCCTCAGTTTTGAGGTGTCTGGCTGAAGTGTTTGACATGAGGCGAAATCTAAAAGTAACTGATACCACTTAAGGGTGGCCTTCTATGACACATGTGAAAAGATCCGCTCTCTAAGAGCAGCCGAAGTTGGACCAACCCGATTAAACATGTGAAAAAGCAGTAAGAACTATGAAAATTCCTCAGGCTTGAGGTGTCTAGCTGAGGGTTTTTCCATGGGATGAAGTATAAAAATGCCTGATACTACTTGGAGATAGTGTTCCACGACACATGTGCAAAGATCTGCCTTTCAAAAACAGCCAAAGTTGGACAAACTCGCTTAAACATGTGAAAGTGCAGTAAGAATTATAAAAATTCCTCAGTTTTGAGGTGTCTGGCTGAAGTTTTTGACATGGGGCGAAGTCAAAAAGTACGTGATACCACTTAAGGGTGGTCTTCTATGACACATGTGAAATTATCTGCCCTTTAAAAGCAGCCAAAGTTAGAGCAACGCAGTTAAACATGTGAATTCGCAGCAAGAATTATGAAATTTCCTCAGCTTTGAGGTGTCTGGCTGAAGTTTTTGTCATGGGGCGAAGTCTAAAAATGCCTAATATTAGTTAATAGTAGTGTTATACGATACATTTGTAACGATCCGCCATTTAAAAGCAGCCAAAGTTGAGTAAACCCATTTGACCATGTGAAAACACATTAAAAATGATGAAAAGTCCCCGTGCTTTGGGTTGTTTAGCTTAAGTTTTTTTCATGGAATGAAGTCCGGAAATGCCTGATGCTATTTAAGGGTAGTGTTATACGACACGTGTGTAAAGATCCGCCGTTTAAACGTGGACAAAGTTGGAGAAACCTGCTGAAACAAGTGAAATCTCTGTAAAAATTAGTGAAAATCCCGAGCTTTGAGGTGTCTGGCTGAAGTTTTTGCCATGGGGCGAAGTATAGAAATGACTGAAACTACTTAAGGGTAGTGTCCTACGAAACATCTGAAAAGATCCGTCGTTTAGAAGTTGTAAAAGTGGGACAAACAAGAGAAAGCTAATTAATAGGAAAATAAAAGTTCCCGAACTTTTAGGTGTCTGGCTGAAGTTTTTGCCATGGGATGATGTCTGGAAATGCTTGATTCTACTTAAGGATAGCATTTTACGACACATGTGTGAAGATCTGCTATTTAAAAGTAGTCAAAGTTTGTCAAATCCACTTAAAAATGTGAAAGCGCAGTAAAAATTAGTGAAATTTCCCGAGTTTTGAGGTGTCTGGCTGAAGTTTTTGCCATGGGACGAGGTCTAAAAATTACTGAAACTACTTAAGGGTAGTGTCCTACGACACATGTGAAAAGATCTATCATTTAAAATAAGTAAAACTGGGACAAACAAGAGAAAGCAAATTAATAGGAAAATAAAAGTTCTCGAACTTTCAGGTGTCTGGCTGAAGTTTTTTCCATGGGATGATGTCTAGAAATTCTTGATTCTACTTAAGGGTAGCTTTTTACGATACATGTGTAAAGATCTGTTATTTAAAAGAGGCCAAAGTTGGTCAAATCCGCTTAAACATGTGAAAGCGCAGTAAAAATTAGTGAAATTTCCCGAGTTTTGAGGTGTCTGGCTGAAGTTTTTTCCATGGGACGAAGTCTAAAAATTCCTGATTCTACTTGAGGGTAGTGTTCCACAAAAAATGGGAAAATATTGGGTAGTTAAAAGCAGCCAAAGTGGCCCAAATGCGTGAAATTAGTAAAACAGAATAAATTTCCATAGGAAAATCCGCGAACTGGGGGTGTCTGGCTGGAGCCTTGTCACTGGTACGGGTCTAACAACACTTGATACTGACGCGGGGTGGTAATCTACGTCAAATATGTGAAAATCATCCATTATAAAATAAGTGAAGTTAGGGTCATTTTTTGGCGACTTTGACCCCCGATTCCTAGGCCCTTGTCATAGGTACAGCTTTAAAATTTTCACATTCTTTCTAGATTCGGGGAGGACTATCGATCGGTATTGGTTTCATCCATTATAAAATAAGTGACGCTTTTAGGCTCTGGGATCTTGGTCTATCAGCTCGCTTCCAAATGGAAGGAGAACCTGAGGATTCCGGCACTCGGTAATGTACAAAATTTTATTTGCGGCCAACATTTCGAGGAAGGAGCAGTTGGAAACGGGCGGCTCAAGGACAACGCCGTCCCAACATTAAAATTGGGTAAGTAAAAATTTTTTTTGTGCTTTATGAAGTGGATTTTGGTAACTTTTTTTTATTTGTTTAAAGAATTAATTTTTTGTGTTATTGCTTGTGTTTTATACCTATTGCAAGAAATGTTAAAAAAGTTTTAATTTTGATTTTGAAATTTAATTGAATAGGTACAACTTTTAACATTTCTTGAAATATAAAACAAAAGGAATAAAATTGATTGTTTAAATAAATAAAAAATTGAACAACTTCCACTACATTTTATTTGTTTTATATGTACAGTAGAGTGGACCTAATTTTTTTTACTAACTGACTGTACGGCCCCTCCTCAAACTATAAATTTGTATATAAAAAATTCCCTAAGTCTTGGACAGTTTGATTTTGAGTAAGCTGTGCCACATTGGCCTCAAAGTTCCTATGGTCCTATGGAGACAAAAAAAAAATTTTTCTTTTCATCTAATACCTAAAATCGATAGGGCCAACTTCTTACCTGGTTTTGTATATGTCACGGGGGAAGCATTAACTTGGTTTTGTATTGTCATGGGAGTTTTGGGCTATAGATGTAATTTCCTTCACATGTTGTTGTCTTGTGTACCACTTACACTTTGGGGGTCATGGATTTCTATGGTGAAGGAACGCTAGGCATATGTGCATATGTATAAAAAGACCACTTTTGATCAATTTCTTTATATGTATGGGTTTAAGTAGTCCTAATTTGTTTCTTATATATCTAAACGGGTTTTATCCGATATTTCCTTCAAGAATGCTACACAGTTTAAAACTAAGTTATAACCAGCTCTGTATGACTTGATGCAAGTACCACTGCGAGAAGTTTCCTCATGACCAAAAAAAAAAAAAAATTATGCAACTTCACGAAAATTGCAAATGTTCAATAAAAATGAGATATGTACATATATGAAGACATGCATGGATGAAGGGGGTATGTCGCATTTTGAGTGAAACGAGAAAATCGGCTTTAAAGTTTTGCTGAAACATTTGAGGTTTTTTCGAATCTTTATGGAAAACTGACAAAAAAATTATGCAAAGCCATAAAAGACGTTGCATAATATGCAATAAAAAGCATAAGTTTATATTTAGTGTTTTATATGAAAAAAACGGAACATACCCCCTTCTTCCACAATTAATATTGAAAAGTTGTGTACATACCCCCTTCATCCATGAATTATCTTCTCCAATTTTCACGATAGGCGGATTCTGATAAGACATAAATATAGATCTGCATAAACACTATTCACCAATTCCAAAAACAGAAATTTAGTGAGAATGCGACATACCCCCTTCATCCATGCATGTCTTCAGAAAATAACCGTATAATCTCAATAGTAAGAGGAAAAATGATCAGGGTAATTCTAAATAATTTGTGGACAAAAATTTATGAAAATTATTTAGAATTTCCCTGAATATTTTCCAGGTAGATGTGAAAGTTCGCATTTGGGCCCAAAACGGGTAAAATTTTATCTTATGTGGGTGAACAGCAACACTTCAACCAAACTTCAGCAAAAGAAACATGGTTGACCAAATTTACTAAAGAATTTGCGAAACTCATGGGTCACTCCAAAGAGTGTCGCTAAAAAGGCGCATAAAACATCTTTATATCTTGAATAAGGAATACTTTCATTTAGAAATTTGAAATACATATCGTTACCTCAATTCACAAATGTGTCAGTTAGAGCCCTTGTGAATTAAGGTAACGATATGTACATACTACATATTTATGTATATAGAAACACGGGGTCATAGTCATAGTCGCCTCCTGCCTAGTATATCTTCGTGTGGGTCCTCCATTAACTTAATTATGGTCGCGTTCATATTCTCCGCTTGATTGCATGGCAATGTGTGTTCATCAACGCAGCTGTTCGGCTCGACGATCGAGTCCAACCATTCCAAGAATATGTCATCGTCGTCCTCACAGTTGTTACCCTTACCCTGAAATGGATGCCTTGGAATTTTCATGGATATGAGTCGGGCAAAAACATACTTCAACTCGTTTGCCGTAGGGTGCATGTTTATGCCTTGGCTGGCTCGTATTTTGTAAAAAAAAATTTTCAAAGCGTCTTGGTTTAGTTTTCCAAGCATTATAAAGTCCAGCGATGGGTATTCTTCAAATAAGTCCTCCACCAAGTTAATCATTGACATAATGGTCCACTTGAATCCCTCCAAGCAATATACCTTGTGTCCGAAATTTATGGTATCCAAGTACTCTATATGCTTCTCCAATCTTTTTTTCTTTTCGGTGTCCCCTCTCATCCATGGTCTTTTAATTGGATTTTTATCGCTCAAATTTTTGCAGTTAAGCTCATCAAACAAATCATTCATCTCTTTTACAAAGATTTGCGTGGGCTTAACCATATCTAAAACTGCTTTCTCTTTTCCAAACAGCTTTAGATCCTCCATCATCTTGATGTTTTCCTTTATCAATGATGCCAAATCCCTTCCGTTGACTCCGTTTTTGGATACGTAGTACGACATAACGTACTTCCAGCTGCTACATATTCCCTTCACCATAAACACTAGGCATTTGTCCCCAATCCGTTTTTTACGAAGCTTTTTTCCAAAGTCCGCAAATCCATCAATGATATCACTTTTTTTTTTTGTAAGTGAGATCTTTTTTTATTGCAATCTCATCCCACATGATCTGGCATATGCGATGGGTTACCTTCATTGGAGCAATCATTTCTTTCAAATTTTTAATGACTACTTCGTCAAAGCCTGGACGGACAAATCGGATGGGGCGTTCTCTTAAAAGGGTAGTCGCGCTAGGCAGATGAAATCCTAAGTCATCCTTCATGAAGTTATAGGACTTTGTGGACATGTATCTGATGTTTTGGGCCAATGTTTTTTCGTTGGGCTCGTACCAACTATTTTTGCTTCGAGTTAGCATTTTTGCAAAGATAACTGCATCCTCACTCGCGCCTATTTGCGGCATAATAGACTTTTCCATCAAGGTCGTCATTTCTCCGTGTAGTTTGGTATTATCCTTTCGCAGATTCGTGATCCTCCTCCTCAGATCGTTTATGGTCTCTTGCTGCTTCTTATTGATTTTTTTGTAGGCGCGTTCACTTTTAGCCAGCTCTGCTGGCTGAGTGACGCGAGCGGGCTTGTCTTTGCCTAGTTCCCCCCAGGCATAGCGGACATTTAGACACTGGCGTTTTCCTTCCAAATCAAAAAACATTTCAAACTCCTCCCGTGTTGAATCAGTGGTCGGCGACTTCGTACGCTTTGCTGGTAGAGGTTTCTCCATCGGCAAAGGATCCATAACGCTTGCCACTCTGGGCGGCTCCACTGGTGAAGGAACACTTTCGCGTTCCACCTTGGCCGGCGGTATTTTGCGCTCCGCTGG
Source organism: Campiglossa producta (assembly GCA_964058755.1). Classification (NCBI taxonomy): domain Eukaryota; kingdom Metazoa; phylum Arthropoda; class Insecta; order Diptera; family Tephritidae; genus Campiglossa; species Campiglossa producta. The sequence continues at coordinate 11,044,571 of CAXKVI010000005.1, read as the reverse complement.
TATAGGTTACCACACCAATCCAGGCGAGTTTTCGCTTGTCACAGTGGACGGCTTGGTTATTGCACCAAAAGTTGTTGGAATTGCAACGCTTGCCACTCTGGGCGGCTCCACTGGTGAAGGGACACTTTCACATTCCACCTTGGTCGGTCCATCCCGGGCACAGTCAGAAAACATTTCAAACTGCTCCCATAATAGATCAGTGGTCGGCGACTTCGTACGCTCCGCTGGTACTGGTTTCTGCATCGGCAAAGGATCCATAACGCTTGCCGCTCTGGGCGGCTCCGCTGGTGAAGGAGCACTTTCGCGTTCCACCTTGGTCGGCGGTATTTTGCGTTCCGCTGGTATAGGTTTCCATACCAACCCAGGGGCGTTTTCGCTTGTCACAGTGGACGGCTTGGTTTTTGCCCCAAAAATTGTTGGAATTGCCCCAAATTTAAGTTTTGTCTTGAGTTTAGCGTCCGTCGAAAAATGTTTGTCACAAATAAAAAGCGATTTATTGCCTACTTCAGAAATTGACATATTACATGCCAGAACCCAAGCGTTTTTAAGAGCCTCGGTTTTAGGGAATTCGTGCATGATGGTACCCTCGGTAGGGATACATGCACGGACACAGCATGGCCGTTTCACCCAGGGAATCCATGCGTGTGGTGGTGGACTAGCATGTCCTTAAAAAGAAAAAAAAATTGATTTAACTCTTTGTTTAAAGCCATATTAAAAACCTTGGTCCAATTGTTGCCAACATTTGAGCTAACCCTCGTATTTTTATCACAACAATTGACAAGGCATGTACAAAATAATTCCAAGATAACCCCAAAATAATTCCAATATAATCCCTAAATGATCTTAAAGTGACAATCAACTTTTTCCTCCAATCCAATGCTGCAACTTTTTTAACAATCAACCGGTTGGGATAATTTTTTTTTTAATTTTGTTTTTAAATGAAGTTTTCGGAAAAAAAATAAAAAAATTTTTTAAAGTCCAGATATATAAAATTTTTTTTCGATACAAAACTCCGCCAGTTTTTTGTATTTTTCATTTTTTTTTTAAACTCCAACTAGTTCTGCAATAAGCCCCGCTAATAACAAGATGTGCCGACAATCGCTTCTTCTTTTTTATTGAAAAAAAAAAATCATTAAAAAGTTATATAAAATGAAAAGTTATAAAAATGTTATAAATGACCAGGTTTAAAAAAAATTGTATTTTCAGTCAAAAAAAAAATAGAAGCGACTGTCGACACATCTTGTTATTATCGGGGCTTATTGCAGAATTAGTTGGAGTTTTTAAAAAAATTAAAAATAAAAAAATTTTATATATCTGGACTTTTAAAAAAAAAAAATTATTTTTTTTCCGAAAACTACATTAAAAAACAAAATTAAAAAAAGTGTATAAACGGTAAATTTTTGAAAAAAATGACGATTTGGCATGGGAATTAAATTAAAAACAGATTCTGAAATTTTTTTTTAAACTTGAGTAAATCCGTTGATGGATTTTCAATCAAAATAATTAATTTTAATAAAATTACCAAAAAGTAACGATTTACCCCTTAAATCTAAAAAATAAAAAAATAAATGAAGTTGTCACTTTAGGCCACGTTTGTAACTGTCGCATAGGTCGAGTCAATTTAACTTTAAATGAAATGCATCAAAACTTGAAACCTTTTGCCAGAATTTCAAGAAAATTTTTAAGTACACAGTTTTGTAGCCCATTAAATTTTACTCCAACAATGTGTAAGTTAAAAATCGTTAAAAAAAATATTAAAAATCCGCCAGTGTCAAAAAAAGTGTACACCATAAATAGTTAATATTTTTTTTTTTCTAAATTTGAATTGAAAATTGACACTCACTGTACATTGGAGTGGACTTATTTTATATAAAAAAAAAATTTTTCAGACTGTACTGGTTCCTCAAACTATTAATTTGTGTGTATATAAAACATTCCCTAATTCTTGGACAGTTTGATTTAGAGGAAGTCGTGGCACTGGCCTAAAAGTTCCGTTGGCCCTATCGATTTTAGGTATTAGATGAAAAGAAAAATTATTTTTTTTTTGTCTCCATAGGACCATCGCAACTTTGAGGCCAATGTGGTACAGCTTACTCAAAATCAAACTGTCCAAGACTTAGGGAATTCTTTATATACCCACAAATTTATAGTTTGAGGAGGGGGCGGTACAGTCAGTTAGCAAAAAAAATTAAGTCCACTCTACTGTACATATAAAACAAATAAAATGTAGTGGAAGTTGTTCAATTTTTTTATTTATTTAAACAATCAATTTTTGTGATATTCCTTTTGTTTTATATTTCAAGAAATGTTAAAAGTTGTACCTATTCAATTAAATTTCAAAATCAAAATTAAAACTTTTTTAACATTTCTTGAAATAGGTATAAAACACAATAAATAACACAAAAAATTAATTGTTTAAACTAATAAAAGAAAGTTACCAAAATCCACTTCATAAAGCACTTAAAAAAAATTGTCACTTAGGGGTCGTGCATATATGACGTCACGCGATTTTTGGTAGTTTTTGACCCCCCCCTCCCCCCATGTCACAACCAGTCACAAACTCCAGACCCCCCCCTCCCCCTCGAATGTCACATCACACCCTTAATAAATATAAATTCAATATTTATTTGACATAAAATCTGATACATATTTAGAATGTTTATATTAATTATTAAATAATATTTTCCAATCGAAAGAATGAAAACGTGCTAAATTTGAAAACGTCCATGGACGTTGCACGCTAGAAAACATGCAAAAAATAACGTGACATCACGTAAGTGCTACTCCCCCCCTCCCCCAATGTCACATTTCGTCACAAATCGCAGACCCCTCCCCCCCTCAAAGAGCGTGACGTCATATATGCACGACCCCTTACCCAATTTTAATGTTAGGACGGCGTTGTCCTTGAGCCGCCCGTTTCCAACTGCTCCTTCCTCAAAATGTTGGCTGCAAATAAAATTTTGTGCATTACCGAGTGCCGGAATCCTCAGGTTCTCCTTCCATTTGGAAGCGAGCTGAGGACTCGAAGGCACTTTAAAGAAAGTCATCTCTCGATTTGTGCTGGAGCTAGCTCCGCACTCACGCACGATGCATTTTTTTACGATTGGCATCATTATTATATTTTTTTTTTTAAATCGCACTATTTTATTTTTAATTTAAATTTTATAACGAAGCACTTTTCGCGCACTATTTTTTAAAATATTTTTTTCACATCACACGTCCGATTTGAAGAAAATCTTTTCAACTTTGAAATTTTTTTTGAATTTCGGCTTTTATTATGCTACGCCATTTTCAAAATTTTTTTGAGTCATTGGGAGGAATAATTTCAATATGCCACCCACTCCAACGCATTTCCCCTTACAACTACAATGCAGTCAAATAATCCAAATTTGGGTTCTAATTTGCTATTTTCGTCAGGGACCGCAAATAACCGTTACTTTTATTACATGCCTAAGTTGGTTATAATATTTATTTTTAAATTTCGATTGGAAAATTGAAGTCTTTTTAAATTTCGATCGAAAAACAAAGTTTTTTTTTTCAATTGTCAAATTTTGTTGGAAAAATAAGTAATTTTTAAATTTTGATCAGAAAATTAGTTTTTCTTATGTAAAAAAAATAAAATAATGGGGTCTATCAGCAATTACGACGGAGCCGCCGGCGGGAAAATTTCCTTGCCTTAAAATAAATTTGCTAATAAGCCACCAACAAAGGAAACAAAAATCTGACTTTCGTACAATTACTGGGTAGCACTGATTAGAAGTTAAAACAAAAATGTGGTAATTGCTGATAGCATTTTTCGGAATTGCGTGACGGGAAAATATCACCCCGCGAAAGCTCCGTCGTAATTGCTGATATACCCCAATCACTCTTAGACTGATTCACATCGGTCAGATTTTTTAATCGATTTTTGTCATTCCACTGCGTTCTACCTTCAAATACAAGGTGTGAATCGATGGAATTGCTATTTACAATACAAACACAAACAAAAAAGTTTAAAAATAGCTTTTATTTTTAAAAATGATATATTTTCCAATCGAAATTTAACAATTCGTTGCTCTAATATAGAAAGGCCATAGTTCATATTTTCTTAGCTCGAAAAAACTGAATGTAACGTTTCCTCTTATTAATCTAAGCTCTTTGGAAATACGTAACCATTTTACGAACACTCATTTTTATTGAAGTATCTGTTATTACAATTCAGTAATCTGGACATGCAAATTGTCCGCATATAAGAAATAACAGCTTAAGTCTGTCCACCGTATTATTCAGCGCCATCTGCACATCAATTACTCAAAACGCAATTCACGCGATGAATTCCTTACACGCGATCTGCTGAGCTGCGTTTTGAGATTTTGATATGCAGATGGCGCTGAAGAACATCGCTGCCGCTGACAATGCGACCTGATGGCATCTACTACATTCACACCTTTTCCAGCAGTACTTTCGAAAGCATCAATTTAATTTTAGAAAATATCAAATGGACTTTAGAATAGTCAAATATTCTTTAGAAAGCGTCATTTTGATTTTAGAAAGCTTCAAATGAACTTTCGAAATGGCCAAATGTACTTTCGACAGTATCAATTGCCCTACATTAGAAATTTCCTAAAGTACATTTGATACATTCGAAAGTGCATTTGACTTTTTCTAAAGTATATTTGACGCTTTTTGATTTGGTCATCTCTAAAATCCAAATTATAACTTTTAAACTTGATAATTCTAAAGCACATTTGACGCTTTCTAAATAACATTTCACTATTCTAAAGTCCATTTGATATCTCATAAAATCGAATTGATCGTTTTCGATTACCAAAAAACGGGCATTAGTGAGACTGACGTGGCCCAACAAATTATAAACCATTTTGTTGGTTATTTCAAAAGGAAATTTTGTTTAACTTTTAATATCCATGGCTTACATAATTTCTCCGAGTGCTTTAAAAGCTTTGGCTCCTTGGATTCATTTTCAGCTTACAAGTTTGAAAACCATTTGCAAATTAAAAAAAAAAAATTATTAACAACCCTGCTAGACAGTGATGTGACATTCAGTCAGCTTTGTAATGTTGCCTTTGAAAACATGATAGATAATCGTGATGTAAATATAAGCTGTTTTATATCGCGTTCTCAAAGACAACATTAGAAAGCTGGCTGCATGTCATATCACTGTCTAGCAGGGAAGCCTACCTATTGACATCTGTCAACAATTATGTCGAAAGTCTCGGTGAAGGACAATATGTAAATCTAAAATCAAAATGGTGGGATAGGATCGTTTGACATGGACCTTAGAAAGGTCTTGTTGAACCTTGTAAGTTGTGAATTGATTAATGGCGAAATCTGTAAACTTCTTCGAAGCGTCTGTTTCGTCAAATGACAGTCTAAGTATCGTTCTAGCGACCGAGCTTGGTTCTGAGACGCGAACAATTAAGAGATGACATCAAGTATAAATATTTTGAAATTCCTGGCGAAAATAAATTTTTATTAATTCCTCTACAAGGTACATCACCAAAAAATTATACCACTTGCTGGAAGCTATGAAGCTGATTATACAGATTGTAGGTATGCAGTCAAATTTTTGGCTGTCTCTGATAAATTTTTTATTTTCCGAAACGTTATCTCAGGAAACCAAAGGGCCATGGACCAGCGGCTGCAAAATTTAGAAAAAAAAAGAAATGTAGCAAAAATTGTATTACACACATTCATATTTTGGCTAAATATCGCAATTATGCTTTTATTTCCACAGGTATGTATATCGAAGGCCGAGTTCCTAGCACAAAGTTTGGACATTCAGGTATGCAAAATGGCGGTAAAAAAGTGGAGCAATCAGTTTGTCGCATTACGGGCGAAATCAGCAACAAAAAGCTGGATGAGATTGCCAGTCTCTTGCCGATAAGGTCGAAGTACGTGGTAGCACTCGTGGAGGTAAAGATACGAGAACCCGAGTAGGTAGGTATGCATAAGCTATGGTAATATGAAAATATGTTTTTTTCTTTACGACCGTTTTCTGCAATAGGTAAACTTGTAAAAAAAAATGCTCTATAGGTACAAAAAGTTTTCATCGGACACATTAGTTTTAAAGTTCAATTGAGAAAACGACTCTTAATAGTTCGGGGATTCGGTGAGGGCGGATTTCTCCTGCCTGTTAACGCCAAAGTTCACGTGTCAGTTTAACAGCCAATTCATTTGCCCTTTATTTTTACAGGAGAATGAACTGGCCAATACATTTATGGTGAGCGTTAAAGTCGAGAAATATGCCCTAATTTACAATACTACGCCAGCATCCCCATTGTATAATCATAGCAAGCTTAAATGTAACAGAAGATTTAACTGTCAAACTGTAAATAGAGATGGAAATAAAATTCGAAAAAAATTCCGCCAATCTCAGAAAAACAAAAAAATTGCTAATTATTTAATTGAAGAAGCTGATTTTCATGTTCTTATACAAGATGGTGAATATTTATATATTTAACTTTTTAGTTTTACAAAGAAAATAAAACGGTTAATACAAATTTCAAGACAACGCAAGCTTTTGGAAAATAATGAATGAGCTCAACGAGGACCTTGCAGTTATTTTATCAATGCCCTTTACAAAATAACCCAAATCCAAATATATCAGCTGGCCTGACGTAAATGAAAGGTATGAAATCGTCCAAGCAACACTTTACAAAATGCATTACTGTGTAGGTTTTATTGATGGGGCCGAACTAAATCTTGCCGAGGCACTGGAGACATGTTTGAAGAAGAATCAAAAATGTCCTAAGAAAAACTTACAAATTTCAGTTTATCTGCTATGTATTCCTTCTAAAATGTGTATGTACTTACCTTGGGTCGCATATCTGTCACGCTTGGACGGCCGTGCACTGCAGCTGACCCTAAAACTTAACAATGCCTCCGCTCTAGTTTTACGTGCCCGGCTTCGTAGCTGGTTCCGCCATTGTGTCAAACTCTGAAATGATTGTACGTACCTATGAATGCAATTTACAAAATTTTATTACAAACCTACCCTCCCTCCATTTTGCTGGAGTGCGTGTAGGGCCATGCAATTTATTAAACCTCTCAGAAAACTAGATGTAGTATGCGTCGCCATAGTTAAAACCTAAATATATATATTTATCTTGACCGTAGATGTACGTATTTATTCATCGAGCTCTTTTCAGCAACTGATATTTTTTCTTCTTTTGAAGTATATCATTTAATAAAAATGAAATATTATTTTTTACAAAGTGTTATAACTACTGTGCCAAAGTTCGGCCATCCTGACTTGCAATCGTCCCGATTGCTCCAAGTTTTTGCTGTCCATTCATCATTTTAAATTCACTCCTTCCGCCCCACATTACATTTATTTATTTCACATTGGTATCTTTCTTTAGAATCACTCATTATTATCTAACCCAGCTTTCTTAAAACTCTCTTTTCTAATTTCGTTAGTTCTCTTCAATATCTCTTGTTTGTATCTCACATTCCTTACTTTAAATTTTGTTTTCTCGTCCAGTCCAGCCACTTCATTGTGTATAACTGATACACAATGAGCCACTTTTATGCCAATGGTAATAATGGGTTTTGAACAGTTTATATGAAAAAATTCAGTCGTTGAGAGCCAACAGGAGGGGTTTGAACCCACAAAACACCCCTGTGCTCGGGCCTGTATTGGTTGGTGCATCAAGATTTTCCAAAAACAATTTTAAACTTCCGGCGGCATATGTTTTCAAAATCTCCACATCCCCTGCAAAGATCGAGAGTACTCTATTTCTTATCCCCGGAGTACTCCAATCGGAGCATCAGAGTACTCCAAATGTAATCCTTTTTCATATAAAAATGATGCTCCAATTAACATTGCGATGTCCTAGGACTGGACCACCTACTCCAACCTTCGCTTTGTTTCTGCTACTCCATGGAGTGCTTACAGTCAGAGTACTTTGAAATGTACTCCCAATGTTGTTGCTCCTTGGAAGATATACTGCCAGAGCGATAGTGTCGGGATTTTCGTCGATAAGGAACGAGCAATGATCGACTGCGAAAAAGCTGCAGGTGGTCCGATGAGGTACACAAAGGATTACTATTGGAGTACTCCAATAATATTTTGCAGGGTATCGCCGCCATATGTTTTTTTTTATTATCCTCAAATTAAAGGCCTGTTTACATTGTTCAATTTTGTAATTAATATTCGTCGCATGTGAAGTTGATTCCAACTTGAGTTGACTACCCGTTTACATTAATCAATTTTTTTGAAAACTATTTGACGGTTGTTAATGTCATTCAAAAAAATTAAATAAAAATGACCTCTCTTTCCGGAAGAAGAAGGTGGGTGAGCGCACCGCCCCGGGAGTCCTAACGGAGCAGCTTACGCACTCGTCTGATTAGATGGTATGAACGCACAAGTTTTGCTCTGTGTGTTGGTATTGAATGCGCAAAAAATCGCCTAGGCGGACTCAACGCCGAAAAAAGAAACAATTTCATTTATATTTATTTAATTTCTTATAAAATTTATCAACAAAATCCGCCAAAAATTTACGAATGTCATAAACAAACGCAAAAGTTGATTGAGTTGATTAAAATTCGGCTGGCTACCAACTTTGTTGCATGCAATTTTGCAAGACCCGTTGACACGAGTCAATTTTCGAAAAATCGAGCCATGTAAACAAAGTACTAGCAACACAACAAGAGAATTTTTCCCAGATCGTGGTGCATTCTGGAAAAGTTTTCACGCAATTTGCTAGCATTTTGGTTGATTGTTTGCGTCAACAAACGCAATGCGTGAATTTCCGCGAGGGATGCTGAATACATCAAAGTAATATCACAAAATGCAACCCTGCAAGTCGTGCTGATACACACCGCTGCCAGAGTTGGAAGTTTTCTACCGTAGTTGGTGGTGTTTTTTTTTTCTTTCAGATTTGGTAATTTGGTAGTTTTTTTCATAGTCGAACTGAAGTAGGTAATAAAGTAAAGGTAGGGTTTTTTTTCTGACAGATAGGTCGTTGTAAAATTTCGACTATGATAAAAATATAAGTCTTGAAAAATATTAAAAATATATATTTCTATCATTTTGGAACTTTTTGGTGCAAATTCTGGTCCCAAAAAAAAAGTTTTGGAGTGGCAGCCGCGTTTGTGACAGTCACATTTTGTGTGAAAATTAAACAATACAAATTGGAAAAAATCTGTCTGATTGCAGAAAAACATCATTTAACTATTCGAAAGGAGTTTTATATATATTGGAGAAAGCAATAAGATAAAATAGGTAATTTTAAACGGGTTAAATATGTGTGAATTGTTTTAAACTTGTCTCTGCATTGTGGAAAGCAAACTTTAGTCAGCGACACAAAAGCTTCGACAAAGAAAATTTGTTTGATGGCAAATTAAATGCGTGCATACAGAACTTATGGTGAAACAAAGAGTTTTTGGAGTGAGGGTAAGCTCGAAGAATATTTGTGAATGCCACATGCGTCCAATGGTGGTGACCACACAATGCAGGTAAATCACTTGCAGACCGTTCTTCCAAAAGTATGCGCTGGATGTGTGTTATATATGTACTGTTTTCACTCCTTGCTTGTTGTTGTTTTTGTTTGCAATGTTTTCTGCAGACGTGTGATCTTAACCTCAATTCACAGTAAAAGTCTTTGACCCAGAAATTGTGAAATGTGAAAATCTGCTCGCCTTTTCTGGCAATCTTTCATATTATGTTAAAAACCGAAATATGTAATACTCTACTCTTCCATAGGTATTCAACGCAGTTAAATTAAACTGAATTGTCGCATTTTTTTCTGAAACAACTCTGCTACCTCGACTATCAGTAAACGGCGTTGTTGTTGTGACAGTACTTAGCGCTGTTACGTAGCTATGGTGAAGAAGAAACGTCAATCAGATGTGCATGAGGATGGTTCATCGACAGATTCATCCGAAGGCACCTCTCAGAGTCCCACGTATGGGCCTGGAGTTTGTCAGCATGTGAAAAAGGCGGCTGATCCAGCTAAATTGCGCAAGGTACTCAAGTCTAGTGGCATAGTCGCGCATTGTATGCAGTGTGCCAAACAAGGTGATACATCACCTGCCGTTGAGGTTAAAGAGTCGCCTATAGACGAGTCCATGGCCGGTTTCGAGTATGACACCACACTGTGGTTATGCCTTAAATGTGGTACTCAACTTTGCGGACGTGCTGGTAATCAACATGCGCTGCAGCATTATAAAGTGAGTATCATATCTATTACTCATGTATGTACATTTTTAATAATTTGTTTATATTGTTTAGACACCACACTCTGACTCGCATGCACTTACAATGAATACACGTTCATTTGAAATATGGTGTTACGATTGCGATAATGAAGTAAAACCAAATTCACGCAAAAATCTACTCGAATGTGTTGAAATTGTAAAAAAAGCTGCCCAAAAGCCAATTCCTATTGCATCGCCAACCACAATTACGCCACTAAGTAATTTAGAAGGTAAAATAATTGCTACCATTGAATCACTGCGTCCACTAGTTAACAACCAATCCACAGGCGCAACATCAACTAGCAAAGTAATACCCTTACCGCCACCGCCACCACCACCCATACCTGGAAAAGCAAAACGCATAACCGATCCTGCGCCACTTAATTTGACATCCATACCGCCATTGATGAGCATCAATAATTTAGACATGCCTGATCCACAGGATATTGAAACTTTACCACGTGTACGTGGCTTGACCAATTTGGGAAATACATGCTTTTTTAATGCAGTAATGCAATGTTTGGCTCAAACGCCTTACTTGCTAGATGTACTCAAAGAACTGTCGGAGCCTGGGGAAGAGTATGTTAACTTCTAATATATGCATGTCAATGTAGAAATACTAATGTTTTAACTGCTTTATTTAAGATTTACATTACCTGGTGGTACATTCAAGTTTAAGGATGACGAGGACGTTCACTTACCTATGATTAAAGGTACTCTTTCATCATGGGGCGGTCTAACCGCTGCTCTTGCTCAAGCGTTGGAAGAGTTGCAGTCTGGAGGTAAACAATTTAATTCTTTAAACTTAGAATAACCAGCCAACAAAGTAACACTCCAAAAAGTAGCGAAAGGGAGTCCTAATCACCTTAGCACCTCAGCTGAGTCATATGGGAACACATTTTTCATTACCTAAAAGATTGTATTGGGTACCGAAAACGCTCATTTAAGAACTCTTTGAGAAGCACTTCCTTGCTGCATTTTAAAAAGCACATTTTCCGATATGATTGTTGTTTTGAGCCTTTTCGGACCTTCTATAGGAGGGTGAGCGCTCTTCTTAGGCAGCCCAAACTGAGCACCGGGCTGTCTCCTCTGGTTGGCTGGGGTTTCGGCTACTATCACGACTACTATCACATGTACATTTTAATACTTTTTCCCGCTTACAGGTGGAGTTTTTACACCAAGTAAATTGTTTGAAAAACTCTGCACAAAATGTCCACAATTTCGCGGAGGAGATCAGCACGATTCTCATGAACTTTTGCGACATTTGCTTGAGAGCGTTAGGCAAGTTAAATGCACATCAATATTTATGCTTAAAATAATTTGCTGATTACTTAATCTAATTTCATTACAGATCTGAAGATTTAAAACGCTATCAACGTGTGATTTTAACTAACCTTGGTTACAAGGATCAAGACATAAATAGTGTTTCGGAGGAGATGCGTCAAAAATGTAAAATTTATGGTAATCAAGCGGCTGATCGTATACTCCGCCCAGAACAAGTGTTTCGCGGTTTTCTTGTATCGACGCTTACTTGCCAAGATTGTTTCAATGTTTCCTCACGGCATGAGTACTTTCTAGATATGTCTTTACCAGTAAGCGTGGAAAAGCCACAACCGCCAATTAGACGCAAACCTAGCCCCGACAACTCAATTGACGGATCCTCGTTTTACTTAAATGCCCCTCCCGTAGGACCATCTAAAGCGCAATTAAAAAAAGAAAAAGAGAAAGATCGTAAAGCAAAACGTGCTGCAAAGCATCATGAAAATAAACTTAGACAAAAGGCTTTATTAGAGAATGCGACCGAGGCCTCCGAAAATACCGCAACTACCAACACCACAGCTGTTACAACAGATGGTGCTAAGCCTGAGGATGATTCATATTCATCATCTGAACAATCCGATGCAGATGTGGAAGATAATCTGGATGACAATGCGGCTATTAAAACGGCGCGATCTCCGAATGCAACAATTTTTGATACAAATGGAAATAATCAATTGATGAATGCTACCATACCGGAGAAACGCGACGATTCACCGGAAAATATGGACAAGGATTCGCTTGACGAAGACGAAAACGGTAAGCAATAACAAGAGAGAATAAAAATTTGTGGGTCGACCAGGATAAATATCTTTATATTTATCTGAATAGAATCCCCGTTTAAAAACCTTTATTTTTTTTCATAAATATGGGTGTAACAAAAAAATACACATATTTATAACTATCCTGGTCACAGGACAATAAAGAGTATGATTTGCCTATGGTTTTTATATAGTCTATTTTCCAGATTCCGGTATTGCCAATAGTCCAGCGAATGCTGGCAGTAATTATCTACCTTCCTCTGAAACGAATGGTGGGGGAGTCAGTAGTGATGGACACTCCGCAGATGCTAACAATAGCCTAATGTCAGTTGGGTTGAGCGAAAGAGGTGCCACCATGATGCGACAGCTTTCTTTAACTGATGCAGCCGCAGCAGCAAACATGACTGGTGGAATGGTTAATGGTGATTTGAAAGACGATACAACGCTTGCTGCTCAGCTTGCTGAACAACTTCAATTAAACGAACAAAAGGCCGCACGTATCAAAGCCAAACGCGTTCGCACACAAAGTCACTCAGATTGGAGCACAACAATAGCGCCTCGTTACCAATGTGATGATGGAGAATGTTCGGTGCAATCCTGCCTAAACAATTTTACCGGCGTTGAGCTAATGACGGGCAATAATAAAGTTGGATGTGAAAATTGTACGAAAAATATCAACGGCACGGATCCGAAAGCAAAGACCGTGTACACAAATGCCACCAAGCAATTTCTCATATCTAGTCCACCAGCTGTATTGATACTGCATTTAAAACGCTTTCAGCTTGGTCCACGTTGTATATTCCGTAAATTAACACGCGCAGTTAGTTTTCCAATGATACTAGACATTGCTCCATTCTGTGGTTCGAAAGTAAAAAATTTACCAAATATTGATCGCAAACAGAAAAAACTTTTGTATGCTCTTTATGGCATTGTCGAACACTCTGGTGGTATGTATGGTGGTCACTACACAGCATATGTAAAAGTGCGTTCGAAATTATCGCGCGATGACAAACGTTGGAACTTTCTACCACAAGGCAGCAAAGCTGAACTCGATCAAGATGATGAGCAGCGTAAAAAACTAGATGAGCTCTTAGCAAAAGAAAAAGCGCGCGAACTGCGCATGAAAGCAGCAAATGATAGTGATGACTTCTCCAACAGTAGTGACTGTTCATCGGCTAGCAGTACGTCTGATCCAGAAGAGGCACAAGAAGAAAATGGTGCGTACGGTGGAGATGAGGAAGCGCGTCATGTGCAGGTGCCAATGGGCAAATGGTATTACGTGTCCGACTCGCGGGTACAAGAAGTAAATGAGGAATCTGTACTAAAGGCTCAAGCTTACTTGCTCTTCTACGAACGTATTTATTAGATGTTAAAAACTTGAAACGTTACAAATTATAAGCAACGATGTTGGTAATCATGGATTAATAATATTCTATGACGATGACCATATCTTAAAATGTATGTACGTACATATACGAATTCGTTTTTTTGATATACGAGATAATGGAAACTTCAATTTAAGCGATACAACTATAACTCTGGTTTTTTTTCAAATTTACCAATTTTGAAATTATATAAAAGTAGATAGGATAGAAAGTAAAATGGCTATGGTGCGCCAAAAAAACGAAAATCATAAAATGCAGACAAACCCATAGAAGGGTATAACATAATAGAATCCTATTCGCTATTTTTTTGCTGGGCTGGACGATTTCCGCCAGATGACCAATGCTTATTTCGAACATACATATGTGCATACGATTTGAATCAACTCATTGTACCGATTCCTGTCTGCAAAGACGAATCCAACGACTAAGACTTCACAAATTCGTTTCCCGTGTAGTTTGAGCAGATTTTGAGGAAATGTGTGATCAATTTGCGTTACGCATGAACTATTACATTTGTATCAACTAAAAGCAAATGTCTGCTTTATCACTGTATTTAAAATTCCTTCCTCAAACAATTTTACTAAGCTTCTACCATAGTTAAATTGTCTTTAGATATCTACATACAAATATTATTAACCTATAAAAATGAGATTTTAAAGATCAAGTGTGCATATTTTGCTGTAAAACTGATTTATTATAAAACGGATATATTCATCATGCATTTGTTATGTATTTTTCCTAGCACCGCTACACTTATTTAAGACTTACGAATACTTGTAAAGCATTTTTTTTAACTATTTCATAAAATGAGTTGACGTACATAAATAATTGAATGGATTTATGGTGTAGGTACATACATATATTAGAAATGATGTTAAAAATATATACATATGTGGCTGAAATTAGCAGCTACTACCTTTTTGATGACCCATCACACACTCGATCCCTCAAACTCTTGAAACATTCATTGCAATGGTATTGTGTAAATTATTCTGAACTCACAGAGCAGTTTGTTTGGGCGTGACTGGTGATAGCAGGTCATCGAGTACAATAATATCTAAAGATTTTAATGCTAATGATGTGTATAATTATTTTATTTTATGATTACTACATTTACATACATACATCTTACTACAACATTATTACTTAATAACTCCTTTGAAGTAACCATTTAATTAAATCTGAATGAAAACTTGTACAACATGTTTTTTATTTTGATCTCCTTGATTGTGGTTTTGCAGTCTTATGGACTACTAGCACATTGTTCCAGCCAATTCTCTTAAAACACTCACGTACGAACCTTCTACGTCAAAAGGTATACATATATGCGAGAGTACGCGAGCTGTTGTAACGGAGTGTCTGCGTTGTTGTTGCAACGAAGGGTCGGACGGCATTTTTACTAAAAACCCTCGGGCGGTAAATAGATACTCACATTAAATTAAATGTGAAAGAGAACTTAATTTCCAATACACAACATGCATACACCAAGGGCAGGTCTGTGGACACAGCTCTGCATAGGGTCGTTATGCACATAGAGAAAGCCCTAGAACATGGGGAATTTGCAATGGTTGTCTTCTTAGACATAGCAGCAGCATTGAACAATCTCTCAAAGCGAGCCATAATGGACGGACTACGACACATAGAGGTGGATCCCGCCTTGGAAAAATGGAACGGCTGCATGCTGGGGTGCAGGAAGATCACTTTCAGTTGGGGCGGTTGCGAAACCACAAAATTAGCACATAAAGGCACCCCGCAGGGTGGAGTATTATCGCCGTTGCTGTGGGACCTGGCCCTTAACAAACTGCTCAAGCAGTTCGAAGGGGGACCAGTAAAACTAACAGCATATGCAGATCACGTTTCAGTCATAATAAGCGAGAAATGTCCAAGCGCTTAAGGTCATCCATGACTGGGCCTGCGAGGTTGGGCTGAGCACAAATACTGATAAGACAGATCTAATGCTATTCACAAGAAAATACAAAGTACCAAGTTGGGTAAAGCCAAAATTAGGAGAAGTGGTATTAGAACCGAAGGTTAGCACCAAATATTTAGGTATTATATTGGATAGCAAGTTGAGTTGGAAACTCAATGTACAAGAACGGTCGAAAAAGAGGATGCTGGGCTGCACTTGGGGCCTTTCGCCTGCCTAGTCCTATTGGGTCTTCAACGCGATTGTAAGACCGATTTTATTCCATGGGGCCCTGGTCTGGTGGACCGCCCTAACGAAGAAAACGTATATGAAGTCATTAGAGATTAGCATAACGGGGGCGCTTAAAACCACACCTACAGCCGCGTTACACGCCATTCTGCATCTACCGGCCACAGATCTAACGGCGAAGAACATAGCGTTAACATTTGCAACCAGGCTATATGCCACGCGGCAGTTTGAGTGTAGATCATTTGGCCACAGTAGTATAGCGTCTTCTTTGGCAAGACGAATAGACTAAACGTTCCCTTGCCTGAGCTTCGAAGAGGTTCTATAGAGGCGGAGCGTTGGAGGAGAGGCCGCAGTGTACTGCAATGATTTAGGGGTTACTAAATCTTTGAAACTGCCAGATCATTGCAGTATATTCCAAGCGGAAGTTATAGTTATAAAGAGGGTGCGGAAATAGCTGTACATAGTCTAGCGCTGAGAGAGCGGGTGAATTTCTACGTCGACAGTCAGGCGGCTATCAAGGCCATTACCTCAAATAGTAGCGCTTCTCACAGCGTACTGGAATGCAAAAGAAGTCTTGAAAAGCTTAGTACATATCATAGTGTACATATCCACTGGACCCCAGGTCAAAAAGGTATAGAGGGAAACGAGAAAGCTGATGAGCTAGCAAAGACTGGAGTGGCACTAGATGCGAACAACACTATTGAGGTACCAATTCCACTGAGGGAATTAAAACGAAAGTGCGATTTACACATGGTTAAACAAGCAGATAACGCATGGAAAGAGTGCAAGGCTGTAAAATCTTTAAAATCATGTGTAAATCGTACGACATGAAACTTAAAAAAACAATTGTATCCCTAAAAAGGGATGATTGTAGGCTGTTAATTGGTATCCTTACAGAACACTGCCTTCTGGCAGGTCATGCCCACAAGATGGGTCTTGTTTCCGACAGTATGTGTAGGAAATGCGAAGCGGAGACGGAGACTGTGGAGCTTGTCATGTGCACATGCCCCGCTATGTCCAGACTGCGGCTTCAATCTTTTGGAAAGGTACAATTGCGCAACCTAGAGCCACTTACAGAAATAAGCCCTAGTAGGCTTCTGATTTTTGCGAAGAGTAACTGTATAGCAAGAGGTCGTAAAAGTTTTTCTTTTTTCTGGTAACACTACGGGCGCAAGCGTCTATGTCTGGCCACTGCGTTGGCCTGCCAGCACAACCTTACCTAACCTAGATAGGAAGGGCCAAAGGGTGGTGTCTTATTCCCCTCAATCGTCTTCTATGCCGACGACTGTATGATTATGGTATACGGGCCACAAACTTTGTAAGAAAATCAACGGTTACCTCCGCGACCTTTCCAGGTACGTTGATGGCTTTAAGCTACCAACTGCAAGTCACCCAAAGCTATTGGGAGGTGACGTTGGATAACACTATCTCATTTGCAAGTCATGTGTCTGTAATGGTCTCAAAGATACGAGGTCGTACCAAGATTCTCAAGTCACTTTCCGGCAGTACTTGGAGAAAAAGCAAATAAACTTTGACGAGGTTACAAGTCTGACAAAATACCGCTATCAGAACTGCGACGGGATGTCTCGTCATATCGCCCGAGTCTTATCTGCAAAATGCTCAGTGTTAAAGAGCATGCGGAAATGCTAAGTAGACAGTTTCTTATGAACTGTCACAAGCCCGGGCAGCCACACCTTCAACTTAAGGAACATAAGGAAAACTTTCCGTACGCACGATGACTACACTCGCGGAACTATACACGGTCTTTAACCGACATCCACATTGAGTCGGCTGATACCAGGTCTAACCAGTCGACTACCCGAAGGGACTGAAGAAGAAAGCGCCTTACCAAGGGAACCCCGTGTCACTCTTGCTGAACTTGGGATATTGCTATACCATTTTAAGAAATTGTCCAGCAGGTCTTATTTCCCCACATGATACTTTACATCTCTTCATACCTCAGCTGTTCTATTGAACCTAGTCTTCCACCCACACCCATTTCGCTCTGGTTCAACTAACTGTTTTTTTTTTGTTCAGACTTCTGTTAGAAGAGCTCGATGATCTTCGGAATGGCCATGCCAATGCGGCAGGCCCAAGCACTTCTAAGAGCAACAACAAACCTGCTTTAAAAACAACCTTGAACCTACGGTATGAAAGGACAGTACACTACTTCGAGTTTATCATGGTTTTAAGATTTTTTTTTATTGCTAATGGTCTGTCCTTTAAAAATCAATTTCCTCGGATAACTGGTCAAGAGATCAAGCCGATGGACCATCATACACATGATTGCTACAGTTTAATCATTCATATTACATTAATACTTTTCTCCAGCTTTTTACAAGTGCAAGGAAGTAAAACATCGAACTTGAATTTGGAATCCGTGGCTGATTGTGGCTCGAATCTGGCGAAGCTTTTAATTTTGTGTGCGAAATTGAGGCAATTCAGTTCCTTGGAAGAGAAAAAGTGTAGTTTTAGCGGGAGAGAGCCATACATAGATAAAAGGGTTAGGTTAGGTTCAAGTGGCTGCCGCAGCGGCACACCTAGGCCAGCTTTGTAAGGCCGGTTGTGATACCACCAACACTAGGAAAGTCAGCCCCGGGATCCGGCCATATAGAAAATCCCTGAGTTGTTGGGATTCTCCAATTAGCAGAATCCCGGGAGTGATACAACTAACCCGACACCGTTAGTCCTCCTCGAATCACTTAGATGACTTTACGAAGGCCATCAAGTCCTCTATGTCCAACTCCGCGATCTGGCGTAGGATATCCAGGAAGGAAAGTCCCAAAAAAGACTTTACGAAGGCCATCAAGTCCTTTATGTCCAGCTCCGCGATCTGGCGTAGGCTATCCAGGAAGGAAAGTTCCAAAAAACGCGTTCTCGCGCCGCTAAAAGCCGGGCAGTTGGAGATGAGGTGACCCACCGTTTCCTCCTCCTCATCATCTTTGCAACTCCTACAGCAGCGTCGATAGGGCACACCTAGCCTTTCTGCGTGCCTACCAATAAGGGTAGTGCCTGGTTAAAGCACTTATTAATATGGAGATTTCTCTTCTCCTTAGGGCATAAATGTCTCTTGATCTTTTATGATCCAATTTTGGCCAGGTTTGTTTGAATATCCCGCACCCTGGGGATTGTTGCCATCTTTCGTTGGCTTGACGGAGCATGTACTCCTTCAGCCCTAGCTTGCATGTGGCAAACGGCTTGGTCATACCCTGCCTGGCAAGTTAGTCTGCCCTACCGTATCCCTCGATGTCCCTTTGTCCCGGGACCCATGTGAGGTTCACGCGGTTCTGTTGGGTCATCTCTTGAAGAGATCGACGAAAGCTGAGCGTCAGTTCAGAGTTGAACGAATAAGAGGCAAGAGCTTGGCTGTCGCTGAAACTAACGATATCCCCGCCGATAGCGCGTTTACTTATCCAGACCGCGACATCCAAGATTCTGAGACTTCAGCCTGGAAGACGCGGCAATGATCAGGTAGTCTAACGGACAGCTCAATTTCCAAATAGATGGAGTCGTGGGACAAAGACTGAATACTTACATTGAAAGATTTCATTGGTTTATACGCATTGGCAATGTACTTTTGGAACAGCTCACAAACATATCTATCCGGTTCTGCAAGACCGAGCTAAAGAGATTTCAAAAAATAGTTTCAGTTTACGCTTTCGAATGAGTAAAAGACTCTTAAAACTACCTTTGGAATGGGATACGGTGTCGGATGGTCGACTTGGTTGCGGAAATCATCAATTACCATTGAAGCTTTACAAACATCGTTCTCCCACATACCCTTCTGTATTTGGCCGGTATGCATGTGATAAAATGTACCCTCGCCATTCTTAAATCCTCTCGCAAAATGTCCCTCATAACGATTACCATTTGCTGTTTGTAAAAGCTATCTTCAAATTCATTTTTCAATAGCACATTTCAAGATTTGGCAACTGACCATAAAAGTATACGCCAACGCCGTGTTTCACATCTGCTTCCCATTCGCCCATATAAATCGAGCCATTCGTATACCACATAACACCTGGCCCATGACGTCTATTCCTCTCCCACCACCCATAGTACACACCATTTGGAAAAAACTGTTTGCCCTCGCCCCATTTCAAATCATCGCGCCATTCGCCAATATAAATACGCTCGGCTGTGCCGTTTGGCAAACGGTAACGCATCGTTCCATAGCCATGACGTTTGCCATTTCGCCACTGTCCATCATAGATAAGATGCTCTTTGGTTTCTTTAACTCCGTATCGATGATGTTGGCTACGTAGCCAATAACCTTTGTAGGTGGCGCCACCCGGATAGAAGAAAGTTGCACGCACGCCGGTGCTCTCGGCTTTTACACTGTTTTTGAGCTCACAAGTTAACACACAGGCAGCACTATATTTATCCCGCGTGTTACATTGTGCCATTTGTATGCCGTTTTAAATGCAAAAATTATTTATCAAAATAAAATTTCTGATTTAGTAAACAGATATTTGAAATGATTTTGGGGGTTTACTACTCTTTTTGGGATTATTGCGGCAGCTTGCTCTCCTTTGCGCCGAACGACAGTGCTCTCAAGCGTGTTTCCTATGCTCAGAAGAATGAGAGGGACACACTCGGCTTAACAGCCTACCGAGGTCTTCTCGCAGCGTCTGTTCTTGTTGTTGTAACAGTAAAAACACTCCCCGAAGGATTTGGGGAGTGATGCCGAAATTGACAGTACTTGGCCGGATACGAACCCAGTATGCTGCGGTACTGGCCGTTTGTCGTGGTAGCGATTTGGTATGACCGGTGGAAGAAGATGGGTAATGAGAGGTCAGAGGCATCGTATCCGTAGATCAACCATCGAGTTAGCACGTCATTACCTAAGTGCATATTAGTCGCCTCTTACGACCGCTATGCCTACCCCGGGCATATTCTAAACCGCTAACCCGCAGCGTCTATTCTTCAGAAGGTGTGGACGCAAGCGGCTTGCCATAGAAAACTCTTCACTTTCACATCTGCTGCCCTGCAAGAAATGCGATGGATGCGACAAGGTAATAGGACAATTGAATCTTGTGACGGCTGACTACAGTGACCAGACTAGCAGGAGAAACCAGCGACGTGAGTGTGAAGAGATTGAAAAATGGCTGACATAGAACCTACGGATGGGAAGCTTCCGAGGCCAGGGAAATTTTCTACAGGGAGAAATAATATAATGGTGACAAGTTAAGGAGGGAACATTTATTCTCAAGGGTAAATTGCGAGGGAAACGACAAAGCTGATACTTCACCAACCGATTACGACGAAGTGAAGTGTTCAAACATATACTTGAGTGTACCCTGCGCCCACTGAGGACAGTTATGTACCCACGGCAAGACCAACTGCCCTTTCAACCGACTGGTCCAAGAGACCTGATCAATAACGGCTAATACTGCACACTCAGAATGGTTTTGGACCCACGGCCCGTCCAACTGTCTTGGCTCACAGCGAGAGCCGGCTTAAGATTGCGTGTTTCCTTAGACAACCCTTCCAACCGCTAGGCCAATGTGACCTTATCAACAACGGCAAATACTGCCTACTGAGGACAGTACCCACGGCCCGTCCAACTGTCTTGGCTCAATGCGTTAAGGTTTGATTGGGTAAGCAAGTGTCAAGTCTTTGATAGTAAACATGCGTTATCTTCATAGAGGCTGATTGGAACCACGGCCTTTCCAACTTCCTATCTTCAGGGCCAAAGGATTATATATTTATACATCTATTTATTTTGGTGGACAAGACCGACCTTCTCAATACCACTCCTGACTAGTAGAATAAAAAATCTAGTTAAACAGATCACCAGTCAAGAACTAGAATGGACGGTTACGCCGACCAACAGACGTTGAGACTTTTGTTCAAACCACCTCACTACGGAATACTTAAAGGTAGTACCGGGGGGATCGGTACATGACGGTTGGAGTTTCAGTGCTTAGGTTAAAGTTCCACGCTCACTTTAAGGCTTTCGACGCTTTCTCCACTGAAAAAAAAACCCTGCGAAATCCACGAGAAAGGCCCAATCCGGCGAATAGGGCGTAGGATATTATCTGGGAACTAGTGTAGTGTTGGGAGAGGATGTGGCGATCCTTGGAATATTCAAGGAAAAGTTCTTCGGGAGAATTATGTTCCTTTCGGAGATTTTATCAGATCTAACGATAGTGCAGCGAATTAAAGATCAAAGGCTCCACTGGCTGGGTCATGTTATGCGAATAGGCAAAGAAGCTTCAGCTTAGAAGGTTTTCCTATCGACACCGAAAGGTAAAATAAAAGACATAACAGGAAAATATGTTAATTTAACAGAAAATCATGTTAAATTAATTATTTCTTTGGATTATTGGACCGAGACCTCACGATGCCGATGCCGATTAATCGGTCGAACTCTATTGATGTTAAACTTGATAAAAGTCTAAACAAACCCACTCACTACCTATGTATGAGTGAAATATGACGCATGCGTAGTAAAAATTTACTCAATAGCTTAGTTTGGGTATTGTGACGAATTCGATGATTCCTTGATTATTTTCCCTGAGTTCGATCACTGTACGTTAAATAAAACACTCCGATTCTGCTTAATAAATAGTACGCTTTATTTACTACTAAAAACCGTAGTACAATATCGCGGGTTAACTCACTGTTCAGTACTTCACTGTACAACACTTGAAAATAAACTGATTGATTTGCGTTGTCTTTGCGCGGTTTATATACCCTAGCAGACAGCAGCTTCACAACCTAGAAATGTCTACACCTTTCTGGTTTATTCGTGCAACAGTGTTCTCGAAGCGTTTATCTATCGTCATCTCCTCTTTGTGCCACATTCGCAAACACGCGAGCTGCCTCTCGCAGCTGTAGTTGTGGTAGTGACGCTAGTGATAGAAATACGCTAGAGTTGTGAGATGAGCGATTCTTGAGAACATTCGCCACACTGCCCTCCACCTAAGTCTGATCGTCCCGATCAGACACATTTCCCGATCCAAACGTTGCTAGCCTCTCCAGGTGAACCACCTTCATTTTGTTTCGTGGCCTTCCAACAGTTTGTATGCGGTAGACAACATCATTTATCCGCTTTATTACTTTATATGGGCCTTCCCAGTTACATTGCAGTTTTGGGGACAAACCTTTCTTTCGTTGTGGGTTGTATAACAGCACTAAATCTCCTTCTTTAAAACCTTCCGAGTTGATAGCTTTGTCGTATCTGGCTTTCATCTTATCACTCATGATCTTCGTCCGTTGTCTTACAAGATCGTGTATTTCTCTCATTTCTTCTTCCAAGATGCTAGTGGATTTCCTGGCATTTATTCCTTCATCAGCATTTATCCCAAACTTCAAGTCAGCTGGCAACCGAAGATCATTCCCAAAAATTACTTTTGCTGGAGTCTGACCCGTTGTTTCATGTATTGCCGAGCGATATGCCATCAGGAACAAGGAGATGTGCGTGTCCCAATCTCTCTGGAACTTATCCACTACTTTCCTCATGTGCTCTTCCAAGGTTCGATTGAAACGTTCCACCATGCCATCTGACTGAGGATGCAGTGCAGTTGTTCGCGTTTTCCGAATACCCAATGTCTTGCACATTTCTTGGAATACAACTGATTCGAAATTCCTGCCTTGGTCAGAATGTAACTCCATCGGTACACCAAACCTCGCTACCCAATTGTTTATGAACACCTCTGCAATGGTTTCTGCCTCTTGATTTGGAATCGGGTAAACTTCTGGCCATTTGCTGAAATAGTCCATAACAACTAATACGTACTTGTTCCCGAGTTTGCTAGTAGGAAATGGGCCAGCTACATCCATGGCAATCCTCTCAAACGGTGCACCTGTGTTGTACTGCTTCATCTGTCCATGACTTCTCGACTTCGGACCCTTTGCTTTGATGCACACCTCACAGTTGGCAATCCACTCCGCGATCGACTGCCGGCAACCAACCCAATAGAATCTCTGCTTGACTTTCTCCAACGTTTTCGTGACTCCGAGATGACCTCCACTTGGACCATTATGTAGCTCATTCAAAACATCAGAGATTTTCTTCCTTGGGACAACTACCAGCTTCCGAGCGCATTGACCATCTTCGCTTTCCCATACTCTATGTAAGCAACCGGATACCAATTTCAGACTGTTCCACTGTGCCCAATATGACTTGGCAACAGGACTCTCTGCTGACATCTCCTCTCTTGTTGGTCGTTCGATTTGCTCGATTCCTTGCATCACACGTACCAGATCTGGGTCCTCTAGCTGATGCTTCCTTAGTTGATCCATGTTCCATTCGTCCGTAGATGTTATAGTCATCAGCCGCACATCTATAACATCTTCCTTGGCCTCAGCTTTCGAACAATGCTTGCATTCTAGGTTACATGGTCGCCGAGACATTGCATCAGCATTGCCGTGATTGCTGCCTTTGCGATGCTCTATGGAAAAGTCATAACTTTGTAGTCGCTCTATCCACCGTGCCAATTGACCTTCCGGATTACGGAACTGCAGAAGCCATTTCAACGCTGCATGGTCTGTCCTGACGTGGAATCGCTGTCCATAGAGATACTTGTGGAAATGTTTGATGCACTCCACCAATGCCAGTAGTTCTCTTCGTGTTACACAATAGTTCCTTTCGGGCTTCCCAATTGTGCGGCTATAGTACGCCACTACCTTCTCCTGCCCATCGACAATCTGTGACAAAACCCCTCCAATCGCGTAACCGCTCGCGTCTGTATCCAAAATAAATGTTGAGCCTGGGATTGGATACGCTAACATTGGGGCAGTGCACAGCCGTTCCTTCAAGGTTTGGAAAGCCACTTCATGTTCCTTCTTCCAATCAAATGACATATTTTTCCTGGTCAACTCATGAAGGCTACTGGCTACGCTGGCGAAATTCGGTACAAATCGACGATAATACGTGCACAGTCCGAGGAAACTTCGTAGCTCATGTAAATTTTTCGGTCTTGGCCAATCCTTTACTGCTTCGATCTTCTCTTTAGCAGTGCAAATTCCCTCCGTAGTAACCTTGTGACCTAAGTAACTTACTTCCTTCTTGAACAATGCACACTTCTTGGGACTTAATTTCAGACCGGCGCCAGCTATCCTTTGGAAAACTTCCTCCAAGTTCTTAAGGTGTTCCTCAAAGCTTTTTCCCAGCACGATGATGTCATCCAGGTACACCAAACATGTTTTCCAATGCAGTCCTTTCAATACTTGATCCATGAGTCTCTCAAAAGTAGCTGGAGCGTTACATAGTCCAAAGGGCATTACCGTAAATTGCCACAGCCCCTCTCCAATGCTGAAGGCTGTCTTTTCCTTATCCTCATCTTTCACCTCTACTTGCCAATAGCCGCTTTTCAAGTCCAGTGTTGAGAACCATTTCGTACCAGATAGTGAGTCCAGAGTATCGTCAATTCTGGGTAATGGATAGCTGTCCTTTTTCGTTACGTCGTTCAACTTCCGGTAGTCCACACAGAACCGCATTTTTCCATCCTTTTTCTTCACTAGCACTACCGGTGAGCTCCATGGACTAGCTGATGGTTCGATCACGCCGCTGTCACTCATTTCTTGAATAATTTCTCTTACCACTTGGCGTTTGGCCAATGGAACACTTCGAGGAGCTTGGCGGATTGGTCTCGCGTCACCGGTATCAATGTGATGCTTCACTACATTGGTCCGACCTGGTTTGGAGCCATCCTTGTCAAATATGGTAGAGTACTTTAGTAGAAGTTGGTTTGCCTTACTCTGGTGGTCTTCTTCGAGCTCTTGCGTCCACGCCGTGATATTATCTGATAGATTACTGTTGCTGGTAGAGACATTTCCCTGGAGTTGTTCACAGTTTATAATCACCTCCACCTCCTGACATTGTCCCAATATAGCTCCTTTGGAAAGCTTGATCGGCGATCGGAACTCATTTAGTACTCTTACCGGTATACGTCCATCTTGTTTTGTCATAGCCAGTGTTTTTCCTACTAGTATATCCGTCTTTGAATTGTTTGCTGCCTCGACAACCCACAATTGGTTTGTCCCATAATCTCCATCAATCCTTGCCCAAACGACTGCCTCCGACTTCGGTGGAATTTGTTGACTATCTTCCACGAGTACCCGCTTACTGATGTACTTGTTCTCGTAACCAAATTTGAGTGGCACATCCATGTTCTTATAGCTCATGGTCCTGTTTTGCATGTCGATCTTGATGCCTTGGTTGCTTAAGAAATCCACACCAACTATGATCTCATCAACAATATCTGCCACTATAAAATTGTGCAGTACGGTGACATTTCCAATTCCGATTTCACATGTTATTTCTCCTTGGACTTGAGTGTCCTCACCAGTCGCCGTACGCAATTTTGCTCCATGTAATGGCCTCACTTCTTTGTTGACTAAATCAGATCGAATGATGGAATGAGATGCGCCCGTATCAATAGTCAGTAAACGCTCTTTTCCGTCCACGAGTCCTCCAACAGTAACATTACTTGACTTCCTTCCGATCTGTGAGACAGAGATTATGGGGCATCCAATTGCGGGAGCCAGCCTACGCCCCTTGCGGCTGACTCTCTTTAGTTTAACGGTTGGTTGGATTGGGAGACTTGCTCATCTCCTTCAGCCTTGCGCTTACGTCCGCTTGCATTACTGGAATTATTGGAGCTAGATCCAGATCCACAATAACGTGCAATATGACCAGGTTTTCCGCACTTGAAGCACTTAATAACCCCTTCATTTTTCTGTTGCTTCCCGTTTAGTGCTTCTAGGATTTTGTCAATTTTTCCGACCCAGTCTGGCGTCTCCACTTCCACACGATGAGCTTTGTACGTGGGTTTACTCAAAAGCGAGGCTGTTTCTTGTGTTAGAGCATGTGATACCGTCTCCGCAAATGATCTCTTGGGATTGGCATATGTGGCTCGCTTTGTCTCCACATCACGTATTCCATTTATGAAGCTTTGGATTTTTACCCTTTCGATGTATTCCACGGGTGCGTCTGCGTTTGCCAGATGGGCTAACCTCTCGATATCTGATGCAAACTCCTGCAATGTCTCATTAGTCTTCTGGAAGCGATTCTGTAGCTCTATTTGATGTATCTGTCTCCTATGCTCGCTGCCGTAACGTCTCTCCACAGCACCCATCAATGATTCATAGTTGTTTCGTTCGGCATCAGGAATAGTCTGTAAGATTTCGGCTGCCGGTCCTTTCAATGCTACGAAGAGTGCAGCGACTTTATCTTCAGCGCCCCAGTTGTTCACAGCTGCTGTCTTCTCAAATTGTAGCTTAAATACCTGGAAAGGAACAGATCCGTCAAATGATGGAGGTTTTACCTTGGGTACGCTTGTGGAAACACTGTGACGATTCAGCTGCAACTCCTGGATACGACTTCTTAACGCATCCACCTCGGCCTCGACTTTCTCCTCAAACTGCATTATTTTCTCGTCCTGTATTTTTAGCTGTGAGGACATACGTTCTTCCTGCTCCTCCAGCTGTAATGCTATTTTTGAAGATAGCCGGGCCTCCTGCTCCTCAAGTTGTGCTGAGATCTGAGATGTCATGTATGTCCTCTGTTCTTCCAACGCAGATGCCATGTGTGTCTTCTGTTCCTCCAACTTTGATGCCATGCGTGTCTCTTGTTGTTCCAACTGAGATGCCATGCGTGTCTCTTGTTGTTCCAACTGAGATGACATGCTTGTTGTTATGTTGTTTGACATCTGAGCCAAGGCAGCCAATAAAGAGTTTGTGTCCACATTTGCCACTGAATCCTGAGAGTCCTTTTGCTCTTCTATTTTCGTCGCTCCCTCTGCCGAAAGTTGAAAAACATGATCGTCAACATTGATTCCTTCCGCTTCCATAGCCTCTCGCAACCGTGATTGTAGCTCTGCTTTATTGCCCGTTGTTGACAATCCACGTCGTTCCAACTCGTTTTTGAGTTGCTGGATCTTCAACTCATTCAACTTTGCCATGTCCTTGTTATCCTTAAAATGTCCTTGTTATCCTTTTCAATGTCCTTGTTATCCTTTCCAATGTCCTTGTTATCCTTTTCAAAGTCCTTGTTATCCTTTTCAATGTCCTTGAATTTATTTAACAATACCGCTTCTGACACCAATTGTGACGAATTCGATGATTCCTTGATTATTTTCCCTGAGTTCGATCACTGTACGTTAAATAAAACACTCCGATTCTGCTTAATAAATAGTACGCTTTATTTACTACTAAAAACCGTAGTACAATATCGCGGGTTAACTCACTGTTCAGTACTTCACTGTACAACACTTGAAAATAAACTGATTGATTTGCGTTGTCTTTGCGCGGTTT
Source organism: Campiglossa producta (assembly GCA_964058755.1). Classification (NCBI taxonomy): domain Eukaryota; kingdom Metazoa; phylum Arthropoda; class Insecta; order Diptera; family Tephritidae; genus Campiglossa; species Campiglossa producta. The sequence goes on along the minus strand of CAXKVI010000005.1, from coordinate 11,016,489 downwards.
ATATACCCTAGCAGACAGCAGCTTCACAACCTAGAAATGTCTACACCTTTCTGGTTTATTCGTGCAACAGTGTTCTCGAAGCGTTTATCTATCGTCATCTCCTCTTTGTGCCACATTCGCAAACACGCGAGCTGCCTCTCGCAGCTGTAGTTGTGGTAGTGACGCTAGTGATAGAAATACGCTAGAGTTGTGAGATGAGCGATTCTTGAGAACATTCGCCACAGTATGTTCGAAATAAATTTTTGTGGTGAATACGAACAGTTAAATTTCACAATTCAAATTAAGAAGTAGCTGTCTAATCTCTGCAGAAGGAACATGTTGAATTATTTGTACGTTCATCATTATTATCATCATTTTCCTTAACTACTGTTGCAGCACAGGGCCACTAGGGTGGTCCAAAATGTTTTCTTTGGGATTTTGCCATGGGCTCTCTTATAATTTTGGTCACCCAACTAATCACATTACCTGTGCAAAATTTTAGCATTAGTGGAAAAGGTTGCTCAACCCGAGTTCACAATTTTTTTTCTTAGAATTTTTAAAATTGGAGTATGCAAAAAAAAAGGAAAATTTTCCTTTTCAATAAAGCTTTGTACAACTTGCCAGATCTCCCATTTGAATTTGAAATGCGAATCTAAAAGGTGAAACGTAATTCGGATTTTCCGTGCTGTTGAGTGCGAATATTCGCAATATCCCAATTGTGCGTTAAGCATTGTGCTATTAGCTTACGAAAGAGTACACATGGCGTATACGTAACCTAAGATTATTTTGCGTTAAGAAAGTGTTGTCTGTTACATGATGCAAAGCAAATCTATTTCTCATGTGAACGTTAGGTAGGTAGGTTGCAGTGGCTACTAGTAAACGGATAAGTACACATAGGCCCCGTAGGTCCCGTTGTGATACCACATGGATCTGAATGACCCACTACTCGAACAATTTCGTGGATTCCGCGAACCGCAGAATATCCTCTGGCTTAGCTCTTGGTAACTCGCCAAGGTGATAGAAGATACCCGACCCCAGGTATTTCAATCTCTTGCCCCCAACGCGGGACATTCGCATAGAAGATGCCTCACTGTTTCAGGCTCCTCCTCGTCTCAGCAGCTTCTGCATGCCTGCCTAAACCTATATGCCCTGTGAGAAGTCCCATGAGTAATGAGAGCTCCTCCTTTCTAAGCTTGAGCAGGTCTTCCGACCTACTTGGGACAATATCGGGCTACACCAGTTTTGTATGATTGCAGGTACCAATGTTTTCCCATCTGTCCCTTGCCTGTTTGAGGAATATGTTCCTCGCTAAGAGCTTGCTGGTCGCGAGCGGCATGCCTAAACCCTTCCAGGACTGTGAAAGCGGAGCGGATGTGCCCCCTCTAGCTAGCTCGTCTGCCGTCTCATTTCCCGGTATGCATTTGTGTCCAGGCACCCATAACAGATGAATTGAGAGTTGCTCAGCCATCTCGTTAAGAGCTTTGCGGCAGCTCTCTACATCCCCGCTATCGATATCCACTGTCTTCACTGTGAGCGTTGCATTCTTTCAATTTCGATTTATTGGAGTACATTAAAAAAATGAGCCTAAATTTAAAACCCGTCTAAAGTTTAAACGATTTTTTTAACTTTAACGAATATTTTACACTTTCCAAAAGTTTAAAAAGAATTTCAATTTCTTTTGATTTCGATTTAAGATCTAAATAAAAAAGCAGTCTAAACTTTTTTTGGTTTCTTTGAAAGTCAGTGCATTTTGCCCACAAAAACTTCATGTGCGGCATAGCTCAGCGGTAGAGCAGTCGGCTGTGATTCCTGAGCGCTTTCGTTCGAATCCTGCCAAGGGCCACATTTTTTTTAAATATATTTTTTGTTTTAAAAACTTTTCGGTTAAAAATTGAAACTTTTCGGTTAAAAATTGAAACTTTTCGGTTTGAAATTAAAAATTTTTGGTTTAAAATTAAAAAAATTTCGGTTTAAAATTAAAACCTTTTGGTTTAAAATTAAAACCTTTTGGTTTAAAATTAAAACCATTTCGGTCTACAACTTTTGTTTTGTTTTCATTTATATTTGAAAGCTTATTTAATATTGATTTTTTCTCTCAACATTCATGTATGCAACGTAGCTCAGTGGTAGAGCAGACGGGCATGATGCGGGGAGTCTTGGTTCGAGTCGCAGCTAACCGACAAAAAATAATTTTTTCTTTAAAAAATTGTTAAAACATTTCTGGTTTAAAATTTAAACCCCATTCGTTTAGCCAACTTTCTTGCAAACTGGTCTAGATTTGATTTGAAACCAAATTTGGTTTGGTCAAATATTTAGTCCAAAAAAGATTAAAATTTAGACTAAAATTTTTAACCGTGTATGATTTTTAAAAAATGAGCGTGGCACCGCTCTATGTACATGTTTCCATACATTCTAGGGCCTATGTCAATGATAAGTCCTGGTATTTTTAATCTGAAAAAATGTTGATTTTACATGAAAATTTTTCTGTGTGTATGATTTTTCGTTATAATTATTCTTCAGGTAAGAAGTTAACTTCTTACACGTGTGCTATGCTACATGCTGTTTTTCTATTACATTCTCACATGGATCCGATGGAAACAGTTACAAAATTACAAGTACAGTTACAAAATTACAAGTACAGTTACCCCTCATAAGTTTCCTCTGAATAATGAAATTTTTGTATGGCAACCACCTACAACTGAATTATCATCTCACAACTTTAACAATAAATTATTTTCTATATAAAAACTAAACCAAATTAGATATTGAACTCTCGGGTGTTGCAATACCATTAATAATAGATACAATAAATTCAGTTACATGGCATTTATTTTTATCTGATGCGATAATTTTTGCAGCTGTGTCCAAAATATGCATTAAATATTTATAAGAACACACTGTGAATAAAAAGATTATCTTTTAGGTCAAAATCATAGGAGCGCCTCGCTTCATATCGTACGAGTGCTACTACAAAGCTTTAACTATGAAATTATGGCAGTGAAATGGCAATAACGCTCTTAATAGACCATCAACTGCTCTTAGTAAATATGTGCTCATTTTCAGTCTAAGTACATAAATGATAAATAAGAAGCGTCTGCCAAATGTGCCGGAACCTTTTTAATGTTAGTAGAAAAGTGAAAACAAATTGAGTGCTGTTACTTAAACGCACATCTCAAATTACACCATCTTGCATACGGCTGTAATAGCTTATACATATATGTATGTATGTACGTAGATACGTAATGCAGGAAAATTTATTTTTATATAAATTTATGTACCCAGGCAAACCAAACACTTTTAATCTATTTTCTTGTGACCATAATTTTATTTGCTTTTTGTATTTACCTCTTAAAATTTTACCATTACCATACCATTACCATACCATTACCATACCATTACCATACCATTACCATACCATTACCATACCATTACCATACCATTACCATACCATTACCATACCATTACCATACCATTACCATACCATTACCATACCATTACCATACCATTACCATACCATTACCATACCATTACCATACCATTACCATACCATTACCATACCATTACCATACCATTACCATACCATTACCATACCATTACCATACCATTACCATACCATTACCATACCATTACCATACCATTACCATACCATTACCATACCATTACCATACCATTACCATACCATTACCATACCATTACCATACCATTACCATACCATTACCATACCATTACCATACCATTACCATACCATTACCATACCATTACCATACCATTACCATACCATTACCATACCATTACCATACCATTACCATACCATTACCATACCATTACCATACCATTACCATACCATTACCATACCATTACCATACCATTACCATACCATTACCATACCATTACCATACCATTACCATACCATTACCATACCATTACCATACCATTACCATACCATTACCATACCATTACCATACCATTACCATACCATTACCATACCATTACCATACCATTACCATACCATTACCATACCATTACCATACCATTACCATACCATTACCATACCATTACCATACCATTACCATACCATTACCATACCATTACCATACCATTACCATACCATTACCATACCATTACCATACCATTACCATACCATTACCATACCATTACCATACCATTACCATACCATTACCATACCATTACCATACCATTACCATACCATTACCATACCATTACCATACCATTACCATACCATTACCATACCATTACCATACCATTACCATACCATTATCATACCATTACCATACCATTACCATACCATTACCATACCATTACCATACCATTTTTATTTGTTTGTTCTGCTATTTCAAGAAAATCCTTTCGGATTATTGATTTAAATAAGAAACATTAATGGCCAGTAGCTCAGTTTCATGTACACCAGAGAATACTCCGAGTCACGTAGTACAATTATTCATAAAGCAAAATATAAACACGTTTAAAAGTTGCTTCGCTTTTCACGCCCAGCAGATAAAACGAAGAATCGTGCCAAATAAAAGAAAGCACAATGCCAACGCAAGCTGTGATTCTTATACATAGACAGACTTAGGTATGCGAGTGTTTGTGCGATTTCGAATTTTTCCTGTAGGAAAAAGTTTTAATTACGGCTAAGCACCTACGCGATGTCAGAAGACTGTGTCTAAATCGGTACCGTTATAATGAATTCGCTGGGTTTGACAGAAGTGACGTCATCAGTTTGTACGCAAAGCCAATGCTGGCCTCCTTCCTCTACTTTTACCGCTTGTGTGATTCGAAAAAAAGTGTGTTATGAGGACTACCATGGATGAGTTCCAGATGGTCGACTAAGCAGCGCAGTCGTGACGTCATAAGTTGATAATACACAAACGCGTGAAGTCATGGGTCTGGTTTCAATTGTTTGCAGGCGCTTCAGTTCTTATTGTAAATTTCTGTCAGGGTATTTTCCGTTCCTCAGCTGTTGGTTGAGAGTAAAAGTGCCAAAACCGTTGCAATGTTTACATTTTGTCGCCATTGTTGTTATTTTCGTCGTTACCTACACAGGTATGCGCATGTTGTTGGTGTTAATCTGAAAGTTGCAAAAGTGTCAAAAGTTGTGAATGCTCGTTTAACGGTACCTGGCTGTGGATATTCAACTTTTCTTGTGCGAATACGATTGTTTGCTTATTATTTAAGTATACCGTAAGTCCTTGTATTTTAGCTTTAAATCCTTATATACAGCTGTATACAAGATTTTTGGAATAAACTTTGCTTATTGAATTAAATAAACATCTTAATTTTAAATCCTGGCATTATCTATATATGGCTGAGGGGAATATTGCCAAAAAAATTACAAAGAAAATTCGATGGTTGACTGAATATTTTAAGATAGGATAGCCCTGTTGCTAGAGTCGTAAGTTCAATGGGTCAAACACAATCTTCTGTCGCGGCAGCACTCAAACCAACAAAGAGGATTTGATATAAATAACTTTAACTTTCAAATGGAAGAAAGAGAGTGCCTCGCGGGCGGACGTATTTTCGAAAATCAAAAATTTTTCCTCAAATTTAGAATTGAGGGGTTTTAGGGATTTCTTGATTGATTTAAAAAATTCAAAATGGCGGATCCAAGATGAGACAGCATTTTTCGAATGCCACTTGGGGGATGTACAGGGTTGCCACCTATCTCAATGTTTTTAAATTAGGCAGCAAGATGTGCCCTCATGGGTTTCAAATGATAGGTATTTTCGCCGACATACCAACTAAAATATTTTAAAGTAGGGTTGCCGCCTAGGGTTACCATTTTATCGAATTGTATTTATATATTTTGGGGTAATTTTGAGATTATTTTCTGATAATTTTGGGCTCATTTAGGAGTCACTTTGGGATGATTTTTGAGCTATTTTGAGATAATTTTGGGTTAAATTTTTGATTATTTTGGGACGATTTTGTGGTCATTTACGGATCATTTTGAGATCATTTTTGGATTATTGTTGTGATCAGTTTTGAGTCGTTTTGGGAACATTTAAGTTTCTTTTTGCGTATTATTTTAGGGTCAGTTTGGGATCGTTTCGGGATAGTTTTGAGGTCGTTTTCGGATCATTTTGGGTGCATTTAAGGATCTTTTTGGGGTAACTTTGGAATCATTTTTGGGCCATTTTTACATTATTTTTGGATTGTTTTGGGATCATTTTAGGGTCATTTTGGGGTCATTTGGGAATCATTTTGGGATCATTTTTGGATAATTTTGGCATTTTAGGGCCATTTTCGTATCATTTTGGGGGCATTTTGAAACCATTTTGGGATCATTTTCGGTGCATTTTAGGGTTTTTTGGGGTCATTTTGGAACCATTTTGGGGTCATTGTGGGATAATTTTTTTTTGATTATTTTAGGATCATTTAGGGACACTTGGTGCTATTTTGTGATAATTTTGGGACTATTTTGAGATAATTTTGGTTTCAAGTTTGGATTATTTTGGGAAAATTTTTTGGTAATTTTCGGACTATTTTCGGATCATTTTAGTCTCATTTTAGGGTCAATTTGGGATCATTTTGGGATCATTTTTAGGTCCTTTTGGGAACGTTTAAGGGTCTTTTTGGGGTATTTTTGGGATTATTTTGGAATTATTTTTGGATTGTTTTGCGATTATTTAAAGGTCATTTTTGGAACGTTTGGAATCAATTTGGGGCCATTTTGGGATCATTTTTGGATGATCTTGGGATCATTTTAGGTTCAATTTTAGGGTCATTTTCGGATCATTTTGGGGTCATTTTTGGATCATTTTGGGATCATTTTAGGTTCATTTTGTGATCATTTTTGGGTCGTTTTGGGTTCAATTTTGGATAATTTTCGGAACATTTAAGGGTATTTTTGGGGTCGTTTTCGGATCATTTTAGAATTATTTTGGGATTGTTTTAGGGTCATTTTGGGGTTAGATTGGGTGAGTGAATTGATAGCACCGAGCAAGCTCGCTCACCCAGGTACTGATATATAAAACGATATTGAAAGCGAAACTTAAACAGAGCGTAGATGTAAGTGTACCGTTAAACTCGAGCATAAAATTAAAAAAAAATCTCACACTAATATGACTTTCCTTGTGTTGGTGGTATCACAACGGGCCTTTCAAAACTGGCCTAAGTGTGCCTCTGCGGCAGCCACTTGAACCTAACCTAACCTAATATGAAACCCATATGAAAGTATGTAAATCCAGTCATGTAGAATTGAAATGTATTAACGCTTTCCATACCAACAGCATTGCACGCTATTTAACCAACTTTGTTTGACTTTATGTTTCATTATTTTGGTTTCTGTAATAGTGATTTTATATGCATCAATATAAGCTTGCAGTTGTTACAGTGAAAAATACACACATGTATGCGAAAATACCTGCATTTTATCCTGCTGTATGTAGAAATTGTTTAGCCTTGACATAACTAAGGTTTCCCAGTAGCGAGACGGTCGGTTACATACCATAAAATGAAAAGTAAAAATTGTGAAACTCGCACGAGAATGTCGGTACTGCATGGCTTCTTCAGGCTGTTAGCAAAGAGCTAATGAAATTAATTATCTATCCGGAATAGCCGTTTCCAGGCACTTGTTGTTTCCAACTCAGACGAGGCCTCCACCCTTCCTCTGCTGCCGAATTCGGGTGCCGATATGAAAACTTTCTGTGTTGGAGCTTCTTTGCCCATTCGCATAACATGACCCAGCCAGCGGAGCGTTTGGGCTTTAACTCGCTGAACTTTGGCCATGTCTGCGTAAAGCTCGTATAGCTCATCGTTAAATTACTCGGCGTTGGCACCACGGGAAGGACCATAAATCTTCCGGAAAAACTTTTCTTTCAAATACTCTCATCTTCTCTTGACACTGGCCATGATTCCGAGCCATACATCTTTGTTTGTCGAGAGAGGACTTTACTTCTCAATTGCCTACTAAGTCGAGAGTATAGCTTTTTCCAACAATATACAAGAATATATCTTTTACACACTGGGCTAATTTAAAGGTGAACCGCACACATTTCTTTTGACTTTTTTAGCGGTTTGTGTTGTAGTGATTTTTTGTTTCCAATCCCCTCTTTTCAGATTGCATTTCATATTATAATAGGCCTTGTTGAAACAATGAGATGTTGTTGTATTGTTAAAGAGCTTTTTTTGTAACTTTCAGTCACATATGTAGCTGGTCGTTAATTACACATAGAAAACAACTTTTTTTTTCTATGATGTGTTTAACTTTTGTCTGTGGGCCTAATTTATTATGTCAACATTTTAGTACATCACTATGGCAGATATTATTATTAATGGCAGATATTACATGCATATGAATAACTTTTTAAAAACTGTTTGCAGTGATCCTTTTTTCTCAAATGGGTAAAATAAATAAGTTTAGTGCTGCATGAAAGGTTTACGTATGTCAATTTTGGTTACCATATACTTATTGTATGAAATTTTAAACCTAGTAAGGTAATAAAGGTAAATTTAACGTGTGTGTACCGTTATTCGCTATACACCCACCCCCTACCGCTTACATCTTACATCTTACACCCAACCCCCTACCTTTTACAGTCGAAGTCAAAGTTAAAGTTAAAGTCAAAGTCAAAGTTGGAATCAAAGTCAAAGTCAAAGTCTGACTGAAAGCCAAAGTCAAAGTTAAAGTCAAAGTCAAAGTAAAAGTCAAACTGAGAGTCAAAGTCAGAGTCGAAGTAAAAGTCGAAGTCGGAGGCAAAGTTTAAGTTAAAGTTAAAGTTAAAGTTAAAGTTAAAGTTAAAGTTAAAGTTAAAGTTAAAGTTAAAGTTAAAGTTAAAGTTAAAGTTAAAGTTAAAGTTAAAGTTAAAGTTAAAGTTAAAGTTAAAGTTAAAGTTAAAGTTAAAGTTAAAGTTAAAGTTAAAGTTAAAGTTAAAGTTAAAGTTAAAGTTAAAGTTAAAGTTAAAGTTAAAGTTAAAGTTAAAGTTAAAGTTAAAGTTAAAGTTAAAGTTAAAGTTAAAGTTAAAGTTAAAGTTAAAGTTAAAGTTAAAGTTAAAGTTAAAGTTAAAGTTAAAGTTAAAGTTAAAGTTAAAGTTAAAGTTAAAGTTAAAGTTAAAGTTAAAGTTAAAGTTAAAGTTAAAGTTAAAGTTAAAGTTAAAGTTAAAGTTAAAGTTAAAGTTAAAGTTAAAGTTAAAGTTAAAGTTAAAGTTAAAGTTAAAGTTAAAGTTAAAGTTAAAGTTAAAGTTAAAGTTAAAGTTAAAGTTAAAGTTAAAGTTAAAGTTAAAGTTAAAGTTAAAGTTAAAGTTAAAGTTAAAGTTAAAGTTAAAGTTAAAGTTAAAGTTAAAGTTAAAGTTAAAGTTAAAGTTAAAAACAGATGGCAACTATCACTTGCTCAATATGTAAGAAAGCTGCCCTGTTTGGTGAGCACAAATTAGCCAGCGGTGCCTACGGTTAATTGGCTTGTAAATTTCCTAAAAGTTGAAAATTTATTATAAGTACTTCTTTGCTGTATCCTGACAACAACGGATGTTATGTTTTTTAGGCAAGAAACATCATGCAATTATGATGTCAAATGGCTGTTCACGCAAACTGTTGTCAAATAACAAACAAGTTGTTATCAGGCATGTGTTGACAAAAATATTTATCATTAAAATATGCCTACATTAGAAGATGTAATGGAAATCTAAAGCAGGAGTAGGCAGTTTTTGTATTTATTTGTGTAACTTTTCCTGTATTTTTTGTGCAATTTTCACTATATACTAGTATCGCCTGTGATCGAAAATTCGACCAATAAAATTTGGTTTTGGTGACTGGAGGGGTTCGTGGGGTCGCTAGCCCCGTACCCCCATCCTTAAATTTCGGAGACGCCCCTGAAAATATAGCGCCTATACCTCAGTTTTTTTCAATTTACTTTTCATCGATGCATATTTCATTCAAATTGGTCAAACGCTTCGCTCACAGGAGGTTTTTCGTAATTCTTACTGTATTTTTTGTGTAAATTTTATTGTCTTTTTTGTATAATTTTTACTATATTTTTTGGGTAATATTTTTTCTTATATTTTTTTGCGTAATTTTTACCATATTTTTTGTGTAATTTTTACTATATTTTTGTGTAATTTTTACTTTATGTTTTGCGTAACTTTTACTGTGTTTTTTTGTGCAATTTTTTCTATATTTTTTAAGCAATTTTTACTGTATTTTTTGTGTAATTTTAACCATATTTTTTGTGTCATTTTTATGTTTTGCTTAACTTTTACTGTGTTTTTTTGTGCAATTTTTTCTATATTTTTTGTATAATTTTTACTATATTTTTTGTATAATTTTTACTATATTTTTTGGGTAATTTTTTACTATATTTTTTTGTAATTTTTAATTTATGTTTTGCATAACTTTTACTGTGTTTTTGTGCAATTTTTTCCATATTTTTTAAGTAATTTTTACTGTATTTTTTGTGTAAATTTTACTGTCTTTTTTTGTATAATTTTTACCATATTTTTGGCGTAATTTTTACCATATTTTTTTGTAATTTTTACTATATTTTTGTGTAATTTTTAATTTATGTTTTGCATAGCTTTTACTGTGTTTTTTGTTCAATTTTTTCTATGTTTTTTAAGCAATTTTTACTGTATTTTTTGTTTAAATTTTACTGTCTTTTTTGTATAATTCTTACTATATTTTTGGGTAATTTTTTAATATATTTTTTACGTATTTTTTGCAATAATTTTTGTGTAATTTTTGCTATATTTTTAATATTAATTTTAAAATTTTTTAGCGTGTAAATTTTACTATTTTTTCTGTGTAATTTTAACTATATTTTTTGGATATTTTTTTGACAGTTTCTATTATATTTTTTGTGTAATTTTTGAATTATTTTTTTCGCGCGATTTCTTTATATTTTTTGTGTAGTTTTTTTGGTATATTTTTACTGTAGTTTTCGCGTATTTTTACTGTATTTTTTGCTTAATTTCTACTATATTTTTAAAGTAAATTTTACTAATTTTTGCTTTATTTTTTTTGAAAGTTTTTACTATATTTTTTGTATATTTTTTACCAAAACTTTTGTGTAATTTTTGCTATATTTTTAAGGTAAATTTTACAAAATTTTTTGGGTAAATTTTTTATTTATTTATTTTTATTTTTTTTTGTGTAATTTTAACTATATTTTTTGGATAATTTTTTTGACAGTTTCTATTATATTTTTTGTGTAATTTTTAAATTATTTTTTTCCGCGTGATTTACTATATTTTTGTGAAGCTTTTTTAGTATATTTTTCGTGTATTTTTTGCTGTATTTTTTGCTTAATTTCTACTATATTTTTAATGTATTTTTACTAATTTTTGCTTTATTTTTTTGATTTATTTTTTTGTGTAATTTTAACTATATTTTTTGGATATTTTTTTTGACAGTTTCTATTATATTTTTTGTGTAGTTTTTTTAGTATATTTTTACTGTATTTTTCGTGTATTTTTTGCTTAGATTCGGGTTTTTCAATAAAACATCTGCTGGGTCTTCTAGCCATAAATGAGAAATGCTGTTTTTTGCGGCTTAACAGTTGAAAAAGTTTAAAAAAGCTAAAAAAGTTTTACAACATTTTCTTGCTAACTTTATGCTAATTGAGGAAAAATAAAAGCAGGCATGACTATTCTATGTAGTTTCAATTTAACAAAGGAAAAGAGCCAATTAAACATAATTCATGCAAACTTTTAAACTTCTTTGGTAAGAGAGATTGCTCTAAAACACAGTCTCATAATACAAGTCGAGTGACCAAAGTGACGTTTGCGCTGGATGTAAATCAATTTGAGAGAATGGTGATTAGGTTAAGATAAAGAAAATTAAAGTTAAATTTAAAGAAAGTAATTAGTGACAAAAAATTCATTAAAATATTTGAACTTAATGCTTTCAAAGTATAATTAGAGATTGACTTGATTTGCATTTAGGAATTTGACGACCAAATGCTAACGTTGCTTTCACTGCGTCTTTGCACTCTCTCTCATCGTATCAGCTTTGCACTTGCCGGAATCCAGTTAGTTCTTCGGCTGCGGTACGAAGCGCTCCGGAGATATGTACCCACTGCTCGTGCACTACGCTGGGTTGAATTGTACTCTCAGAGAGCAGGTGTGCGAGTCGTTCTGCGAAATCATTGGCTGCCTGTTGTGACTACAGTTTTTCGTTCAGCTTTCATTTTTTTGTTGCGCCTCTTTTGTTGTACTAAGGCAGGTATGAATCGGACCCCATCGTAGGTACGTCCATAACGCTGGAAGCAGGCCACCCGTCTATCACAAAGTGATTGATCTGGTTGCGTGCTTTCGGATCTGGAGATAGCCATGTTGCCTGATGGATCTTTTTGAACTTGGTGCTGGATATGACCATGTTTCGTGCACCAGCGAAGTCAATCAGTCTGTATACATTTGGCGAAGTCTTATCAGTGGGGCCAAATACACCCTCTTTGTCCACCCTGGCGTTAAAGTCGCCAATCACGACGTTGATATCATGACGTGGGCAGCGCTACTAAGTTTCTTCTCATTCGAGTAAAATGGCCGCTCCAGTAGACATTGCCGGTTCGGATGGTCGTACAATCATGCCCCATCCATCGCATTTCTCGTATAGAGGACCTCAACTAGGCGGGCATCGTCACCTCCCCTACTATTGGTTCGGACATTCCGTGTGCATGTGCCGATTTCATTACTCATAGTCCTAGTTCGTTTGCTGTGGTCGTTATCTGAATAGTGAGTTATTATATCCGAGGCTCAGCTGTTGGATCTCATTGGAGTTTTGTTTTAGATAGACGTCCGCTTGCAGCCACACCTCATGCTGACAGACGCTGCTGTTGGAATCCCCTGGCAAGCCCCTAGACCGTTTATGTCGCCTTCTCACATCAGTTCACCACCGAACGCATGTTCAGTGGCTATCCAGAGGATACGATGCGGGTTAGGGGTTAGAATATGCCCGAGGTAGGCATACCGGTCGTAAGAAGCGACTAATATGCACATAGGTAATGACGTACTACGTACTAACTCGATGGTTGATCTACCTATAAGATGTCTCTCACCCCTCTCTTTACCTATCTTCTCCTTCCTCATGGATGGAGGGACGACATGACGTAGAAGGTTCTACTAGTCATACCAAATCGCTACCACGACAGTCGGGTAGTACCGCAAGGGAGTACCGCCGAGTACCGGGCTCATAACCGGCCAAGGACTGTTAATTTGTGCTTTTGCTGTTGACAACAACAACAACGCGGACCTAGTGAGCTATGCGGTCCAAGGCACATAGAAGAATCGCTCTGGCCATTCGCGGTTGAATGGTGGTCAGAAACTTTCCCCACTTGCGTGGACTTCTATACACGGTCCCATCCTCCTCATGAAAAGTATCCCATGTAGATTTTTGAAGCAAATTTTGTAAAGTATAAAAAAAAAAAAACATTTTTTGGAAAGTCAAAATCTTTTTGCGGGTTTCGGTAAAACGTGCCTATGAATGTTTGTTCCAGAAATTTGTATCTTATTTCTCAATATCACTTCCACTATTTCTTGCTGCATGTCATGTAAAAATATTTTACCTTCAAACTTTGCTAAACAAAAGTTATTGGCATTTCAAGTTAAAAATATTGCAAATGACTCCCTGGAGCGCAAGTCACTGTAATACAATTTCGATTCACACAAGTGTTTCGCATATCCATTTTTCATGTCTTGACAGCACTTAAGCAGGTGCAAAACACTTGATTTCAAAACAAATAATGTAAGTAGAATAAATTTGCCATTTCCAGCACGTAAACAATGAATTCAAATGCAGAAGGGCATTTTTAAACTTGTATGCAATTGCCGTGAGGTAAACTACACTTTGTTATAAGAGTGACCATTACGGGTTTAAGAAATTAGTAAATTTTCGACTCTGAAAAGCTTTGGTCACATTAATGAAAAGATTTTTTTTTTTTTTTTTTTTTTTTTTTTTTGACCCACCCTTATATACATACAAATTTACAATTTACAAGGTTGCTTCTTTTAGAAACTTACTTGATTTTGGATTGCTTTTATTAATTGCAGTTATGGTATCCGTTTGGTTTAAACTTTAAATCAAGTTGGATGGATAAATGCTCGTTCATGGCAATATTTCAAGGTTTTCCATATATTTGGTTTTTGCTGAAACTGTAACACTTAGTGCAAACAAATGAATGTTGTTAATGTTCTAGGATGTTTACAGTAGAAAAAACAACAACTACAACAGCTCTCAATAAAGGCAAAGAACAAAACTACCAATTAAGTTAAAAACTTTTGCAATTTTACGGCCATAAATGTAATTTTGGTTTATAGAATTTTAGTTCTACTGTTTGCTATTGTGGAAATTTTAAATGTTGATTGTCGGTTATGGCATTACTTTACCACTATATTAAATGGTTCAAAAACTTTAATTGTAGTATAGTAAAACAATTTAAGTAAATTATCTTTGCAAAGTTCAAGTGTGAAAGTTACACACAATTTTATTAAGGATTTAGAAAAAAAATGTCTTAGAGTAGAGTGTAAAAAGTTTGGTATGCTAATGGTGTACTTCGGCAAGCAATCTCTTCGCTTTTGCTATTTTCAGATTTGTTTTGGATTCATACCCATCCCACTTACTCCCTGAAGGTGCTGTGGGAAGTCATCTACCGGATATAGATCAAAAAAAAAAAAAAAAAAAAAAAAAAAAAAATATTTATAAAAAATTAAAAAAAAGTAGAAGAAAAAAAAAATCGTAAAAAAAAAACAAAAAAGTTTAAAATTAATGAAAACAAAAAAGTTTAAAATTAATGAAAAATAAAATAAAAAAAAAAATAATATCAAATCAAATAAAATAGAAATAAAAGAATAAAATAAAGTAAATGAAAGTAAATAAATTAAATGGAATACAAAAATTAAATTACAAAAAAAAAATAAAAAAGTTTAAAATAAAAAAAATAAATTAAAGAAAAATAAAATCAAATGAAACAATTTTATTTAATATAAAAACTAAATAAAACGAAAAATACAAGAAGAAAACAAAATAACAGTAAAATAAAATAAAACGGTACTAGAAACAAAAAGAAAAGTTGAAAATTAATAAAAAAATAAAAAAAAAAAAATAAAATATATCAAATCAAATTAAATAAAAATAAAAGAATAAAAAAAAGTAAATGAAATTAAATAAATTAAATATAATACAAAAATTAAATCACAAAAAAAAAAATAAAATAAAATAGAAAGAGCTTAAAAAAAATAAAAAAAATTAAAGAAAAATAAAAACAAATAAAACAATTTTATGTAAGTTAAAAGCTAAGTAAAAAGAAAAAAATACAAAAAAAATAATATAAAGTAAAATAAAATAAAACGGCACTATAAAAAAAAGAAAAAAGTTTAAAATTAAAAAAAAAATATATATATATATGATATTATTTTATTTTTTTTGTTTTATTAATTTGATATTATTAATATGATATTATTTTATTTTTTTTTATTAATTTTAAGCTTTTTTCTCTTTTTTTTGTTTCTAGTAAAATAAAATAAAATAATGTGAAAAAAATTAACAAAAAAAGTTTAAAATAAAAAAAAAAAAAAATAAAAAAAAATAATGTGAAAAAAATTAACAAAAAAAGTTAAAAAAAAAAAAAAAAAAATAAAAAAAAATAATAAAAAAAATAAAAGAAATTCAAAAAAAAAAAAAAACATCATATCAAATAAATAAATTATATAGAATACAAAAATTAAATTACAAAAATAAAATAAAATAAAATAGAAAAAGTTTAAAATAAATAAAATAAATTAAAGAAAAATAAAATCAAATAAAACAGTTTTATTATTATTAAATACAAAAATCAAATGAAATGAAAAAAAAAAAAAAATACAAAAATAAAATAAATTATATGGAATACAAAAATTAAATTACAAAGAAAAAAAATAAAATAAAATAGAAAAAGTTTAAAATAAATAAAATAAATTAAAGAAAAATAAAATCAAATAAAACAGTTTTATTAAATATAAAAATCAAATAAAATGAAAAAACACAAAAAATAAACTAAAATAAAGTAAAATAAAATAAAACGATACTAGAAACAGTGTAATAAAATGGACAAATAGGAAAAGAAGATAAAATGAAAAGACGAAAAAATTAGATATTTGCATGAAATTTCGTATACAGGATACTTTCTGGCCAAGGTAGGTTGCTCTTGAAAATGGGCGAAATCGGCTAAAAACCACACCTCTTTTTCGATATCGAAAATTTCGCAAATCATATAAATTGACATATCTCGGTAGCTGAAATGGTATAATTTTATGATTTACCTAGTCATTTTCTTATGATTTTTCCATAATTTTTTTAAAGTGGGCGTGGCACTGCCCACTTTTAAGTGAGGCATTTTTGAAAATTCGACTGGTCGTAACTTTTAAACTGATTACGATAGAACGGTGAAATTTTGCACAAAGCATATTAGTAGCGTTGGGAGTATACCTGATGAAATTGGATAAAATCTCCACATATTTGGGTCGTCGGACCCACTAACAAAAATGTAGCTTGTTATTAAGCAATAATTATGTATGTACCTATGGGGGCTTTCGTACTATTTATTTCGCATTTCGTATATATTTACTTTCGTTTGAAAATGCAAATGGTACTTAAATCCTGAATGTCAATTCAATTTTGCACATTCAAATGCCCAAGAGGATTCACTTTTATATAGCAACGAATATGGCATTGCAAAACGATTACAATTTAGTTCAACTACACAAATTTTCGTATTAAATTAAATCCCTTTTATTGATTTTATGTGGAGCTGCGACTTAACACTAATATTTGAGAGTTGTTGTTTTTTAATTTTCCATTGTGCTTTTCATAATGTTTTTTTTTTACGGGTTTGAATTCGCAATTTTTTTTTGTAAGCCTAAGAGGGACGGTTTCTAAAGTATTTTTCCGTTCTTTTCGAATATAAATTAAAAAAAATATTTTATTAAAAAATTTTATTAAAAATTTTATAAAAAAGAAATTTTATCAAAGCTTGATTTTCCAAATTTGAAAAAAATTGATATAATTTTTTTTAGAAAATTTTTACTAAAATTCGAAAAGAACGAAAAAAAAATACTTTAGCAACCGATTTCCTACACAAGACTTCCAATTTAAAGAGAAAAGGCTTACACAAAACAAAATTTCGAATTCAAGCCCGTATATCTCGGTAACCAATATTTCTACGCGACCTTTGGTGATATTTTTTTTCTTACATAGCAGATCACTTTCACCAAATTTCATTCAAATCGAAGCGATGATATTTCTAGGTGGTCCGGTTGACGAATTGAGCCCCATTTTTAGGAACAAAGCAGCATGTGGTAATACGTGTCGTATACGTAACATTAAAAAAAAAACATAGCCACTTCACTGAATTTTTCATGAAAAGTGCCAAAAATGGTTATTTTTTTAATGTTTGTAAGGGGCGTTTTAGTGTGTGTGCCACTGGCATGGGTGGGTTGGCCCATCTGCGTTATTAGTTCTTAAATTAAATAACCAATTGCAGTAAAAATATTTGTTCTGCACTCAATTATTTGCAGATATTAAAGAAATAAGTCAGCCCTTATAAACAATCATACCTCATTGAGTGTGCGTGTATATGTATTTGTATGCATATGGGTCATTCCATGCCAAATCGACAAATTTTTTACCTGACCCCCTTCGATTTCGCTAAAAATTTGCTATATTTTTCTACCCCCCGAAAGACATTTTTCAGAATTTTTTCAAATTTTTTTCCACAAAACAAAAAAGTTATGAACTTTAAAAAAACGATTTTTTTTTTAATTTTTGTTTTTAAATGTAGTTTTCGGAAAAAAAAATAAAAAAAATGTTTAAATCCCAGATATATAGTTTTTTTTTCGAAAAAAAGTCTGACCCTGTTTTTATTTTTATTTTATTTTTTTTTTTTAACTAATTCCGCAATAAGTTGGAGTTTAAAAAAAAAAAATAAAAATAAAATCAAAAAAAGGGTCGGTCTTGAAAAAAACAAAAAATTATATATCTGGGCTTTTAAAAATTTTTTTATTTTTTTTCCGAAAACTACATTTAAAAACAAAAACTTAAAAAAAAAAATGATCCCAAACGGTCGATTTTTTAAAAAGTTACAGCATTAAAAAAAAACTTTTTTTTTTAAGTTCAAACTTTTTTTGATTTGGGGAAAAAAATTTGAAAAAATTCTGAAAAATGTCTTTCGGGGGGTAGAAAAAGATAGCAAATTTTTGGCGAAATCGAAGGGGGTCGGGTAAAAAATTTGTCGATTTGTCATGGAGTGACCCATATATAATAGTATTCAAAATACCCAACCCTAATCAATTTTGCTTTCATAAAGTTACAAAAGCAACCTTGCCTTGCTTGAGAGGTTCCATTAGAATTTGCAAACAGCATGTCTAACGTAGGCATTTGATTGTTAACGCTCGAAATGAGTGAAAAGTAAACGCAAAACACAAATGGAGCAAACGATAAAACATGCTTGAGTTAATTCAAAAACTCTTATAAATCCGAGAAAAAAAAAGAACAAAGCAACGAAAAAAACAAAGGAGGCTGAAGTATAACGAAGAAAATAACTAGAGCAAATTGAAGCAAGAACTTGTAGGTGAGCGCGCGAATTGCTTTGAAATAGAAACAAACAAACTGTTCAAGCAAATAACTGAATTTGTTGAATTAATTTCCTCAACAGAAGCCAATCGTTCTGAGAACAAACGCACAGTTAAATTATAGCGCAAGTTTTGAAGTAATTTGTATAATTTATGTGAAGAAAATAACAACTACATGCCATAGAAATATTTGATATACAATTATTATAACAACAACAAGTAAGGAAGTCTAAGTTCGGGTAAACTGATGATTTTCGAAATTTTTTCATTTCGGAAGTGGGCGTGGTTGGGAAGCGATTTCGTCCAATTACATCAGGTATACTCTCTATTAAACTGATATAGCAAATTTCATCGTTCTACCGTAAACAGTTTAAAAGTTATGACCCGTGAAATTTTTAAAAATGCCTCCCTGAAAAGTGGGCGGTGATACGCCTACTTTTAAAACTTTATCAAAAAATAATAAAAGAATGACTAGGGGGTTCATCCTACCAAACTATATCATTTTAGCCATTTCCGTTAACAAATTATGTCAATTTAGGTGATTTTCGACATTTTCGATATCGAAAGTGGGCGTGGTTGTTGGGTGATTTTATCCAATTTCATCAGGTAGACTTCCAACGATACTAGTATGCTTTGTGCCAGTTTTCATCGTGCTATTGTAATTAGTTTAAAAGTTAAGGCAGGTCAAATTTTCAAAAATGCCTCCCTTAAAAATGTGCGGTGCCACGCCCACTTTAAAAAATTGATTAAAAAATCATTATATAAAGACCACCGGGATTCACCTATAAAATTATATCATTTTAGCCGTTCCCGTTACCGTCTTATATCAAGTGAGGTGGTTTTCGAAATTTTCGATATCGAAAAGGGGGGCGTGGTTATCATCCGATTTCGCCGATTTTCAATAGCAACCACTGTTATCCTAAAGTTGACCAAATTTTGGTTGTTGGGACGAAATTTTTGGTGGAAATAACTGCATTCAATTGTTGATTGAACAGTCATAGATCTGTCAATTTTTAAACTAAATTTTATGTTAAAACAACAACTTCCTCCAGTTAATTCAACAGCTAAGGAACTGTCATTTTAAATTTATTGCAAACAACAAACTCCTACAGCTAATCCGACAGCAAAGATACTGTCATTACTGTTATAGCACACAGCTGTAATTAGACGCTGGCAAGCATAAGTACACGATGGCATCATGGTAGACAGCTGGGTTGAGCTTTCAAGACAGCTGAGCTCGATTCTCGGTGAAGTCAATATAAAAACTCTGCAAAATACTTTATTTTTAATTTTTTTATTTTGACTCTTTTTGGTGTTAAATTAACACTTATTTTAGTTTATATGTATGTATATGGGTCATTCCATGCCAAATCGACAATTATTTTACCTGACCCCTTTCGATTTCGCTAAAAATTTGCTATCTTGTTCTACCCTCTGAAAGACATTTTTCACAATTTTTTTAATTTTTTTTCCTCAAATCAAAAAAAAAGAAAGTTATGAACTTTAAAAAAACTTTTTTTTTCTAAAAATGCTGTAACTTTTTCAAAAATCGACAGTTTGGGATCATTTTTTTTTTAATTTTTGTTTTTAAATGTAGTTTTCGGAAAAAAAACTAAAAAAAATTTTAAAAGCCCAGATATATTCGAAAAAAAAGTCCGACCCTTTTTTTATTTTTATTTTTTTTTTTTAAACCAACTTATTCTGCAATAAGCTCCGCTAATAACAAAATGTGCCGACAATCGCTTCTATTTTTTTTTATTGAAAAAAATTTCAATAAAAAGTTTTATAAAATGAGCCAAAGTTGAACATTTTTTTTTCAATCAAAAAAAAAAAAAAACATAAAAGAGATTGTCGGCACATCTTGTGATATAAATGAGCCAAGTTTAAAAAAAAATTGTTCAATAAAAAAAAGTAGAAGCAATTGTCGGCACATTTTGTTATTAGCGGAGCTTATTGCAGAATAAGTTGGAGTTAAAAAAAAAAATAAAAAAAAGGGTCGGACTTTTTTTTTTCGAAAAAGAAAAATTTATATATCTGGTCTTTTAAAAACAAAAATTAAAAAAAAAAATTATACCAAAGGATCGAGTTTTGAAAAAGTTACAGCATTTTTAGTAAAAAAAAACCTTTTTTTTAAAGTTCATAACTTTTTTTGATTTGAGGGAAAAAATTTGAAAAAGTTCTGAAAAATGTCTTTCGGGGGGTAGAAAAAGATAGCAAGTTTTTAGCGAAATCGAAGGGGGTCAGGTAAAAAATTTGTCGATTTGGCATGGAATGACCCATATATAGAGCAGCACCTTAAATGACAAAATGTTCTGTTAAAACAGCAGCTAAATTAAGGTTAACAGTTTTAATAAGAAGTGACCGTGATTTTGGTTAATATGACCAGCTCATTTTTCTCTGTGTAACTGCTACTATCAGCACTAAAAAATCCAGCTCAATGTAAGAAGTAACGATTATCCTTTCACTTTTTATGTGAATTTGTAATTGAGTTAAACGTATAACATTGCTTGATCTTTGTTTTCATTGTTAAACGCTGCTTACATTACTCGTCGCTGTAAAACTACAAAAGAGGAAAAAGTTTAAGTGTAATAAAAACTCGAATTCCACAGTAAGCTGTCAGGTAAATGAACATAAAAAAGTTATACAATTTACTATGGCGTCCATTCTGAATGTATAAAAAATTTAAACAATGCTAAAAAGTGCGCTGTTCACAGCGTCATTGAAGTAGGATAACCCCTAGAGTTGCCACCTGACCGCGTTTTATTTATTTTATCGTATGTATACTTGTATATCCAGACTACCTCGGGAATCGCTTGACCGATTTGGATGAAATTTGGAACGTAGATAGTATGGTTGATTTCAAGACTATATACATGGGGGTTGCCACATGGGACGGTTTACAGGGTTGCCACCTATCTCAATTTTTTAAATTTTGTAGCAAAATATGCCACTATGGGTATCAAATGAAAGGCATTTTCAGCGAAATGCCAAACAAAATATTTTTAACTAGGGTTGCCACCTTACCGCAGTATATTTGTATATCCAGACTACCTCGGAAACCGCTTGATCGATTTGGATGAAAATTGCCATATATGTAGATAGTATGATCGATTCTAAGACTATCCACATGGGGTTGCCACTTGGGGGGGGGGGGGGGGGGTGTACAGGGTTGCCACCTATCTCCATTTTTTTTAAATTATGGAGTTAGATATGCCAATATGGGTATCAAATGAAAGGTATCTTCGCCGACCTACCAACTAAAATATTTTCAAGTAGGGTAGCCGCCCAGGGTTACCATTTTACCGTATTGTATTTGTATTGTATATTTTTGCATTATTTTAGGAGCATTTTAAGATCAGCTAGGGCACTTTGGAATATTTTTGGGGCTATTTTGAGATCATTTTGGGCTCAATTTTGGATTAATTTGGGACAATTTTGGGGTAATTTTCGGATCATTTTGGAGTCATTTTGGGAACATTTCAGGGTCTTTTTGGGGTCGTTTCAGGATTATTTTAGGACTATTTTGGAAACATTTTTAAATAATTTTGGGATCATTTAAGGTACATTAAAGGGTGTTTTTGGGGTAATTTGGAAATCATTTTTGGATCATTTTGTTATGAAATTAGGGCCATGTTGGGATCATTAACGCATCATTTCGGATCATTTTGGATCGTTTTGGGTTCAATTTGGTATCATTTTGGGAACATTTGAGGGTCTTTTTAGGATCATTTTAGGATTATTTTGGGTCAATGTATGGGGAAGAACGAAAAAATAGTC
Organism: Campiglossa producta; assembly: GCA_964058755.1. NCBI lineage: Eukaryota > Metazoa > Arthropoda > Insecta > Diptera > Tephritidae > Campiglossa > Campiglossa producta. The sequence goes on along the minus strand of CAXKVI010000005.1, from coordinate 10,994,182 downwards.
ACCCCTAAGGGTTAAGTTAGAGCGCTAATATTTTGCAAGGCTTATTTTCTCATCAATACCTAAGGTTTCAGGGAGTAAGACCGAAAAAGAAAATTTTTTTTTTAAATTTGAATCACCCTAATGTACATACATATATACCCACATAACCAAAAGATTTTATACATAATATACTTAACTAAGAAATGTTGAGCTCAACACGTTCGGTCGAATTTCAAAAACCACTTATCTGTAGAATAAGTATAATAGTATATGTATTGGATATGTGCATTTCGACAAGGACAACAGAGTAAGCCAAGAAAAGGCAATGAACATTGCACTTGGTAGTATGGTAGATACGCTGATGGTCAAGCCAAAATATCGATGTGTGTATACGTGACTTCTACAGTCCTGTAATGCTCTAATAAAAGACTTGTGCTTTGCTGTAATTTCAAAAATAGTTCTAAATGTCTTCGGCCATTTGTGCGGATGCTAGTCCATCTGTTTATGGTTGGCTTTTAAATCTTTACTTCAATTCCCATAATTGCATAGAACTATTCTCAGTTGCTGCTACTATATGTGTTACATTCAATTGTGCTCCCAACAAGGAAGCCATTGAAGTGGTACTGAAATTAGAATTCACTGCATGTTGGTAGAACTGTTTCTAGTGTGAGAGTGCGGTAGGCGCTTAACAAGAGCATGCTGTGGTAAGGCGCGCTTGATTTGTAACTTTTTTTTCATTCCAGTACAGTGGACAGTTGGCTAAGCACGTGCCAGCGGAATTTGCTTGAAATATGATTTGTGTGCCTCGTATACAATATGCCAAAATCAGCAGTGATTTGTAGGTCATTTGTGTGTTCACATTGCGGTTGACGCCATAACACATTCACCGCATCAATGAATTGAGTGTCACGATCACGATATCGACCGCTATAAAGCTTTACAAATTTACATACAAATCTTGAATGGCTGTCATGCATTTTAGGCAGTGGTTGAACCGATTTTGGTTTTTTTTTTCTTGAGAAAGTACAACGAAGCATGCGTATAAGTAAATAAAGTTTGATAAGTCAGTGATTGTTTTCGAGATATGCAAATACAATGCGGTTAGGTGGCAACCCTAATCGAAAATACCTTAGTTTCATTTGAGAGGTAACTTTCATTTGATACTCATATAGGAATATCTTGCTCAATTTTTGAAATTTTTTAGGTAGGTGGCTACCCTGTAAACCGCTCCAAGTGGCAACACCCAAGTGTAAAGTGTTAGAATGAAGCATACTATATTTGTGCCAAATTTCATTCAAATCGGTCAAACGATTCTCGATATTTAAAGTGATTTTGGGATCGTATTTGGATTATTTTTAGGATCATTTTGGGATCATTTAGGGGTCATTTTGGGGTCATTTTGGGATTATATTTGGATGATTTTAGGATCATTTTGGGATCATTTAGGGGTCACTTTGGGATAATCTTGGGGCTATTTGAGTTTATTTTGGGATTATTTTGGGTTCCATTTTGGAATATTTTGGGATTATTTTGGGGTCATTTTCGGGTCATTTTGGGATCATTTCAGGGTCATTTTGGGTCCAATTTTGGATCATTTTAAGTACTTTTAAGGGTATTTTTGAGATCATTTTGGAATTATTTTATGGTCATTTTGGGATCATTTTGAGATTATTTTGGGTTCCATTTTGGAATATTTTTGGACAATTTTGGGGTCATTTTGGGGTCATTCTGCGATCATTTTGGGATCTTTTCAGGGTCATTTTGGGTTCAATGTTGGATCATTTTGGGTACTTTTAAGGGTCTTTTTGGGGTCATTTTGGGATCATTTTAGGGTCATTTTGGTGTCATTTTGGGATCATTTTTGTGTCGTTTTGGGTTCATTTTCGTATAATTTTAGGAACATTTAAGGCTCTTTTTGGGGTCGTTTTGGCATCAATTTAGGATTATTTTGGGATTATATTAAGGTCATTTTGGGATCATTTTGGGTCAGTAAATTTAGCTCGTTTTAACTTATAAGATAAGATACAATTTATTTGAACTTTTCTTACATGAATAACTAAATATTACTCATACGCAGTGTAGAACCGGTAAAAAATGCACTATACTGCCCTGCGTCCTGAGCAAAAGGGAAGTAACAACTATAATTTTCTTGCTGAACTCATAGTAGTCAGAAAAAAACTATACAACTACCCTCTGGAGAGAAAAACAAGGGTGACCCGAAAAATCTGACTTCAGATTCGAATTCAACACACTCGAAGGCCTTAGAAAGCGATAAGGAACCCTAAGGGATTTTTTGGCTGTTGTATAGTGTTATTACAGAAGACAAACCATCTCAAACTTCATACAATTCCTTCGCAGTTGGGACTGAGCTGGTGCAAAAAGTTATTTGCACAGTCAAATAAGTTTGACGAGGAAAGTATATTCAGTCTTAGCAACAAAAAGCTTATCTAAGTATCTAAAGCTGAATTATTATCATATTATCTAAAATGAATTATGCTCAATTTCGTAAGTAGACCAGATAACGTTTAAGTAGCAACCCTACTCAAAATCCTTTCTCAACCATTAGCTAAGTATTTCAAACAAGTTTCCCCATTTAACCTTTTCACATACATATTTGTATTTAACTGTACCAATGCTCTACACAATACATACACACAATTTTCGCATTTGTAATATATCTCTTGAAATATATGAAACTTGACAGCTTAAGGAAACAAATCATATACTCAAATCCAAGGCGAATTCATACAGGTGAGTTCGAGCGAATTCAGATCTACACACACGCACACACTCCTTATAACTGAAAATGTCAGACAAAGCAACAACATAAGCAATTTGACAGCTACGATTGAATTTTCAAGGAAGAAGAAGAAACCATATGATGGGAGGATGCCACCTGTAATGAATTCGCCTTGCTCAAATCTAAACTGTCTCCGTTTGACTGGTTGTGAAATACGAGAACTTTGTTTTCCTTTTCTTAAATATTTTGACTAGCATGTCATTCCAATAGCGCCATAGTTGAGCATATATTTTAACCAAAATTAAATATTTGCACAACCCTTTTTGGGGCTTTTGGCCCAACGCAAAATTTAAAAAATTTGGAAATTCAATTTTTTGACATTTTTGTTGCGCCAGAAACATGAATGTGTAGCACTTTCTGCAGTCGGTAAGATTGTAACCCTAGGTGGCAATCCTACTTGAAAATATTCTCGTTGATAACCCGCCGAAAATACCTTTTATTTGATACCCATATTGACATATCTTGTTCAATATAAAAAAAAAACGAGATAAGTAGGTGACAACCCAGTAAGCCCGCCGAAGTGGCAACTCCCAAGTAAAATATCACTTAATGAAGCGTACTATTCATATATGTATCAAATTCCATTCAAATCGGTCAACAGGTTTCCAAGAAGGTGGTCGATATATGTACGAAGGAATGAGTAAAATGCAGTTAGGTGGCAACCCTAGGTGGCAGCGCTGCTTAAAACTACATGCCTTAGTTGGTATAGACCGAAAAAATTAATACTTTTTACAAATTTTTATCCCATGTACCATCGAAGTGCTGGATGATGAGTTCTAGATTTTTGGCTTTTAACACTCCACCTTTGTGTACTCGAATATTTTAAATTTGAGTTTTTACATTTGTAACATCCCTAATATGTCCCGCGAGTAAAAAAAAATGGCTTGCTCTAGATTCATAGCTACACACGTAACTACATATTTGCCAGTTTTTTTTACTATATATTAGAGTGTCCCAAAATTTCAAAGTGGTTTTATTTAAACGCACACCCCCTTATTTTGACCATTATGCATCAAACACTATCCTGACAAAGTTTTATGCAATTCGGACCACGGCAACCCGTGCCGACTTGCGGTTGAAGTTATCAGTAAAATCTACTACATTCCACTGCGTTTTGCTAATTAAATGACTTATGTTCTCGTTTTTCTCTTATAACTGTATCCTTACCCCTTAAGGACTTCTTAATTAGTAAATCTAAATTTTTTTTCTGTACCAGATGCTCAAAGATTGTAGAACCTCCAGAAAAATTTTAACAAAATGTGGATTTGTGGTTACTAGTTTAAAGTATAATTAAAATATAGGCTAAATATATATATTTTTTTAATTATCCTTCAAGGACATCGAAGTAATGTCCGTTAAAATTTTTATCTTTCAACTTTTTCAAAACTTTATGTGTCTTAAAAAATTGTATTGTAATAAAAGTCCTGAAAACGTATATCAAAATATTTAAGGATCCAAAATGTGACGGAGGTATCATAGAAATTGATTTTGCAATATGGGTATTCCTTCAACTGAAAGGTATTCCTGACGGCCTGAACGTTGTGTAGTTCTTATTTCGATATCTCAATCCGTTTTGAAGATATCAAACAAAACATGGACCAGGGGCAACCCAACAACCTTGCCTGTTAGCATGCTGATTTGTTACTTTCATCAACCTCTTATCGTTAAACGTCAGTCAGTGGTGGATCCACAATTTTTGGAAGGGGGGTTCAATTTTTTTTTATTTAATTTCGAGGACATTCTTCATTCACAGTTTCTCAAAACTGACCTTTCATACTTGTTTTAAAAAAAAAAAATACCTACATTTGTTGGTATGCGCAATGTCAAATTCAATATCACGTATTTCATTACCGAATGTGTTACCTAGTTATACGTATATATAAAACGATTCCATTCAACTCGTTTTATGTTCGTATAAATAGGCATGTATTACGTATATCCAATACCGTCTTATCTCGTATTTACACTGAACCAAAAAAGTTCATGTATCCAATGAAAAAGTACATAGATTTTAAGAATTGTTCGTTAAAACCTCTCCAAAGAACTTTTTCGTAGAAATTTAGAACATTTCCTAGAATATAAGTACTTTTTCGTAAAATATGTAAACAAATCTACAGAAAGCATGAATTCATTCATAAATTGTAAGAAAATTTTCTTATATTCCATGATTTTTTCTTATATTTTAAGAAAAACCAGCGTGAAACTTTGTTCGTAAAAAACATGTACGTTTTTGGTTCAGTGTAATAAACAAAAATCACAAATGTAGTTTTTACTACAAACTTTGTCTAATTTTTTGCTGTAAGTTACTGTAAAAAAATATGACTTTTTGGATCCCGAAGGGAGGGGGTTTGAACCCGTAAAACACCCCTTTGGATCTGCCCTAACCATCCACGTCAGTTGGTGTGTGTCAAAATATTTTAGTTGTTTCGTTTGAATTATTCCCTAAGGATTTAAATTGTTTGTTTTTATCGCTGCAACCATGTCGGTTGAACTTGATGCTTCTATTAAAGACATTTGTTTTTACAGGAAAAAATATAGAGGACTTCATAACACTCAAAAGCAAAAGAACTTGTTTTCACGACTACAGCTCGACGATAGCTTCCTTAACGTTCATCCTTCTTTATGGGCTAGTAACAATTAATTTCTGATTGCAAAAACGATGGTCTCTATGTTGAAAGTTGTAAATGATACATCTGAAAGAGCTGTAAAATTAACGCAAGATTATCATGGATTACTGACAGCGGAAGAGGAACAAAAACAATACCTGTTGCGATGCATACAGGATCATAGGAATATATATCCCGATTACAATATCAAAACATTACAGAAAAGATATCCCTGTTAAAGATCTGATATTATTATACTTTTTTCGCAAAATATTTATTTACTTGAATTATACAAATGTTACTCATACGCAGTGTATGACCTATTAAAGTGCACTGTAATTGCAAAGTTTCAAGATGTATTAAAATATTTTTGCTAGAAAACATATTGTTACGCAATCTACTAACACAATTTCGAAATTCCAATGTCCTTTTCTTGTGAATACTTTTTTTCAATATCCTTGCAAAGAATCCTCAAATCCGTTTAAAAGTTCAAAGGTGGATATTTGTTACACAGTCTTTTATATATGAGCCAAATATTAAAATTATGTAATTTTCGAAGCCTTAATGCACTTTTTTACGAACTTAGTATAAGCTCCTAGCAAAAACTTTAACTTAAAGTCGGCACGGGTTGCCGTTATCCTAGAACAATAAAACTTCGCACACATGTTCTTAAGGCTAAAACGCACCGATATAGAGGGTGTGCATATCAAATTTCGAACATTCATTTTTTTCCATACATTTTTGGTACGCTCTACTATATATATATATGTACTAGGGTGGGTCGATTTATTAACCGATATCGCGCCATCGATTTTTCGATAGGTTTCGGAGTTTAGGAAAAAAGTTCCACAACGCATACCTCAAAAAAATATTGCCATTTTCTTAAGGGTATTTACAGTATGAAGGCAAAAATGTTTTCGATAAAAACGAATTTGTCTCATATTTTTTGTGTAACTTTTACTATATTTTTTGAGTAAGTTTTACTATCTTGTATTTTGTATAATTTTTACTACTAGAGTTCGCCCAGTAGTTGAAATTCAACCACAAAAGCTTATTTTATTTTCCTTCCTTTTTGCTGTTTCTTAAATTTGCCATTCTTTTCATATTTTTAATATTTTTGTTTTCTATACATTCCTGATCATTTTGCCTTTTCCTCCCTCTTTACACCATTCAGTAGTATAGCTTCAGTGTTGATAATTATTTATTCTTCTTAGGTAGTCTTCACACGTATTTCTTTCCTTTCCTTTGCTTTTATTTCCTTTCCTTTCCTCTCCTTTCATCTCATTTTATTTCTTTTGATTTTCTTTCCTTCCCTACCCTTTTCTTTCCTTTCCTTTTCTTCCCTCTCTTTTCTTTTCCTTTCCTTTTCTTTCCTTTTTTCTTCTTTCAATTAACTTTATTTCCCTTCTTTCTTTCTCTCTTTTCTGTTCTTTTCCTTTATTTTCCTTTCTTTTCGTTTCTTTTATTCTCTTACCTGACCTTTCCTTACATTTCCATTACATTCCTTTTTTCCTTGTATTTTCTTTTTCTTTAATTTCCTTTCGTTTCCTTTGCTTTAGTTTCGTTTCCCTTAGTTTCCTCTCATTTTATTAATTTTTTTTTCATTTCATTTCTATTCTTTTATTTTTTTTCTTACGTTTATTTTCTTTCACTCTTTTTCCTTACCTTTCCTTCCCTTAACTTTCCTTTTCCTACCTTTCCTTTCCTACCGTTTCCTTACTCCTTTAGTTTTCTTTCTTTTCCATTCATTTCCTTTACTTATTTTTTTTAGCTTTTCATTATTTTTCATTCTTTTTATTTTCAAATATTTTCCGTACCTTCCTCCTAGCTACCTTTTCCTTACTTTGTCTTTCTCTATTTGCCTCTCTTTTCCACTCCTTTACCTACATTACATTTCCTTTCTTCCCTTCCTTTTTTCTTTTCCATTCCTTTCCTTTCCCTACCTTTATTTGCCTTTGATGTTTCTCTCACATTTTCCGTTCCTTACCTTATCGTACCTTTATTTTCCTTTTATCCATTCCTTTCCTTTTCCATTATTTCCTTTATTTTGGGCGGGGGTTTGAACCTGAAAACCACCCCCATGGAACCACCCCTCGATTTTTTTGGTTGGATAGCTTATTTTGTGGGGAATATCTATGTGTCATTGTTAGCTCGTGCCAAATGTAAAAAGTGGCTAATAAAACTTTATTGCTTTTCTAACATCAAATATTGCACAGTAAAAATGTTTACATTGATCTCAAATAACTGAAGCGACATGTGAGCAAAAAATTAAAAAAAAAAAAATACATAGTTGTGTGGAATACTAATGACTGAGTTTTATTACTGAAAATTTAGAATTGTTCTTTTTAGCTTTATTATGAAAAATGTGTTCTATGAATCTCTATTAAATTTTTTTTTGATGTATAGTTATAAAGTTAGAACAAAAGCAATTCTGTCAAAAGTACATTTTCTATATTTTTTGTCTTATTTTTAGAAAATGCTAACTTGATGTTACGATATTTTCGATGTCTGCTAGTAGGAGAGTTAGATAAACAAAAGACGCAATTTTTTTTTTTTTTTGTATTTTTTTTTTTTTTTTGTAGTTAAGTTACAAGCAACCATGACTTTTTTGAAACCTACCTTCACAGTACTGATACTACAAACTTAATTTCACTACATTCCCTAATAATTTTCCAAGCAGTAGCTATTAATTTCGCAATTCGCTTCAGGAATTCCTCCATTCAACTTATTTGCATGTAAAAAAAAAAAAAAAAAAAAAAAAAATTCTACTCTCTAAAAAGCTTACAGTGTTGGAAATTCGTTAGAAATTTACATTTTAATTAGACAAAAATTTCTTTACAACAAATAGCTGCAAACAGTTGAAAATGCTTGTTTACCTATGCAAAGAATCTGCGCTGTGAAATTTCAAATTTAGATTTGTACATATTTATTTGGGGCGGGCAGTATGGTAGGATTTATGTAATTTATTCTTTTGATGAGCGGTAGCATTTTTGAATGCAATTGATGGCCTCAAAAGCGCAGAAAACCTAAACAAATAAAAAAATAGCTAGCCAAATAAAGCGAATGCCGAAAACAAAAAATGTTGTTGCCTTCCACAAACCGATTGCATTCTCACTCACGCAATAGCACAAAAATAAGCGCGTTTGTATAAAAACAGAATCACAGCTGGAATATTAATATGAATAAATAACAAGTAAAGAAATAAGATCGCATGAAACTAGAGTAGTAATAAATTTAATATAAAACAAACAAGTAAGGAAGTTTAAGTTTGGTAGCTTTCAGAACGGGATAGAATGGCTAGGGGGTTCATCCTACCAAATTATATAATTTTACCCATTGCCGTTGCCGAATTATGTCAATTTAGGTTATTTTCGAAATTTTCGATATCGAAAGTGGGTGTGGATTGAAGGTAATTTTATCCAGGTATCATCAGGTATATTTCCAACGATGCTAGTATGCTTCGTGGCAAATTTCATCGTTATACAGTAATCAGTTTTAAAGTCACGACCAGTCGAATTTTCAAAAATGCTTCCTTTAAAAGTGAGCGGTGCCACGCCTACTCTTAAAAATTTATCAAAAAATCCTAATAGCATGAATAGGGGGTTCATCATACCAAACTATATCATTTTATGCATTTCCGTTACCGAATTATATCAATTTAGATGATTTTCAAAGATCTTCATACCTCTAGAAAAGTATTAAAATCACTTTTTGAAACATACACTGTAAAAATTCTATACTACAATGAAAAAAAATTGTTTGATATCACCCGTGAACTCATAAACCGATTTCAAAAATTTGTATACCGTTAGAAAGGTATTCAAATCACCCTTTGAAAACATACACTGTAAAAATTCTATAATACACTAAAAAAAAAAAATTAAAATTTAGTGTATGTTTTCAAAAGGTGATTTTAATACCTTTATAACGGTGTAAATATTTTTGAAATCAGTTAATTAGTTTACGCGTGATATTAAAATATAAAAAAGTAACGAAAAGATGCATTTACTTAAATAAAATAAAACAAAAAGAAATAAAAAATAGAATAAAAATATTTTTAATTTAAAATGTTTTTTAAATGAACTGCTATAAGAATTCATACTCACAAAGGTTCAGGATATGGTTTAAAATCGAATGCCAAAAACCGGCAACAAGAACGACGAAAGCGACCGAATAAAAACATTAAAAAAAACGCCATTTTAGTTTTCAGATATGTTATATATATTAAATAAACCTGTCTAAAAAATTCTTATTTTTCAAAATCGCCTGATCTTTGAAATGTTTATTCAGTTCCTAATTTTATTTTGGAAAACATTTTTTTTCAGTGTACTAAAAAATTGGACAGTGTATTTTTTTGAAACCTAGTTTCAATACCTTTCTAATGGTATGAAGATCTTTGAAAACGGTAAATTTTCCTAAAAAAAAAAAGAAATAACGCCCGCGGGCGCTATTTCCGTGGGCCTTATTGTACTGCACCTAATTCATCATATATGGAGTTTTGTGTTATGAAAATGTCGTCTAAAATTTCTTCGAGAGTGGTTTGGTAAACTCTCGGACTATTTATACCCATTAATTATCATCACATATTCAATTAAATAAAGGTAATTAGTCTACATTTCATTTGAGAGCGATTTGAAGTATCATTTGCCTATGTTAATTTGATTTACATCACATTTGAAGACATGCATGGATGAAGGGGGTATGTCGCATTCTCACTCAATTTCTGTTTTTGGCATTGGTGAATAGTGTTTATGCAGATCTATATTTCTGTCTTATCAGAATCTGCCTATCGTGAAAAATGTAGAAGATAATTCATGGATGAAGGGGGTATGTACTGAACTTTTCAATTTGAATTGTGGAAGAAGGGGGTATGTTCCGATTTTTTCATATAAAACACTAAATATAAACTTATGCTTTTTTTTTGCATATTATGCAACGTCTTTTATGGCTTTGCATAATTTTTTTGTCAGTTTTCCATAAAGATTCGAAAAAACCTCAAATGTTTAAGCAAAACTTTAAAGCCGACTTTTTCATTTCACTCAAAATGCGACATACCCCCTTCATCTATGCATGTCTTCATTTATTAATGATAATGTTAATGATAATGATGTCCTATATCACACATTTATTTCTGTGACTATACATCTAAGGCCCACAAACTTCAAATCCAGTTACTAAATTTTACATCACAATATGGTGAGCAATTCTACAAACCGAAAAATTAATTAGAACTTTGAAGATCAAAATGCAAAACTCAATTAATAGTCATTAAGTTAGTTGACTGTGAACTACCTCAAAACAACTCCAGCACACTTACATAAGTTAATGCACATGCATAATGATATAGAGAATTTACCAAAGTATCACCTAGTTGTAGGCTACTTCAAAAGTAGTAAGAATGTCAAGCGCATTTAAATATGTATCTGGGGATAAGTTTTGTGTATAAGTATTCGACACACATTTGATAGTACGCAGGCTCCACCTCAGATGTTGGAAACATGAAATTGGTTTCTATACATTCCTGTACATTTTGACTTTTCCTCCCTCTTTACACAATTCAGTAATATAGTTTCAATGTTGATAATTATTTATTCTTCGTAGGTAGTCTTCATACGTATTTCTTTCCTTTCCTTTTCTTTGCTTTTATTTCCTTTCCTTTCCTCTCCTTTCATCTCATTTTATTTCTTTTGCTTTTCTTTCCTTCCCCACCCTTTTCTTTCTTTTCCTTTTCTTCCCTCTCTTTTCTTTTCCTTTTCTTTCATTTCATTTTATTTCCCTTCTTTCTTTCTCTCTTTTCTCTTCTTTTATTTTATTTTCCTTTCTTTTAGTTTCTTTTATTCTCTTACCTGACCTTTCTTTCCATTTCCATTACATTCCTTCTTTACTTTTATTTTCTTTTTCTTTAATTTCCTTTCGTTTCCTTCTTTTCTTTTTTAACTTTCAATCACTTTTCTATTTCTTATTTTAGCCACAAAGGGCTTTGTGCTTTTTTTTCAAAACATCATGTCTGAGCAAGCATTTGCTTCTCTGAATACCCACGCACAGATTTTGTTTTTGTAACCACTGTTTGTACCTACGCTCAATAAAGTTTATTATTGCTGCCAACAAACAACTCACACTCGGACTCTCCCCAACTGCAATGAATGCAAGCACAACCATGCAAGTGTACCTACACAGACACATAACAGCGGCTCTATAAAGTGAATGCGCGTTTAGCACTTGTAGTGGTGTGACTTTCAAATCATATAATTTTTTTTTTAATTTTAGTTTTGTTGTCGCACACCCTGCTCGGCGAGACCTATCGATACATATCAAATTTTATACACCTTAGAATTGTGGTTATTGCAATAAAGGGAGAAAACTTTTAAGCATTGCGCATTTATATATAAATAGATTTTTGCTTAATATATGCTTCCTCTGCGAAGGTGTAGTCAGTCTTCAAATGACGCAAAAACAAAAAAACAAAAAGTTGACGAATCTGTGAACTCAATACATGAATTTTCATGAATTTTGGCGAGCTTAATCCAAATCCGTGATCAGAATTAGCCTAACAGGTCACAGCTCTTCTCCAACCTAGCAAAACCATTACAAAATAATATTGGACTTTTTTGCAAGTGCGGGCCCGTTGTTGAAAACTGATATCGAATTCGGACTCAGCAGCGAATTTCTCTTAAGAGTATGTAATTAGCTCTATTCGACGTTTATTTTTTCATGTTTCGCAAGTTTTCAAACCTAAATCGAGAAATCCAAAAAACATACCAATGTTTGAGGCTAGAATACTAGAAAACGGCTAGTCTGAGAAGATTTCAGTCCAGGCAGCTTTTGTAGGGAATTCAAAGTTAACCTTAACATTAACTTTGACTGGACTTTGACTTTGACTTTGCCTTTGCCTTTGCCTTTGACTTTGACTTCCACTTTGACTTTGACTTCGACTTTGACTTTGGCTGGGCTTTGACTATGGCTTCGACTTTGGCTGGACTATGACTTTGACTGAACTTTGACTTTGACTTTGACTTCGACTTTGACTTCGACTTTGACTGGACTTTGACTTTGACTTCGACTTTGACTTTGACTTTGACTGGACTTTGACTTTCACTTCGACTTTGACTGGACTTCGACTTTGACTTTGACTTCGACTTTGATTGGACTTTGACTTTGACTGGACTTTGACTTTGACTTCGATTTCGACTTTGATTTTGACTTTGGCTTTAACTTTGACTTCGACTTTGACTTTGACTGGACTTTGACTGAACTTTGACTTTGACTCTAACTTTGCCTGGACTTTGACTTTGACTTTGACTCAGACTTTGACTTTGGCTTTGATTTTGACTTTGACTGGACTTCGAATTTGACTTTGACTTTGACTTTGATTTTGACTTTGACTTTGACTGGACTTTGAATTTGACTTTGACTTTGACTTTGGCCTGGCATAAGTTGATAATATACTATAGCTTTACCGCGGCAGGCCACGAGTGCCACACTTCCTTTTTGTATTTTTGGCCCAGTCTAATGTACATACGTATATTAAAGGAGATATACTGGTTCTTTTGAGTTACTTAGCGTTCAATACAAAACAATTTTCTGAACGTAATTGAAGGATGAAAGGCAAAATTTCAGAACATACTAAACAATACATTTGTGTGTACAATATCTACAAAGCTGTGATTACTGGCATGCCTACCCAATCAGTTTCTCCTTGAATAAATAAAATTCACAAAATATTTCGTTGATTTCGGCAAGAGTAAAAGAGTAACGATTATCAAGGCAAAAGCTTTTACTCAGCCTTCATATTGATTTGAATGGCTGCTTGAAATTCATTTTGAATTAAACTTCCAGGATTTTTGTTTGTTGAAGAGTTCGCTCAAATGCTCTGTTGTTCATGTTAATCAATCGATACAGCTCATAGAAGACAAAAGGCGATTCGTCTTAAAAATTAAGATGAAATTTCTTTAAAAAAAAAAAAACGCTTTAAACGAATGCGAAATGAACGTTTGTGCATTCAACAAGCATTCTCCTTTTCAAATGCTTTGGAATTTTTAATCAACTTCTGAAAAATAGCAAAGTGAGTTCATTTGTTTACTAATTACAACTGGCAATGTGGTTGCTGACTTTTTTTTTAGTTTGGTGAAGCAATTTCTACCGTTTGAGTCCAAATCAATGTTGGCCAAACAAAATTTCCATTGATCGTCAAATTTCATTGCATTCAAATCAAACGCTTGAGGTGCAGAAATTATTGAACCAAAATCTCATTGACAAAAATATGAACAATGGAAAAAAATGTATAATTTTCTTCAAAAGGCAAAACTACTCGACAAAATATTGCACAAACTCTTCCTAGGCCATGTACTCCTCTCTAATTTTATTTTTCGTTGACATTCGTGACACCCTGTAAAAAATTAATGATTTATGCTCTACGTCCTAAGATTTTCGTAAAAAAAAAGCAGTGATTGCATTGTTTTTACAGGCACAATTTTGGCATTCAAATGAAGGCGAGTGCTCAGGATTTTACTTTGTTTTAACTCCTTTTGATTTTGTTCGTTTTGGTTCTTTGCTTGTTTGCTTTATGTGATTTCTGATTTTTCGCCATCGTTTTGCATAGGGAAAAATGGTATTTTTTTACCACGCTTTTATTAGGTTCACTTGTATGTTTGCTTGTTGTTTGTTTCTTTGTTTGTTTGCTTGTTTGCTTGTATGTATGTGACTCTCGTTCGGTCTAAGCCCCAGTGGCCCAAAAACCGTAAAATGTCCCTACCAAATGGGTATCAAACGAAAGGGGAAGGTCCCAGGTTTCATTTGGACATCGATATATTTTGATAAATTTATCGATAATTTCATAGGACATTTGACTAAAAAGTAAAAAATAAATATAGTTTAAAAAAACTAAAACTCACGCTTTTAGAGAGTATTGAACTAAAAAGTTGAAAATAATTTAAAACCCCTACACAGTAGAATTGTGGCAAAAGCGTGGTCCGCTTTGTGCCATAATTTTGGTATATCGAGCGCAAGACGCTTTTCCCACATAATGCTAGTTTTTTTACTACGCTTTCATTAGCTTTACTTGTACATATGTACCTACATTCATATGTACGTTTGTTTGCTTGTATGTAGCTCCACTTCAGTCTGTCATTTGGACTTCAGACTGTCCCAAAAACCTTGAAATATGTCTTCAACATTGGTATCAAACGAAAGGGAAGGTCCACAGGTTTCTATTGGGCTTTGGAATATTTCGATATATTTATCGATAACTGAGTTATCGGTCAAAATGAGATTGTACAATAATATTAAATTTTTAATTAAAATTTAAATAAATTTTTTTTTTTTTTTTTTTTTGAGAGAATCTTCGACTGAATTCCTCTCTCACGAGAAATCAGACCGAACATGGTATTAATTTAATACTTTTTTGGCGTTGTTATATATAAACACCAAAAAGGTATTAAAGTTAGACTTTTATTTTTACTGTGTATATTTTCTTCAAAATAAAACAAAAAAATAGACTTATTAGTTATTTATTTCTTGGTTTTTAATAGCCCGTATATGCCCCATTATTTCGTAGAAGTTTGCCTATTCTAGTGGGCATAGATTGGATTAATTTTTGGCAGGTCTCCAGTGGAGTAGAATTCCTGCCATAGCTGATTCTTATTCTGGAAATAAAACTGTAATAATCTTCTTTTGAGGTCACTCCACAAGTTCTCAATTGGGTTGAGATCAGGGGATTGACTTGGCCATTGAATACAGGTCACATTTGCAGCCCTGAACCACACCGAAACCAATCTCGAAGTGTGCTTCGGATCGTTATCTTGTTGATAACACCATCTTAGAGGCATGTTTTCTTCGGCGTATGGCAACATTACATTTCGCAAAATATCCCTGTATTCCATAGCGGTCATTGTGTCCTTTGTCCAAAATAAAGGACCAGCACCTTGCCAGGAAAACATTATAATGTTTCCACCTCCATGTTTTATGGTCTTTTTTGTGTACCGTGGTAGAAATTCTTTGCCTTTCGGGCGACGTACAGAGTTTTTGGAATCATTTTTGTAAAGATTAATCTTTACTTCATCACTAAATAAAATATTTCGCCACTATTTTTCTCCAATAGGACCACACCAGTTTCTATGCTCAGTGGCAAAAGCTTTTCTCTTCTGGATATGAACTTTTTGAAAACTACTTTACAACTAGTTGGTGCACCAGGCTCAACTAGTCAGTCTTTTGTCTTTTTTCCATATAAGCCACTGGTGTTTTTTATGTGTTGATGTCCTACGAAATGTCAATTGTCAGATTTCGACCAGAACATACCAGTCATCTACTAGTCATGATATACTAGCTGTAAAAACCAGTTCCATACTAGTTCAATCAGGACTAGTATGATTTCCATAGCATGTACTAGTCCTCATACTAGTCCAACAAGGATTAGTATGAAATATACTAGTCCCCATACTAATCCAAAGCGCATTGATCCTGGTCTAGCATGATTTCAAGTTGTATACTAGTATTTTTCTGACTAGTTTCACGTTTCGCTACAGGGTACCTCTCTTGAACCCATAAAAGAAATTTGAGTTCAAATTTTAATTTCAGCTAAATAAATGATAGACTTTTTGTTGGTTAGAACTTGTCAGCAGTTTTTAGTATATAACGTCTTTATGGGTATCACTTTTTCTAGAAAACATAAATCTGTATTTTCTGTTAATATTATTTTGTGTTTCTTCAGCTTCCTCTTAAAGCATTTCAATAGGTTCTATTGTAGCATCAATTATTTCTTTGTTTGTGTCTACGCATGCGTTAAGAAGAAAATGTTACGTAAACGTCATAACACTTTTATGAAATCTAAAGTGAATATTCGCCATTACATCAAGAGGGGCATGTACGGGCATACATTTTTTCCTGGAATCCATAGAAAATATTCCAAACTTTAATTTGATTATAGCTAAAAGGTGTAGCCCACTGTAGCATATAAACTTTTCCTCTTTTCAAAAAAGCAAATGTAGCACTTATAAAGTATAATTTTTGCTGGCTAATATTTGTTTTTATTTATCTTTGTTTTACAAAGTAGGTGCTATATTTTCGTAAAAAATCAAAACTAAGTCTACACCTTAAAAAAGTTATATGCAAAATATATAGCCAAGTTTAGGCACTTTTCTTTGAATACAATTTTTTTGACTTGTGATATCAATATTTTGTAAAAAAATTTCAGTTTCATGCAAAATAGTAATGAATTGTGCATATTTTCACATTTATTTTACAGATTATTGCACTTCCAACACACTTTGGGTTTAATTCCCGCCATGAGTGTAAATTTAATGTCACGTCTCATTTGATTGCTTTCGTTTGAGAAATCCTCTTTAGTTGCATTTTACTTGCACTTAAAAGCAAACTGCTTCATTAACGTATTCCTGGCGTCTTTTCGAAAGTATGCAGAAATTCTAGTGGGTTGCATAAGACTTGGCGGACACTTCGCTTTTTTATATGAAACTGTAAAATTAAGTGTTAAAACGTGAGCTCGTTTTACAATGTCATATAAATGTGCAAATGTTTAAAAGCAGTGAGTGCCTATCTAGACTGTTTACTGCGTTGCCACCTATCTCAATTTTTTAAATTATGCAGCAAGATATGCCAATATAGAAATGAAAGATATTTTCGGCAACATGCCAACTAAAATATTTTTAAGTAGGGTTGGGACCTAGGGTTGCCATCTTACCACAATATATCCGGTACTATCTCCAGAACCGCTTGACCGATTGGAATCAACTGTGGCATAGATAGTATTATGGATTCTAAGACCATCCACTTGGTAGTTGCCACTTTGGGGCTTTACAGGGTTGCCACCTATCTCAATTTGTTTTCGAATTATGGAGCAAGATATGCCAATATGGGTATCAAATGAAAGGCATTTTCGCCGACATACCAACTTAAAAATTTTCCAGTAGGATTATGGCCCAGGGTTACCATTTTACCGTATTGTATTTGTATATTTTTGGATCATATTTGGATTTTTTTTAGGATCGTTTTGGGATCATTTAGGTGTCATTTTGGTATCATTTTGGGGCTATTTTGCTTTGGGGTCATTTTGTGATCATTTTTGGTTCATTTTGCGGTACTTTTGGGATCATTTTGGGATCATTTTTGCATTATTTTGGGAACATTTTTGGATCGTTTTGGAGTTATTTTAAGATTAGTTTGGGATTATTTTAAGGTCATTTTGGCATAATTTTGGGATAACTATGGCGTCATTTTCGGATCATTTTGGGTACATTTGATGCGGCTTTTTGGGGTTATTTTGGAATCATTTTGAGACCATTTTGGGATCATTTTGGGATCATTTTTGGATCATTTTTGCATCATTTTGTGGTAATTTTGGGATCATTTTTGGGTAGCTTTGGAATCAATTTCGAAACATTTTGGGAACATTTAAGGTTCTTTTTAGGGTCTTTTTGGGATCATTTAGGAATTATTTGGGGTTGATTTAGGGCTATTTGGGACCTTATTTCGATAACTCGACCGGTTATATGTTTCGGAGTGTTTCAAAATAATTTAATACTAACACTATTTTTCTCTATAAACTTCATTCGGAAATATCCAAAGCATTCTAATTTAAAACAAGTAAGGAAGTCTAAGTTCGGGTGAAACCGAACATTACATACCCAGCTGTGCACATAAAGTGGGCGTGATCGTTCACCGATTTTTCTTATTTTCTGTGGTAGTACTCTACATAAACATAACATGCCTGGTACCTAGTTTCGTAAATCTATCTCATACCGTTCTGAAGTTGTTAGCAGTCGAATTTAAAAATTGCTTGACTCATAAGTGGGCGGTGCCACGCCCACTTTCCAAAATTTTGAAAATATTATGTAAAGAATATGAAAGTTGATGTATGTACCAAATTATATTATTATAGCGAAATCAGTTAATTAGATATGGACTTTTCAATATTTCCACCTCCTTTCAATATAACTTTTATGAAAAAGTAGGCGTGGTCGCGAAGCGATTTCGTTTATTTTCTATAGCTGAATTTACCACAACAATAGTATGTCCTCTACGAAATTTCGTTATACTAGCATAAACTCTTGTGAAGTTATTAAGAGTCAAAATTTTAAAATTTCTTCAAATATACGTGGGCGGTACCACGCCCCCTTTTCAAAATTTTTTATAAAATCGGCCTTAGAACATCTAAATCAATACATATTGCAAATTTTATCATTGCAGCTGCTTCTAATATTGAATTAACCCATTTTATACGTTTTTCGAAATTTTCGATATCGAAAAAGGGGCGTGGTTATGGTCCGATTTTACCCATTTTCAATAGCAATCTATTCTGAACCCAAATAAGTACGCATGCCAAATTTGGTGAAGATATCTCATTATTTGCTCAAGTTATCGTGTTAACGGACAGACGGACGGACGGACGGACGGACGGACGGACATGGCTCAATCAAATTTTTTTTCGATCCTGATCATATTGATATATGGAAGTCTATATCTATCTCGATTCCTTTATACCTGTACAACCAACCGTTATCCTAACAAAGTTATAATACCCTGTGTACAAGTACAGCTGGGTATAAAAAAAATGGCTAAGGTTTTTTCCAAACCAAATCACATTCTACGTTTACGATTGAAATATTTGATAGCAAGCTGCAAGCAGCACCTACTTAAATTTTTATACTCGAAATGAGCGTTAAAAGAAACCGAAGTCAACGATGCAAAATGAAACTCTTACTATAAATCAAGAGCACTTGTCCGCGGAAAATGCAAAAATCTGAGAAAAACGTAAGCAAATTCTTTGGCTGGTGATAAAAACAAAATCGTATTCTTGAGTAGATTAATTGCGAAAACTTCTGTTTGCAAATAAATGTGCAAAATTATCTCCAGTAGGGTTTTGCGTTTTGTTTTCAAAATAATTTCGAAAATACATTTTCATTTCAAATTTATAGTGAACTTTAAAATTATAGCGCATATATATGTATGTATTGTGTGGATAATAATAATACTCCACAAGTTTAAAACTCAATTTACATATGTGTTTGTAGGCATCTTTTCGCACACATGCTGTGGCTATACGATAGCACACAAGCCATCAATTTAACAAGAATGATGGACGATAAAAATATTGGAACACTTTCCACGCTGTGGGACGTTTTTTTTTTTACCAAGGACACATCCTCCTGGCAAAAAAACCAAAAATATACAACCCATAAAAGCTGAATACTAATAAAGGGGAAACTTATTTTTGTACACCTGGAGCTGGATGCGCTATACCACTTATCTTCTTTTTGAACAATACAACTACAACTTCACACTGATATATAAAAAAACTTGTCAAACAGTTATCTTTTTACGCTCTTGAGTTTCCGCAAGCTTCTACAAGCCACTTAACCTCACCGTATTTTGATGAACTATAAAGTTCATCACAGTGCTGAATTTCCAAGTGATTTTATAAACAAGTGGCTTTCACACAGCAGTTTTCTTTACTCTCAACTTTGATGAGGAGGTTACGAATTTATCTACTGAACCATTAATTTTGTCTGCAATGAATAGTTATTTAAGTATCAAATATTTATTCATAGTTATGAGTGAGCTTGAAAGATAAGCATTTTAAGATAGCGCGGTAAGGAAAAAACGTGCGAGGAAAAGGGAACGATATGGAGTGAAGCGAAAAGATACACTCCTGACTGCAGTGTTTATACTGAAAAATGTCGTGCTGATGTCTTAGAAATCTTAAGTTACACGTCTGTGTTTTTTTATATACTTGTAACAGCTTTTTAAAAAAATGTCTATTTTCGAAAATTTCGAAGTTTTTTGTAAGCAAATTTAGTACTCGTCGTGCTCAATTTTAAAGAAATTGGTGTTCGAAAATTCGAAGTTTTTCAAAAAGGGGTCACAACTTGAAGTTTTCCCTAATGCGACTAAAAAAAACCTCATTTGAATACACCTAAATAACGCTGAGGTGGATCGTCTTAGCAAAATTACATTACCTTATTGTATAAAACCAATAAATCACCTAGCAGTAAGGCTGTCACTTTGACTCCTTTGAACCTAGTCTACTGAAAAATATCAATTTTTTGTATAAGAACTCTAAAGTAAGATATTTTCCTTTTCTTCTGTGTATTTGTTTTAGTTTTTAAAGAAAATGTGTATGTTCGAAACTTTCGAAGTTGGTTTTTTTGAACAAATTTTGTCCACTTTGCTTTTAATTTGAATGGAATATCAAATTTTTCATAAATATTTCAAATTTCTAAAATTCGAAATTGATTTTCGAAAATTCGAAGTTTTTAAAAATGTTATTTCATCTTCATAGTGATGTGAATTGGATGGAAATTTCGGTTTTACGCTCTTCTAAGATCCAAGACTATGTATATAAAAGAAAATTTTACATACCTACATACCTATTACGAGCAAACTTACAGTACCTTATTGTAAAAAAGTAGCAAATCACCTAGCAGTAAGGCTGTGACATTGACTCCCTTAAATCCAGTCTACTGAAAAATATCAATTTTTTTGTATAAGAACTCTAAAGTTAGATCTTTTCCTTTTTTCTGTGTATTTGTTTTAGTTTTTAAAGAAAATGTGTATGTTCGAAACTTTCGAAGTTGGTTTTTTTGAACAAATTTTGTCCACTTTGCGTTTAATTTGAATGGAATATCAAATTTTTCATAAATATTTCAAATTTCTAAAATTCGAAATTGATTTTCGAAAATTCGAAGTTTTTAAAAATGTTATTTCAACTTCATAGTGATGTGAATTGGATGAAAATTTCGGTTTTACGCTCTTCTCAGATCCGAGACTATGTATATAAAAGAAAATTGTACATACATACATACCTACATAATAAACTTTGGAAGTATTTTTTTCCAACAAATTTTGTACTTGTCGCGTATAACTGCGATAAATCATTCACTTTATTACATTTAAAGAAGATTTTATAAACTAAAATTAACTGGTAACAGTCTAATGTCCATGTGGTATGATTAAAAAATGTTTTGTCTTGTGGCAGAGGAGTATGAATGAAATTGTATGCTCATCTCATACATAATAGAAGCGACACAAATATTAATTATGCGTTGAAAATAAACTTGCCGTAAGCTATAAATTTTACGCACAATTATTCAAAGGAAACGCAATATCCACAAGTGTCTTGATACCGACCCTTAGGCATCATATGGGAATATGTATTCCCTCCTAAGTATTACTCACATCTAATTTCTCTGCACATGTAAAAGTGTAGGCTTTGTGATTCAAATTCTTAGGTATGTATGACGTGTTGACTTTAAACTGTAAAAATTATGCAAGACGTCATGTATGTTGGAAGAGTTTTAACTTTACTTATTTTCACTCAGTTTACTCAAAAGCTTCGAGTTTTTTCTCAAAATGTTTGAATTACATACAAAGTTACATTCAATTGGAATGCAGTTGATAAAGATAGTTCAATGTACAACAAAAAAAATTTCCCCACGTTCAGGATCGAACCTTCAACCCCACGCTTGATTAACCGAGATGCTTATCACTCGGCCATTGCCGCTTTTTCGGTGACGTGCCAGATGTTGCATTTAAAATATAGGTACTTTTCTTAGATATCTTTCACTGAGCCACCCTATGTTTTAGCTGATACAATCACCTATTGGTTCTATGCTTAGCTGAGACCCTTCTGTGTTTACCTGAGACAATCAACTACTGGTAATTGTTAAGGAAGAGCTACAGAATCACTAAATCGATAGTGCAAACAACAAAATTGTTAAGCTAACAACCCGCTCCGTAGTATTGCTTAAAGATACTGAATTCCACGACAGGTAAATATTTTGGCATATTTGCCCATACCCAAGTTCCATTTATGGTCAATACATAAATCACAATTAACATTGTTCTCGAATACGTTGGGGTGGTTTAGGCAGCAACTACAAACCCCAAAGGAAGGATGTAAATTAATTAATTGTGCTTGAATGTCGTTGGAATTTGCGGTTTTCAGAACGTCTCTGTATTATAGTGTTGACATTGCGGTGGCTGGGCTGATTAGAAAATGGTTTGAGAATATACATAGTAGGGTGTTAATTATGTCAATACTTTTTCTTGTTTTACATAATGCACAATTATGCAAAAGAATAATTTCAAAGTTAAGAAATAGTATGATGAGCAACTTTTGCAAGGCGTTTATGAATGAAAATATGGGAGAATTTTTTCGCTGTCCTGTGAAATGTACAATTTGGTTGACATGGCGTATACGTAACCTAGAATTGCTGTGCAAAATTAAGGAATAAATCAAAAATATTAAAAGTGTTAGGTATGAACTTTTGAATATGACATTTCTATTGAATTAACGAATTATAATGCCGGTATAAACAAATTTGCGACTTTATTGTTTATTGGGAATTTTTGTACATTCCAAACCTAATTAAACACAGATTATTAGGAAAATCCAGCCAACAATCACACAAATTGTAGACAAATGAACAAACGGATTTTGAAGCTCTCATATTTGAAATAATTTAGGCGCAACATGTGAATTGACGGATATATGTATGTAAAATGCGGTATGCGGTGTAACACAGTTCGCTGTTGGAGCGTTGAGCTGATTCCGAAACTGCAGGCATCAGACATTTTTTTTCGCATATTTATAACAGCTCCAACCCAGCAAAAAAAAAAAAAAAAAAAAAATGTTGATGTTGATTAAACTTCCTCACTGTATCACATACACACCAGCTTAAAACTTGCTTTCATAAATCTTTCGAATATTTTAAAGCAACGTGTTTCCATAATTCATACATGTCCCCTTAAATAAATGATAATTTAAGACCCTTCACTTGCAACAGACAAGAGATGGTTTCACGCCAACATATTCTCCTATAGAAACACGTATGTACATTAGAGCGTATCGCAGTGTAAGGAGGAAAAAAAAGTTGAAAATGTTTCCCCCTAGTTTGAACACTTACCTTATGAGGTTTACAATTTTTTTTTTTTAAATTTTTTTGTCACCCTGTAAAAAGAGCGAAATTAGTTTTTTTTCTATAATTTCTATATTTTACGTTCGATTTTCGAAAGTGATACATTTTTAGATAGGTATTCACCAAAGCAATATTTCATTCATAGAAACTTTTAGCCCATCATGCCAAGTTCAGATTTTATGTTATCTTTACTAAAAACAACACCCTGTATTTGAAAAAAAACTGTTTCCTGAAAACTAAGAAAAAAGAGAATATTTACCTGCATATAATGAGGAAATAAATGTAATGCATTTATGCTAAATCTTTCCTTGACTCTAACTTGCTGTAACGTTCTCTCGGCTACTTAGTTCAGCGAATATATCACCTAGGCGTTCCTCGTCGGCAACTTCTGTACAAGAATAACTTACTACGTGAACAAATCGCACAGTATTTTGAAAATGGCATAGAAAATCTAAGGCTATATTTACTTTATTCAACATTTTTTTTTTAATACAGGGTGTTGGTTTTAAATAAATTTGAACAAAAGGTAAGGTTGGTGTCGCAGCTTAATGGCTTATATGGGCGAAATATGACACGGGTTAAAACCTTTACAACAATATATTGCTCGTTGAAATCAAAGACCAAATAGAAAAGTTATGAACAAAAACGAATTTTGCTGTTTTTACAGGGTGCTGAAATTTTTTTTTTCCTTTTTTGAAATCACCAACAAGTAAACATTCGAGCCAGGGGGAACATTTTAAACTTTTTTTGGCGATACGCTCTAATGTACATACATACATATCTTAGTATACATATTAGGCTGAGCCAAAAAAAAAATAATTTTATTTTTTTTTCGAAAGGTATACAGAAATTCGAATTCCTGACCATAAATGGTGTACACGGTTAAAAAAATGAGCCTAAATCTTAAACCCGCCTCGAAATCGACACGAAAAAGCGGCCCACAATTTTTTTTTTTTTCGCTTCAAGTCAATGAACTTTGACCACAAAATATTTTATTCTTAAAAATTTACGGTTTAGAATTGAATCATTTTGGTTTGAAAATTAAAACTTTTCGGTTTAAAATTAAAAAATTTCGGTCTACAATTTTTGTTTTGTTTTAATTTTTTTTTTTCAGTTTATTCAAGATTGAATTTTCCACACAACATTTATGTGCGCGATGTAGCTCAGTGGTAGAGCAGATGGGCATAATACGGGGAGTCTCAGTTCGAATCACAGTTAACGGCCAAAGAAAATTTATTTTTTTATTTAAAAAATTGTTAAAAGATTGTTGGTTTAAAATTGAAACACGTTCATTTAGCCAATTTTCTTGAAAACAGTTCTAGATTGAATTTGAAACCAAATTCGTTTTGGTCATATACATATGTAGTCCGAAATGTTTAAAGTTTAGGCTCAAATTTTTAACCTTGACCAAATATGATGTTTTTTTTTTTTTTTGAATCAGCCTAATGTATATTAGACTGGGTCGGTCCCCATAGAAAAACAAGATTAAAAAAGATGGCGGTCGTCTTCTTCAACATTTTTTTCGACCCAGTCTAATGTATATACATAAACCTTCTGGAATGTGCTAAAATGGAAATACAAAACCAAATATACTTTAGTACGTATGTTGTTTGATGTTTAACCTATTTAGCAATGTTGCTTCAGTAATAAATGAGAATAACAACATAAATGCATAAATCTTATAAATCTTAAATTGTCTGCTTAGTAGCTTGCCGTGAAATAGTTGGAGATTAACAAAAAAAAAAAAAAAAAAAAAATCTTGTTTTCACCATTAGAAAATGTTGTAAAAATTTGCACTTTTAGAACTGTGATCTTCACTTTTGCTAACCCCGACAAATAAATTAAGAAATATGATAAAGAGGTATGCTGTAATTTCAATTTTACACTTAAAGTCTTTATTGCAACAAAAAAAAAAAAAATGCTCCTCGCATGATTTACTCAGTTATCATTTTGGAATCATTTTGAGGTTAAAGCTGCTATATTGCTTTTATCCAATTATACGAAACCGCAATTTATTTAATTTTTTGCTAATTGATATTTAATTAAAGCAGCATAGCTAGTTTTTTTCATCAACATGGTTTCGTGAATTTCAGCAAACAAAAGTAAACTAAAAAAATACAATAAATAAAATTTAAATTTATGACACAATTTTTGCAGTCAGTCAAAGCATAATAAATAGCCATGGATACTTTTGCGTTTTTTTCTCATTAAATTTTTAATAGCCATGGATACTTTTGCATTTTTTCGCATTGAATTTTTACTCATTTCTGTCGGCTTGGGAAAAAAGTTTCACAAGATCTATTGAGTAGATGGGATTTCATTTTGCTCATCTTTTAGTTGCTTGCTATAGCTTTTGAAGTTAACTTCTTAGGCGTCGATGCAAAGTTTTTATGGAGAGTGAAATATGAATGGAAAAATAATGGCAACAGTGTTCGGACTTAAGACAAAGAATAGTGGCAACGGGCATGCAAATATTTAGTGTCTATATGTCGGGAAAAGCTAAGGCAATTTGGATAAAATTTGCTTCCTTCCATGACCTTCCACTTGGGTGCTGGCACTTCGGGCAGTTTACAGGGTTGCCACCTGTAAAATTTTTAATACTAAGCATGATATGCCAATAGTGTTATCAGATTAAAGATATTTTTGACCATGTTCCGGCTGAGATATTTTCAAGCTGGGTTACCTTGTTGGATTTATTCGTTGCTCCAGAAGCATAAATTTTAGCACATTCATGTTTTTGGCGCAACGAAAATGTTTAAAAATTTAATTTCAAAATTTTTTTAAATTTTAGTTGTGCCAGCAACACGAATGTGTAGCAAAAATGTTACGTATACGCCATAGTGTCTGTTGTTGAGTGCAGCATTTTCATGCTTTTGACCCAACGAAAATTTTAAAAAATTTGGAAATTCAATTTTTAAATATTTTTGCTGCGCCAGAAACAAGAATGTGTAGCAGGTACGTTTTTCTGACACAATTTTCCGAGATTGAACTACACATCCGTGTACTTACGAAACCCAGGTTTTTCGTGAATCAGAAACGAGAGGTTAATCACGTGACCCTTTCAACTCAAATCTGGAAAATTTGCACATTCATGTCTCTGGCAAGCGAGCGACGTTATATAGTATTAATATCACAATTACTGCATTTTCTATGTTAATTCTATCTAATTTGAGGTCAATTAGTTACTGTGTATGCGCATGTAGTACTCTTGTGGCAAAATCATTGATTCATTATAATTCACAATTGTCTAATTATGCAATTGTAATCGCTAGATGTGTACGAAGTTATATTGTTCTAGGATAATGGAAACCCGTGACGATTTTTAGTTAAAATTTTTGCTAGCAGCTTATACTAAGTTCGCGAAAAAGTCCCTCCAGTCTTCCAAAATTATCTAATTTTAATATTTTTCTCATATATAAACTTTTGAATTTTCCTAAGGACAACAGGATTCTTTGCAAGCATATCGAAAAAACGTATTTACTAGAAACAAACATTGGAATTTCAAAAGTATTTTAGTATATTGCGTAACATTATGTTTTCTAGCAAGAATAATTGTTTATATTTCGAAATTTTGCATTAATAGTGCACTTTGTATAGGTCATACACGGCGTATGAGTAACATTTAGTTATTCAAGTAAGAAAAGTTCAGGTAAATTGTATTCATGTTTTGGTTGATACATATTTCCGAAACGGATTGAGTTAAGAAAATAAAACTTATATTAGTTTCAGGCTCGCATGAACACCTTTCATTTGCTACCCATGCACCACATTAGAAGCTTTTCACGAAAACAAAAAATGCTCTCCAAATAAAATTTGTTTAATTGTGTATCTCTTAGTTCAACACAGTTCAAACTATCTAATATGCGTATGTGTGCATTGTTGAACTTTTGGAATCAGGACACCCAAGCTGGCGGACAGCGAACCAGATAAAAACATCATGTGAGTTATGATACAGATCATAGCGTATGGCGTCAACTATGTAGTTAATTTTGTACCATTTGTATATGTATGTAGAGGCGTCCATTAATATTCAGCCGTTACTCCTACGTAACAACAGTTCAGTAGATAGCCAAGTTGTTTTAAATTTTCTAGTGGATGACACCATATTTTTGGGTGTGAAAATTTTGTTGTTTGTAAGTGTCAAAACTTTTCGATGCTTATTTAACGATAGATTGACTTCTTGTTAAATTTAAAACGAATTTGATATACATTCATGTTTCTGGCGGAACGAAAATGTTTAAAAATTGAATTTAAAAATTTTAAAAATTTAAATATTAAAAATAATAACCTTTTCGTGACACCCTGTAAACAATCGATTACTTTGCTCTCCATTCTTCGATTACCGCCAACAAAATTGTGGTTGTGATGTTTCTCAGGCACAAACCATGCATTTTAATGAAGGAAAGTGCAGAAGATTTCAGTTTGTGTTTTACTTTTTAATCTCATTCGTTATCTGTTTTTTGCGTGTTTCTTGTTTCCTTCATGCACAGAGAAAACTTAGTTCGATTGATTTAACCATAATCACGGTCAATTCAATTATTCAATGCTGTTGTTTCAACTGTGTTGAAACTGTTAACCTTTACTTAACTGTTGCTTTAACAGCCATTTTTTTGTTTAAAGTGGAGTCAAAATGAAAAAAAAATAAATTTTTTTTCAGAGTTTTTTTTATTGTTTTTACCGAGAATCGCATTCAGGCATCTTGAACGTTCAACCCAGGTGTCTACCATGATCACATCGTATAGTTATGCTTGGCAGCGTCTAATTACAGCCTTGTTCTAAATGACGTCACACTTTCTCATGTTGCTTTATTGCCTTCAACGAGAATCGAGCTCACATTATTTGACTGCTGAACGGCAAGGTCTACCATGATGCCATCGTATAGTTGTGCTTGCTAACGTCTAATTACAGCTTTCTTCTACGACAGTAATGGCAGCATCTTTGCTGTTGGATTAACTGCAGGAGTTTGTTGTTTCAACACAAATTTTTTTGATCAACAAAAAAAAAAAAAAAAAAAAAAAAAAATTCTGTCAGTTTTATCAAATTTTGTTAATTGAATCAATCAAAAATTTAAGGCAGTTCCTTTAACGAGAGTTGCGTTGAAATTGCCATTTTTTTCTGTGTGTGACTTCTTTCATCTTTTAATTAATTTCTCGCTTGAAAAGAAAATTGGTATTGCATTCACCAAAATATTACTGAAACATTCATATTAATGACTACCGTTTCTAGAAGAGCTTCCATTAGAACAATTCTCTTTTTATACCCAGCTGTACTTGTACACAGGGTATTATAACTTTGTTAGGATAACGGTTGGTTGTACAGGTATAAAGGAATCGAGATAGATATAGACTTCCATATATCAATATGATCAGGATCGAAAAAAAATTTGATTGAGCCATGTCCGTCCGTCCGTCCGTCTGTCCGTTAACACGATAACTTGAGCAAATAATGAGATATCTTCACCAAATTTGGCATGCGTACTTATTTGGGTTCAGAATAGATTGCTATTGAAAATGGGTAAAATCGGACCATAACCACGCCCCTTTTTCGATATCGAAAATTTCGAAAAACGTATAAAATGGGTTAATTCAATATTAGAAGCAGCTACAATGATAAAATTTGCAATATGTATTGATTTAGATGTTCTAAGGCCGATTTTATAAAAATTTTTGAAAAGGGGGCGTGGTACCGCCCACGTATCTTTGAAGAAATTTTAAAATTTTGACTCTTAATAACTTCAGAACAGTTTATGCTAGTATAACGAAATTTCGTAGAGGACATACTATTGTTGTGGTAAATTCAGCTATAGAAAATAAACGAAATCGCTTCGCGACCACGCCTACTTTTTCATAAAAGTTATATTGAAAGGAGGTGGAAATATTGAAAAGTCCATATCTAATTAACTGATTTCGCTATAATAATATAATTTGGTACATACATCAACTTTCATATTCTTTACATAATTTTTTCAAAATTTTGGAAAGTGGGCGTGGCACCGCCCACTTATGAGTCAAGCAATTTTTAAATTCGACTGCTAACAACTTCAGAACGGTGTGAGATAGATTTACGAAACTAGGTACCAGGCGTGTTATGTTTATGTAGAGTACTACCACAGAAAATAAGAAAAATCGGTGAACGATCACGCCCACTTTATGTGCACAGCTGGGTATGTAATGTTCGGTTTCACCCGAACTTAGACTTCCTTACTTGTTTTCTTTAGAATGTTCGAGGTGGACTTCCTAGTCCGAAGTATTTACTATTGTTGATTTTACCAGTGCCATTTTTTTCTGTGTGTGACTTCTTTCATTTTTTCGTTTCCGAAATTAATCTCTCGCATGAAAAGAAAATTGGTATTACATTCACTAAAAATATTACTGGAACATTCATATTAATGACTACAATTTCTAGAAGAGCTTCCATTAGTACAAATCTCTTTTTTTTCTTTAGGATGTTCAAGGTGGACTTATAATGTATGTAGTTTTCAAACGGGATGGTCCCAAGTATTTACAAGTGATTTTCAAAATTTTCTAATAGTAAACAATTTTTTTTTCCATTGAGAATACTTTTGAAGTATTACGCGTCCAAACTCTACGGAATGAGAAAATTTCAGTTTAGGATGTTTGAGGTGTACTTATAATGTAGATAGTTTTCGAACGCGATAGTCCCAAGTATTTACAAGTGATTTTCAAAATTTCCTAATAGTATGAATTTTTTTTTTTGGTTGATTACACGTCCAAACTCTACGGAATTATAGAATTTTCAGTTTCAGTTTAGGATGTTCAAGGTGGACTTATAATGTATGTAGTTTTCAAACGGGATGGTCCCAAGTATTTACAAGTGATTTTCAAAATTTTCTAATAGTATGTAATTTTTTTTTTTTTTTTATATACCTTCACACTCTACGTGTGGAATTATAGAATTTCAGTTTACGATGTTCGAGGTGGAATTATAATGTATGTCGTTTTCAAACACGACAGTCCCAAGTGTTTACAAGTGATTTTCAAAATTTCTTAATAGTAAACAATTTTTTTTTTTTTTTTCATTGAGAATACTTTTGAAGTATTACACGTCCAAACTCTACGGAATTAGAAAATTTCTGTTTAGGATGTTTGAGGTGTACTTATAATGTAGGTAGTTTTCGAACGCGATAGTCCCAAGTATTTACAAGTGATTTTCAAAATTTCCTAATAGTATGAATTTTTTTTTTTTTTTTTTTTGTTGATTACACGTCGTAGTTTTCGAACGCGATAGTCCCAAGTATTTACAAGTGATTTTCAAAATTTCCTATTTTTTTTTTTTTTTTTTTTTTTTTTTTTGTTGATTATATTTCCACACTCTACATGTGGAATTATAGAATTTCACTTAGAATTCAAAATGGTTGCAAGTGCAATGAACTAGAATTTTTTTTTTTTTTTTGTCATTGACAATACTTTTAAAGTATTGCACGTCCACACTCTACTTGTGAAATTATAGGGTTTCACCTTAGGAGTTCGAGGTCGACTTATAATGTATGTCGTTTTCAAACACGATAGCACCAAATATTTACAATTGCTTTTCAAAATTTCCTAATAGTAATTTTTTTTTTTTTTTTTTGTTGATTATACGTCCACACTCTACGTGTGGAATTATAGAATTTCAGTTGTGTACTTATTTTATTGAGACCAATATGAATTCAAAACGGTTGCAAGTGCAATCAAGTAGAAATTGGAACTCTGCTGGTATACCACAACGACTATTTGTATGCCACAAAAGAAACATTTTTGTTATACAAATCGAAAAGTTGTGTTAGTAATGATGCGTCTGCCACGGACGCTTGGTTTCGTTTGTGACACATGAAGAAGGATGGAGGCACAATGACCCGGAAGCTAGCAAGCAAATGACTTTGACAAAAAATCAAAAAGGAAAAAATAGTAAAATATATATTTTTTGATTAATATTCAATGTTTATAACTCACTAGAAGATCGACAAAATATTAAACTGCTTCAATAAGTTAAGTATGTTATGAATGCATATAAAGTACCTTATCAAAGAAGGCACGATTTAAAATGCATGTGTGTATGTAGTTGTGAATGGTGCACTATGGGGTATTTTGAAAAAAAAAAAAAAAAAAAAAAAAAAAAAAATTATATCGATTATATTGGATTACCCAGACTTTGGTCACCCGAGTGTGCTCCCAATCCCAAGGATTGTAGTTGTGTTTTTAAATTTGATATTTATTTGTGTTTTACTTGTTAGATTTCTGCCTTAAAGTTCTAGTTTTAAATTCATATGACTCTAATAAGTCTGGTGTTTCACTGCATGCGGTTTTTAGCCTATGAAGTTATACATATACAGACGCAGTGTTCATTGCACCGTAATGCCTACAAGCGTTTTACTTATAAAATGTGTTTTAGTTTGCAACATTCGTTAAAAGTTAAACGAGAAAACTGCCAAAGTACGCTGAAATATAGTTTCGCAAGAGAAGAGACAAAAGTAGCGCCGCAACCAAGTTTTAGTGTTTCGCACTGAAGTTCTGTTAAGAGACATGTGTTTGGCTCGAGTTTGACAACAATAACGTGTGTTTAAGAAGTGCGAATAGTAGCTGCTTTTTCAGCAAAGCTTTATATTTTTGAGCATTGCAATTACTTTTCACAAAAGTTTCGTTATGTTCACTACAATGATATCTTTTTTTTTTTTTAATTGAGTTATTGTTATTATTGGTCCTTATATTTACAAACTTTGAAAATTTTGTGGACTTTTGACCAATCGAATAATTTTTATCAAATTATTCTTTTAAACTTACAAGTTAAAAACTGCTACAAACAATACCAACTACGATGATTGCAATTTCCAACTTGTTGAAGGATCTTTTTTTCTAATTTTTGGTTGGGTGTTGTTATAAAGACCTAAACCGGTTAGTGAGCCGGTTCAAGTTCTATCGAGCTGGTTCCAACCACAGAACCGAACCACACATTGTGCTGTATATTGCAATTGAGTAAAGAAATTTTCTCATAGCTCACAATACACATTCAACGCCTCAGAGTATGCGCTTGTATTTTGCACGTTCATTCGCGGAAGCTTAGCTACGTTTTGTGCAAGATATTCCTGTAGCGAACGTGCGAAAATTTAGAAAAAAGCGCCTCACTGAGGTAAATTGTAGCAGCATATTTCAGCTGATTTCACATGAGTTTATGGGTTCAAACACCATTCGTCAACCTGTGCGGCAACATCCCTGAATGCATAGAATCAATGAAACTGCTACATATATTTGAAAAAAAAAAAAAAAAAAAAATGCCCATTCATAGTTTAAAAAGGCGTTTATACAAATACAAAAAAAAAACACACAGTCAGCCTTTAACTAATTTTGTGAGTATAGGTAAGCATTTGCTTTGCATTTTGTATTTTTATGTATTTTTTTATGTATTTTTTTTTTTTGCAAAAAAATACAACCCAAATACGTAGGATGTGTGTTGTTTTTCATGTTTCATGCTGAAAGGCATTATTTATCATAAATGGTTTTTACTTAGAATAAACTCTGTTGTTACGTATTAAATTAACCTAATTTACTTACAAATATACTTTGATGCATAATAGAAACATGCATGCATGCAAATAAAATTACGTAATTTTTTTTTTTTTTTTTTTTTTGTGCGTACAGTTTGCTTGTATGGACCTTTTTATGCACTTTCATATGCAAATAAATCCAATTCATTATCTCACAATTCACAATTGCATTTCAGCTTAAGTTTTTTTGTATTTACTTGGTTTTTTTTTTTTTTTTTTTTTGTATTTTTTGCGTGATAATACAGACATATGCTTTATGAATAATGAACGAAGTATCCCTTTTCCCTTTTTTTCTCTAATTAAATAATTTAATCTGCCGTGAACGATGCTATTGAAGTAAACGAACCGTATGCATTTACATACATGTGTATTTATGTAAATGTGTGCGTAGCCAAAAATCTCTTCAATAATTGTATGCTTAACCTCAGTAAATAGCTGTGGCATTGTTTAAATTATACATTTTACAAAGCTCGTAAAAAAAGAATTCGACGGCGACATAGTGGGCTGACACTACGGAATAAAAAAATACAAGTCGCACTAGGTGGTACCGACTAAAATTACATATTTACATAGATTTAATTTTTTTAAATTTTCATTTTGCCAGAAACATGAATGTGTAGCAAAATTGTTGAAGGGCCAAAATCGCTTAGGCGTTTAACGGCTATTTTAAGTAAGTAAGTAAGTAGTAGCAAAATTGTTACGTATACGCCATGGTGACTGTTGTTGAGTGCAGCACATTCATGTTTCTGGCACGGCACAAATTTCCTACAAGACAAGGAAAGCTACGAATTTTTGTGATCTGACGTGCAGCTATGCGAAATACGCGACACCAGAGGTGCCGTTACTTTCGAGATGTTTAGCGCTGCTTTCCCCTTATGCTCCTATGACATCACCCTCACAAAACTCCCTCCCTTTTTAGAGTAAACACTTCAATATACAGAGCTTTTCATAATTATGGGACACCTCGTTCTGACATGTTCTAAGTCCTTATATTACTTTTTTTTAAATTTTTTTTTTAATTCTAAATTGAGAACAGTAAAAGTCTCCGCTCTAAGCATTGACTCTATTTTTTTAAGTTAAAAAACGTTTACGTAAACTAAACAAAATTATCCCAAAATTAGCCAAAAATAATTCTAAAATAATCATAAAATGATCCAAAAACCGACCTGAAAACATCCTTAAATGTTCCCAAAATGATCCGAAAATGACCCTAAAATAATCCCAAAAGTATCCTAAAATAATGCCAAAACGACCCCAAAAAGACGCTCAAATGTTCCCAAAATGATCCAAAATTGAACCCAAAATGATCCAAAAATGTTCCCAAAATGATCCCAAAATTGCACAAAAAATAATTCTAAAATATTCCAAAAATGATACAAAAACGACCTCAAAAAGAACCTTAAATGTTTCCAAACTGATTCGAAATTGTACCCAAAACGGCCCAAAAATGATCCCACAATTACCCTAAAATCATCCCAAAATAATATGATCCCAAAATGACTCAAAAAATTATCCAAAAATGACTCCTAAACTGTCCCAAATTAATCCAAAATTGAACCCAAAATGATCTCATGATGGTTTGTCGCCGAAAAAACTTTACATTTGATACCCATATTGGCATATCTCGGCCCATAATTCAAAAAAACTGAGTTATGTGGCAACCCTGTACACCTCCCAAGTGGCAACACCCAAGGGGATAGTTTGATAATCAACCATACTATCTATATGTCAAATTTCATCCAAATCAGTCAAGCTGTTCCCGAGATAGTAGTGGATATACAAATATTAATAAACTTCGGTAAGGTGGCAACTCTAGGTGGCAACTCAACTTTAATATATTTTAGTTGGCATGTCGCTGAAAATACCTCTCAATTGATACCCATATTGGCATATCTTGCTCCATAAATTAAAAAAATCGATATAGGTGGTAACACTGCAAACCGCCACATGTGGCAACCCCTAAGTGGATAGTCTTATAATCAATAATATTTTCTTTATGCCAAATTGGAAATATTTTTGTTCGAATAGGACATAAAATACCCACTTATTGGAACATTTCTTTTAAAATTTTTTGAAATTTCGAACAGGTGGCAACCCTCTTATCTGTTATATTTACTAATTTTTACCTCTTCCTTGTTGAGTTGGCTATAAAATTTTTGCGTAATCCAATCAAAAACGAACTTTATCAGATTGATTCATAGAACATTTTTCGCACTCGCGATTTTTCGATTTTTTTCCATCAAATCAATATTCATACACAAGATTTCATAAGGTTCAAATGTACGAGATTCATGTCATATACTCTTGTGCTAAAGAACTCTAAGTCACATACTTTTTTTTAGTCAAGCTTGGTTGTTTACTGCTGATTTACGTTGGCAATTGATTGATTCAGGGTCAAATGTGAAAGGAAATTTCAAATGTGAAAGGGAGATGAAAAGCTGTTCGTGCACACGGAAATAAGAACCCTTACAAACACTCGCTGACTTTAGTTATTTTTCATCATTTACATCGGTCATACACATGCGACCTTTTCCACACCAATATACATATATGTATATACATTGAGCATGCGAAAGAGTGGATGCTAGAATTTATGCTACGAAAAGTGTTCGAATGCGATATATGAATGTGAATGCTTTAAGAAAAGAGTGTCAGCAACTTTTAAAGCTCGTGACTCTTTTCAAGGAAATATCGATTCACGCCTATCATAGTACTTTTCCTAGGCCACTTTAGCATCCAATGTCGAGGGTAAAAATCATTTTATGATTTTTTTTATATTTTTATTATACTTAAAGTTTAGAAATTTGTCAAAAGCACAGCGTCAGGTTGTAAATGAGCTTTGAATTAAGTTTAAATACAATACCGACTTATTGAAGAATTTCTATTGATTTGTGCGTGCGTATTCACTTGTTTGTCAGCTTACACCATCAATTTCTGAGTGCTTTGTATAAAGAAAAAAGCAATAAGAATCAAGACTGTCTAGACGCTTTCAAGGATTTAAAAATTTGTTAAAGTATTTGGTAATATGTTTTCGTTTACAAACTATAAAAAGACAAAAAATAAGCTTACTATTACATATAAACATCGCGAGGTATACAACTGCATCAGACGGTTACGTATACGCCATGGCACACTATGGGCTATTTTGTGCAAATTTCTCAACAACGGCTAAAGCTAGCGCCATAAAATAAAATGCGTACGAAACCTCAATTCAATACGCATAGGAGAAAAATCGGATATTTCAAAAAGTTTCAAAACTAAGTTTCGAAAAACGTTTTTGAAAAATGTAATTTTTTGCTTTTTTTGTCGTTTTTTGGTTATAAATAAATAAGTAAATGCTTGTTTTTAAAGAAGAATGATTTTTATTACATATTTTGAGATGCTCAAAAGAATGCGAAAACGAAATAAATGTTAAAGACCGAAACCAGAACCTAAAGCTAAAACAAAAGCCAAATAAAACCCCAAAAAGAAAATTTTTAAAAATTTTTCTTGTGCCAGAAACACGAATGTGTAGCAGATTCATGTTTCTGGCGCAACAAAAATGTTTAAAAACGAAATTTTAATTTTTTTTTTACAATTTTTATTTTGCATACACATTCATCTTTCTGGCAAAACGAAATTTTTTAAAAATTTAAAAATTCAGTTTTTATACGTTTTTGTTGCGCCAGAAACATGAATCGGTAGCACATTCGTTTTTCTGGCGCTATTTTCAATGATTAAACTAGAGATTCATGGAAATGACATTGCAACTTTCCAGGGGTTCCTTATACTTTGGAAACCGAGGAGTTTCGTGAATCGTAGAGAAAAGAGAGCTTAATCACGTGAGTCTATTAACTCAAATCTGGAAAATTGGCACATTCATGCCTCTAGCAAACTAGCGACGATGTGAAATCGAAAAAAAAATTGATGTCTTATTGCCCAAACTTTTTGACTTTAGACTGGCAGCCCTATTAGCTGTGCTACTGCCCAGCAAACACCGTCTCTAACGTTAGATAAATGTGGATTTCTACATCAGATATCTAACTTTGTGGTTTGTTGGGTAGTTATTGCATCTCTTAGTTTAGCACTGCTAAACTTTCAATTACGCGTACATATGTGTGAGTTGCTTAACTTTTCGAATCAGGACACACAAGCAGATTCGCTGTCCACCAGATAAAAACATCATGTAAGTTATGATACAGATCATAACGTATGGTGTCAACTCGCTCGTTTTGTACGTTTTGTCTTTGTAAAACTGTAAAAGCTTGCATAAATATTCAGATATTTCGCCTACATAACAGCGAGTGGGAACAAAAAATACATACAAACATTTCGACATTGCAATTGTAAATATTTTTGTAAAAGTAGGTCCCGAGTTGTTTTCAATTTTCTAGTGGATGACACAAAATTTTTGGGTGTGAAAGTTACAACCGTGTTCACCTTGGTGCTGCTTGTTGTCATTGTTACAAACAGATGTTGTTTGCAATCCATGAAGGCTCAAAACTTTTTAATGCTTGTTCAACGTTACACGGCGTTACGTGTTTAACTTTACCTATGGGAATGTGGTTGTTAGTGGGAGGAATAGAAGTGGTTTTAATCATGTGCGTATTCAGATACCAATTGAATAATTTATGTATTATATGCATTTGCAAATTGGGGCATTGTTTTAGAATTAAAAAAAAAAAAAAAAAAAAAAAAAATATGAAAAATATTGAAGGAGTTTCGGAAATATGCGCAGAGAAAAAGGAGCTGGGAATGGTTAAGAATTGAGCGTGATTTTGGTTGAATCAACAGATATTTTGGTTGATAGAATCAAATCACTGTCAATTCTTATCCGTCACCAGCTCAATTTTCTCTGTGTGTGTCGCTTGATTCGTGCGATGAGGAATTTTATTGTCATCGGGTTCTAAAAAATGTCTCAAGTGTTAAGTCTCTAGATTAACCGGAAGTTATTCAAAAATCGATCTCAAAATTCCCCTGTGTTTCGAAAATTATGAATTAAGTCGATAAGCACGCCACCTATCGGAATTTCTACAAATTGTATTGTCATCGTGTCCTCAATAATATGCTAACTTTCAAGTTCCTAGGCTGCCAGGAAGTTAATTAAAAGTCTAGCGCAAGAATCTCAATTTTAAACGAATTTTCGAAATAAGTAGCTCGATTCCTGTGCCACCTAAGTCTCTAGTTTACACGGAGAATATTCAAAAGTCGATCCCAAGATTGCCACCTCCCCCCTTTTCAAGGATCTTAAATTACCTCCATTCAGTGCGCCCTCTAGCGGAATTTTGTGCTAGACGCTCAACTTAAAGTTTAAGATATTATTTTTTGCGATATCTCAACGGGTTTTTTGGGGTTAAGGCCCAATATGTGGACCAGGGGTGACCAAAAATGTCTTAGGACAATATGGATGTCAAACGAAAGGTGTCAATGAGTGCTATAATATGCGATGTGATTCATTGAAATATCTGAAATGGTTTGGGAGATATCTTGAAATTTCGATAGCTCGACCGGTTTCGGAGGTATCGACGAATATTTCCACAAAAATGTGTTAGTACATTATGTTACCCTTAAGTGCTGAACTCCAGTTTTTTTGTTGGATTTTATTCCTTTCTAACCCAGCTGCAAAATAAAACAGAAATTATATGCATACGAAGTCGCGGGCATCAGCTAGAACAAATATAAAATTGGATGTATGAAAACCGGCCGATTTTCTTCAAATTTTCGGAATAGATTAGTAGGAGCCTGGAGAGTGTTTCTTCAAACTTTTAGCGGTCATTCAAAATCATTAATATTTATGTATGACAGAGACATGTTAGATGAATACTAAGTACCCATTTCTTTACCATATGGGCAATTTTTTTAAATCGTAATTGTAATTTATGGCAAATTACATAAAACTGATTTACGGTCATATAAAATAAATTGAACATTAAATGGTTTCAGAAGTTACACACACACATACATAGCTGATTAAAAAATGACGATGAATAGCCAAACGGCAATCGTTCAAGCACTTTAGTAGGCGCATTAATAGTCCGGCTGAAGTGGTAATAATGTTTAAACCTCTGCTCGTACTGTTGATTGAATATAACGACACAAAGGCCAATTTAATTAATAGCCAATTATTTAATATATAGTTCAAAGATAATTTATAGCTCAGTAAAAGATCGTCGAAATATGTATTTAACTGATTAAAATCAGTATGTAATATATGAGTATAAGAGCCTTTTCACTTAAATGCTTATTTGCGAGAGATGTAGCCTAGCACGCTCCTAGCCTTTGTGGTTGTATTTGGTGTGAATCTTGTGTGTTTTTTATCTAGTTTTAGTTTCGTAGCAAATTCTAGTTGTTAACTCGAAAGGAAAAGAAAGGAAAGGAAAGGAAAGGAAAGGAAAGGAAAGGAAAGGAAAGGAAAGGAAAGGAAAGGAAAGGAAAGGAAAGGAAAGGAAAGGAAAGGAAAGGAAAGGAAAGGAAAGGAAAGGAAAGGAAAGGAAAGGAAAGGAAAGGAAAGGAAAGGAAAGGAAAGGAAAGGAAAGGAAAGGAAAGGAAAGGAAAGGAAAGGAAAGGAAAGGAAAGGAAAGGAAAGGAAAGGAAAGGAAAGGAAAGGAAAGGAAAGGAAAGGAAAGGAAAGGAAAGGAAAGGAAAGGAAAGGAAAGGAAAGGTATGAAAAACAAAGGAAAGGTAGGAAAATCAAAAAAAGGTCGGGAAGTTAAAGGAATGGGAAAGAAGTGAAAGAAAATAGAAAAGGGGTAAAATGGAAAGGGGTAATTTTCGGGTAATTTTTGGAAATTTTTGGGTTTTTGGGGTCATATTGAGGCCATTTTCAGATCATATTGGGTCACTTTGAGGTCATATTGTGGTCATTTTGTGATATTTTTGGGGGGTTATTTTAGGATCATTTTGCTATAAATTTTGGGTCATTTTGCGGTCGTATTTGGACTTTTTGGTGTCGTATTTGGAACATTTAGGGTGACTTCACAAAGATATATAAAAAAGCATTTTTTCGCATTTGTTTAAAAGGAAATCCGCCGAAAACTATAGAATTAATTTGAGTTATGGGCGGATACACATGTTTGCACATCAAATATCACGAGTACTTGGCGCTCATGTCTTTTTTTTTTGTTTGATAAATTTTTTGATATATGGCCAAAATGTGAAATTAAGGAGAGAAAGCCTCCCGGGGAATCAAAACTGATTTTAGACCCATTCCTTTTTTACCAAATCTCATCAAGTAAATCTGTTTAAAATTTTCGGAACTATGTAGCAGTTTTTCGGATTTTTCCCTTACCTACAAATCAACACACCCTAACATACATACGCATTGTGCATTGCACCATGATAACTCCAAGTGTCTTACTTATACAATTTTGTTTTTGCTTGCATCATTCGTTAAAAGTTAAACGTGGAAACTGTCAAAGTATGCTGAAATATAGATTCTCAAGAGAATACAGAGTGATAGCTCAACTAACTTTTAGTGTTTCGCAGTGTAAAGTTCTGTTAAATAATATGTTTTGGTTTCGAAAAAAAAAAAACAACAACTTAGAGTTGGAGTTCTGCAACAAAGTATTCAAGATAAGCGAGTAGTCGATGGTGAAAAGAATAATCACGTGGGAGCCAAACCACTTACTAGTAATTTCAGGTTTCAGTTCCACGGCATCGGATGTCTCTCGGAAACAGTTGCTGAGTTGTATTCAAAGACCCAAAAGAGCAACTCATATCACATCATATCAAAAATTTCGTTTTAAATGTAAATGGAGAACAAATTAAAAACCGCGATTTAGGAATTGCCATTAAATTCTTAAAGCCTACCGGGAGTCAAACGCTAATACTTAGCTACCACGTGAGTTAAAGTCTTTTAGCACAAATAATAGTAGAAATCTCTTGCTTGAAACCAGATTATTTTTCCCCGACGAGCTTATTATGTTGATGGGGGTATCCATATGGTAGAGGGGAAGAGCTACAACTCGCGCATCCTTGCTAGTGCCCTTTATATGGGAAAGCATTGTGTACACTTGGGCAGCGTTTGTTGTATGCAAAATTCAAATTGACTTAAGGGGCGGCTCTTTTGTGATAAAAAAAGCTTTTTCATTGTGTTCTTTCAACCATGTTTGAAGTTTTCATTGTTCTGCATATTGTAACACAGCCATTGCATGTATGTATAAAGAAAAGCTGAGAGTATTCACAACTGTTGCTGTAGCTTGTATGTTCGTTTACCGTAGTTTTTATACGATACGCGTAAGATATAGCTGTAACAAACTCGCGAAAAATCAGAAAAAAGTGGAAAACATGTTGGCAGCATAGATGTAGATGGAAGAGGGGCGTGGTAGAAGGAAGGCGGGAAATGAAGAGAAAAAGGGAGGGAGATGGTATGAAGGCGAAGAAAGATAGGCAGGTGAGTTGTAAAAGGGGTTGTAAATTGCGGTTAGGTGGCAACCCTAAGTGGTCACCCTGCTTAAAATTGTCATATTTGAAATACGGCCGAAAATACCTTTCATTTGATACCCATATTGGCATATTTAGATCTATATTAAAAAAAAAATGGGACAGGTGGCAACCCCGTTAAGCGCCTTAAGTGGCAACACCCACGTATATAATCTTAGAATGAATCAAATTATCCATATGCCAAATTTTATCCAAATCGGTCAAGCAGTTCGCGAAATACCCGAAAAAATAAATAAATTGCGGTTAGAGGCAACCCTAAGTGGCAACCCTGCCTCAAATTATCTTATTTGGAGTACGGTCGAAAATACTTTTCATTTGATACCCAATTAGCATATCTAGCTCCATATTTAATAAAAAAATGGGATAGGTGGCAACCCTGTTAACCGCCTTAAGTGGCAACACCCACGTATATAATCTTAGAATGAATCAAATTATCCATATGCCAAATTTTATCCAAAT
Source organism: Campiglossa producta (assembly GCA_964058755.1). NCBI lineage: Eukaryota > Metazoa > Arthropoda > Insecta > Diptera > Tephritidae > Campiglossa > Campiglossa producta. The sequence continues at coordinate 10,952,449 of CAXKVI010000005.1, read as the reverse complement.
CGGTAAAGCAGTTCCCGAAATACCCGAAAAAATAAATAAATTGCGGTTAGGTGGCAAACCTAAGTGGCAACCCTGTCTGAAATTATCTTAGTTATTTGGAGTACGGTCGAAAATACTTCATTTGATACCCATATTGGCATATCTAGCTCCATATTTAAAAAAAAAATTGGGATAGGTGGCAACCCTATAAACCGCCATTAGTGGCATCACCCATGAATGCTGCTCGGCCTAACTATTACAATTTATGCAATGTTAGCTAGATCCTAGAATTTCACCTCCTATTTGATTAGCACAGCTCAACATCGTGGTGAAAGTCTGCAACATACGCCTGAAAGTCGACTACAATTTCTATTTCCGTTGCATAATTTCCGTTGCATCATCAGCCATTTTCTCAAATTTTACTTTCAAAGAAAACTTCATATCGCCGCCTAAGGCCCGGGTTTTCAGTACAAGTTTAAACTTCAGTGCGAGTGCACTGAAAAACCGGGCCTACGAAGTTAACTTCAATAAATTGCCCAAAAAACTCGCAAGATACAAATTCGTTTTGTTAAAATATTCTTGCTTACCTGATGTTTTCTGATTGATAGTTTCAATGATAACAATAATTATTTAAAGGCTATCCATCGGACCAGGCTACCATACAATATTATGGCAAGTGGAGCCATGTGGACCCGCCCAACATATCATATGTATTATCATCATCATAATCATTTTCCTCAACTCCTATTGGAGCTTAGGGCCTATCATAGTAGTATGGAAAATGTTTAAAAAATGAATTTCTATATTTTTTAAAATTTTCGTTGAGCCAGAAACACGAATATGTAGCGAAGTTTTTACGTATACGCCATGGTGTTTATGGTTCAGTGCAATGCATTCTTGTTTCTGGCTCAACGATCAATTTTAAAAATTTAGAATTTCAATTTTAAAACTTTTTCGCTTCGCCAGAAACATGAATGTGTAGCACATTCGTTTTTCAGGCACAATTTTCATCATTCATGCAAGTATTGAAGTCTCTAAATGTAACGACCTATTTAGTCGTGGTGAAAATTTACACTCGCGCAAAGCTCACTCAAAAGTTCGCGTGAAAGTTAAAATATTTTACTCATATGTTTTACCTGATAGATTTTGGTGAATATGTTATTTGCATCGTGGACTTGTCTGGAAGTGCTCAAGCCAAAATCAGCAGGTAGCAATATGAGTATTAATACATATATGCGCACATACGACTACATGAATACCTACATTACAACTAAGTGCTTCGAACTAAAGCCTTACAAAATGCGGCTTTTTTTGTAATCAAAAAGAAGGTTTTGGAGATGGGTGAGTGGTATTGTTCGAGAATGATACCGCACATCTGCTCAATTGCGCGTATGCCGTTTTGTTCTTTCAATTCGCGTTTCTTGTAAACAATGCTTAACAGTAAAGTGAAAAGGCGTGAATAGTGTAAATGTATTCATGCAGCTACAAAGACTTGTAATGAATAGATAAAAAACCACAAAAAGGTCATAGAGAAGGCAAGTTAGGTCAGTGTGTTATGGTGAAATGGTAACATACGAAACATACTGTTTGGAAACATACTGTTTGGAAACATACTTTTTGGATACGGAAATTTTGCAGAAAACACAATTTTTCGAAAGCATATGCGTCAATTTGATGCAGATTATCTTTCTAGGGTTAACTTTGGTTCGTGCTTTGTTAGCTTCCTCTTGAAGCATTCCAATAAGTAGTATTGCAGCAACAATCGTTTGTATCTCTATGCCTACATATTCGTTAACAAAAAAAAATACGTACTTTTTTAAAAATCGAAGTCACTTTTCGTCATTACAACAAACGGGGCAACTAGGGGCACCAGTTCTTTTCTGGAATCGATAGAAAATAGTCTAAACTTTCAATTTAGTGCAGTTAGAAGCTGTAGCATTCGGCAGCACCCACAATATTTGCCTATCCAAAGTAGATAGGTATTTGGTCGATTGCAATTTTTCAAAATATGTCTGGCTTATGATACCATTACATATATTATTTGGTATAACAAGGAGTGTGATGAACATTAAATATCCTTTCTGATACATGCGATGACCTTTGATGTAGGTAGGCTTATTATACAATTGTCTTTTACAGAAAAAATTAATTCTGTTTATTTAAATCTCGCTTTGATTATAGTGTGTGGCATGTGGCTTGATTTCAGATCGGATATCGAAATTTATCTCTCCTTTCAAAAACAATGAATAAGAGATATTTTTAATTGCTTGAAGGTTATCCACGAGCTGTAGTTTTAAGTTAAGAGCATAAGCAGATATCATATATATTTATGCATGCATGTGCCGATGATGTGTGACTTTTTTACGATTCATGGTTAAAGGCATTGTTTGACATAAATGATTTTTATTCAGGATATATTCGGTTGTTATGTAATTAATTAACATAATTTACTTACATGTCGGCGCTCGTTTGCCAGAGGCATGAATGTGAAAATTTTCCAGATTTGAGTTATTAAAAGGCTCATGTGACTAATCTTTCGTTTTTCTACGATTCACGAAAATCCTGGGATTCCAAGTAGAAGGAACCCGGAAATTTGCAATTTGCCATTTTCATTAATGTGTAGTTCAATATCTGAAAATTGTGCCAGAAAAACGAATGTGCTACACATTCATGTTTCTGGCGGAGCGTAAATGTTTAAACAAAGAATTCCTAAATTTTTAAAAACTTTCATTGAGCCAGAAATAAGAATGTATTGCACTGAACCAAGGACACCATGGCGTATACGTAACAATTTTGCTATACATTCATGGTTCTGGCACAACGAAAATTTTCAAAAAATTACTTTGGAAATTTTAAAAGAGGAATTGAGCAATATTAACCTTAAACCTATATCAGTGGAAAGAGTATAATGAGAATATAATTTGAAAAAACTTATTTAGGTCTGAAACTTCAAATTTTGCGAGAGCAATAAACTTTCAAGTACGATTTCCCAAAAGTTAAATTTTGGCACATTCATGCTTCTGGCAAGCAAGCGACGATATGTAATTGCATGCATACATAATCGTATCCATGAAATTACGTTTTTAATTTACTTATGCACATTCATATGCAAATAAATCAAATTCATTATCTCATATTTCACAATTGTATTTCATTTCCATTTTTTTTTTTTTTTGCAAAAAATACAAAATAACTACTTAAATGTTTGGCATTTAGGTCGTTAATTTTTAATACATATGAACATATGAACCCACATGCTGCTTTATGAAAATTTTTGAAGAATGGACAACAGTTTTTTTATATAAAATTTTAATATGGCTTCGCTTTTATTTTATTATTTTTTTCTTTAATTAAATGATTTCATATGCAGTGAGCTTTTAAGCAGAAGTAAACGAACATAAGTATATATTGGTAGCCTAAATAAACTAACTAGTATTCAACCTGGGAACCAGGGGGGGGGGGGGAGGGGAGGAGTAAGGGAAAGGGTAAGGGAAAATGTTTAAAATACTAAAGAAACCACACAATGCCAAGCACACATACATACATACCTATGTTAATTAAGCACCTCACTGTGTCAGTAGATAATACTACTTTGAGATAATAAACCACCTACTTCCTTAATGCAAACGCTTCTCAGCCTTCACCTGAATAAAGCATGCTACACTTTTATGATCAATAAATATTTCACGCACTAGCTGCCAGCTGTTCTTAATGCGTGTGTGACGTTTTCATACGTCCTTTAACACATTTTTAAATTCCACCTGTATCATATGCTGCAAGCTAAGAATGGAAGTGTGTGCTGTTCACACCGCGCAACAGTAATGTCAATAAGTTGGAAAATACCCAAATGGCGGCGTGGACAGCCTGCAGGAAATGCAAACAGTAAAATAGTTGGAATTCTCCTTTCACGTTGGCAGCAGTACTACTACCACGTGTCGCAAACAAACAAAGTTTATGTTGTTGTTGTTGTAGCCATACTTTGCCCTGCCTAGTCGGAAGATCCACTTATAAAAAGTTACGTGACAGACCAGACAGAGGTTGTACGGGTGTTGGCAGTCGTTTGCCGGATAAATCCGGTACGTTCCGGTACTCCCTTGCGGTACTGCCCGACTGTCTTGGGAACGATTTCGCGGATTTTAGTCGCCTCTTACGACCGGCATACCTACCTTGGGCATATTCTAAACCTAACCCGCAGGGGGTAAAAGTTCCTCACTAAGGACGCTTGTTTGTCTGGTAAAAGAATGTGTCCGACCTCTTACTTTAACAATGGAGATATGAAAACAGTTATCGCCTTTGCCTATGTACACGCAAAAAAAATTACAGTGCAAAGTCTAAACTTTTTTTTAGTAAAACTAACTCTAATTTTGATGTCAACGCTCCTTTGCTACACTAAAATGGTGTAAAGTGAAAAAGTGTGAAAAGAGTTTCGTCGCCATCATTTGGAACAAAGCTGTTATTAGAAGCTGGCTAGCCTAAGTATGGTAGACACTTGAGTTAAGTTCAGCATTAAAATAGTGTTAGTTCGATTCGCGGTGAAGGCAATATGGTAAGTGTGGTGGGGAACGTGAGTAAGTGTGGTGTAATTCCTAACAAGAACAAAGGTTTAATTATCTACTAATTATCTACTAATTATCAACTAATTATCTAGCTTTAGTGACTTCTTTTTAGTTTCGCGGCGGATACACGGGTGGGTGTGTCAGGTCCCTGTTGTTGTTGTTGTTGTAATGAGGTGTATCCCTGCCTAAATGTCACCCCGAGTGTATTGCTCTTGGCCGGGTCGATATAAGAAAACGGTCCGGGTCGTTTCGGCACGATGGGTACAGCACAAGTACTGGTACCGTTCTCGTAGAACCGGCAATACAAGAAACTAGCCGTGTAGTCCATGTAGGTCATTTAGCGTTACCCAGGGTGCACCAACGGGGAGGCGACCTACTCTTACACCCCTTCTGTCAGGTCCCTCTTTGGGATCATGCACGGGGGAGGGTTTTTCACAGTAATTTTTCCATACGCACATATCCTTGGAATTTGACAAGTAAAATTCGCTTCAAGAATTAAAAAAATTTTGCGATTGGAATGAAAATTATATCGGTATTTTTTATTTTTTAAAACCTTTATATTAAGTCGCTTTCTTGTTTGCACCACCTTTTTCATACGAAATTTCGGAATCTTGCAAAGTCTTTTTGGGTAGCTTCGCGGTAAGCTAGATTATTGAAAATTTGCACATATATGAACAAGTGAAGACAATACAAACTGTTGTACAAGAAATTCCGCTAGATATCACACTGGTCGAGATAATTACAAAAAATATTAAAAGACTCCTGGAATTTTGCGATCGATTTTTAGTAACTTACAGGTTAGTTAGAGACTTGAAACTTGACACATTTGTCACCATCCGATGACAATGCAATCCCTCATCAAAACAATTCCGGTAGGTGGCGCGCGGATCGAGATATTTCGAAAACTAATTTGAAGTTGAGAATTTTGTGATCGACTTTTGACCAGCTTCCAGGTAACCGAGGAACTTGAAACTTGGCATTAAATTGAGGCAACATTAAATTGACGCTACAAATAGTAAATATCAAAATTCCGATAGATGGCACGCTGGTCTATATAATTGCGAATCTTTAAAAAAAAAATTAAAAGACTCCTGGAATTTTGCGATCAATTTTTAGTAACTTCCGGGTGAGTTAGAGACTTGAAACTTGACACATTTGTCACCACCCGATGACAATGCAATCCCTCATCAAAAAAATTCCGGTAGTTGGCCCACATATCAAGATATTTCCAAAACTATTTTGAAGTTGGGAACTTTCCGATCTACTTTTGACTAACTTTCTGGTAATCTAGGAACTTGAAACTTAGCATTTAGTTAAAGGAACCGTGACAGTACCATATGCAAAAATCAAATTTCCGAGAGGAATCACCAAAACTAAAAATAAAATAATAATAAGATGATAAAAAAATTTTAAAAACAACCTAAGCAAAAAATACAGTAAAAAATACGCGAAAAATACAGTAAAAATATGGCAAAAATGACACAAAAAAAAAATAAAGTAAAAATTACACAAAATAATAGTAAAATGTACGCAAAAAAATTTGTAAAATTTATATTAAAAATATAGAAAAAAATACACAAAAATTGTGGTAAAAAATACACAAAAAAGTGCAGTGAAAATTATGCAAAAAAAACTGTGTACTAATTTTCTACAGTGTATTTATCTTGAAAAGGTCCTCATACATGGATTTGATAAACCTTTCTGAAGCGTCATCTTAAACTTCACAAAAATGACGGTAAAGGTGGGTCCAAACCCAACTCCCGGAAAAATGTTTCTGGAGAGATGTGTGGTAGTATCATCGAAATAACACGGCTGCTCTATTCCAAAACAAAGCACATATCTAATTTGTTTGGGAAAAACAAAAAATGTTCCTCAAGAAACTTTTATTTCATCATCACCTTCATCATCATTCAACACCGCAATGGATTACAAAGCGATATTTTTTCAAAGAGGTCCTTCTAGAAACACTTTAAATCTCTGTCTGGTCACTTGCCAAATAATTGTTAATCGATCTTAATTTGGTTTCTCCTTCATATATAACTAAGTATTAGACTTAACAAGATTGAAATCTAATGTTCCTTATATCTTTTAAAGCCCCTTAGGCAAATTGTGAACACTTTGTTGAGGTTTAATAATTTTATAAATCGAAAGCGCAAATACTAACTTACATATATTTATGAGCTTGCGTTGAGCATTTTTTTTTAGTGAATACGTTGGTATAAAATAAAATGAAAGAAAATTCACTGCAGACATAAATAAAACACGTCCTTTGAGTGGTGCATGGTTCCGAATTCAATGGAATCACACTGGATAAGATATCAAGATTTTCCTTAAAGGGTTTCTACTTACATATATGTATGTAGGTGTGTGTGATGAAGTGGATGCTGTGAATTTTCTTGTTAAATGCCTTTAGCCTACACCATTTTCTATTAAAAGTAAATAAACCGCTCATAATATAATACAAATATATATTTTCAACACATTTATGAACATAAAAAGGTCATCGATTTTCAAAAAGAGAGCGAAATGTTTGCCTTAAAATGGTATATAAAATTTATATTGGTTTTTAAAAAAAAAAATTCAACGAAATTCCTTGCTTGAAAACGCCAAAGGCTTAACACTTATAGCCACAAATACGAAGTATTGACTGAAATCAGTGTCGGATCTAGGATTTTGAGAAGAGGAGGCACATTTTTTTCGATGGCTTGTTTTTCAAAAAAATATATATCTACCTACATTTGTTGGTGCGAGAAATGACAAATTTAAGGTGTCACGTAACTTTTGCTATATTTTTTCCGTAATTTTTATACATTTTTGTGTAATTTTCACTATATTTATGGGTAATTTTTTACTATATTTATGGATATTTAGGAATGTCGTTTCTTAAGGCAAAATCTAATCTGTTGAGTGAATAATTGTAAAGGGGGTCATGAAATGCCGTTGTGACACACTCAAAACAATTATTCTCACTCAATGAAAGGCAAGCACGAGTGAATAGGACGAAGTTGAAATTGTTTAGCTCACCACATGGTCAACACAATGTGGTAAGTTTATTTAGATTAACCAAATACACTGAATGGTGTAAACGGATGTGGTTTCATGACAACAGTTTGTTTCTGTTTCTGAAGAAGTGCGTGCTTACAAACGCGGAGAACGGCAGTACTTAAGTACGAATGAATAATCTACGTACATTTGTGTACATATACATATACATATGTGTATGTAACATCTGTGCCGGTCATAAAAATTTTTATCAAAAGAGTAAAAGAAACTTAAATCCGTCCCAAATAATTTATACGAGCGCCAAACGTCATATAATATTTTATAAGTGTAGTGTGGAGCTTAAACGTGGACACATTTTTAAATAAATAAAGTAGTCGTAAAAAAACGAAAGGACATTAAATGTTTTGACAAAGCAAAAAAAAAAAAACGAAAGTGAAAATAACATAAAAAACTATTATTGGTACTTGCAGGAAGTGTTTAAAAAAGTACCAAGTATAAAAGTTTGTTTAATAAAAAGGAATTTCATTATGGCAATAAACACATACATACATATAACGTTTTGGCCAACAAAATATTGAATGAAAAAGGAAAGAAAAGGAAAGGAGAGGAAAGGAAAGGAAAGGAGAGAAAGGAAAGGAAAGGAAAGGAAAGGAAAGGAAAGGAAAGGAAAGGAAAGGAAAGGAAAGGAAAGGAAAGGAAAGGAAAGGAAAGGAAAGGAAAGGAAAGGAAAGGAAAGGAAAGGAAAGGAAAGGAAAGGAAAGGAAAGGAAAGGAAAGGAAAGGAAAGGAAAGGAAAGGAAAGGAAAGGAAAGGAAAGGAAAGGAAAGGAAAGGAAAGGAAAGGAAAGGAAAGGAAAGGAAAGGAAAGGAAAGGAAAGGAAAGGAAAGGAAAGGAAAGGAAAGGAAAGGAAAGGAATAGAAAGGGAAGAAAAGCAATAGAGAGGTAAAGAAAAGAAAAGACAAGACAGTAAAGGTAAGAAATAGAAATGGAAGGAAAGGTTGGGAAAGAAATTGAAAATAAAGAAATTAAAGAAAAGTCAAGAAAAGAAAGGGAAATGGAAGAAAATTAAGTTAAAAGAAACAAAACAAAGGGAAACGAAATGAAGGGAAACGAAAATAAACGAAAGGCAAGAAATAGGAGAAATAAGAGAAAGTACGGCAGAGGAGAGATGCACACTTCGGAGTGAAAGTGAAAGATGACTGCTTTTCAGCTTATGAATTCGATAATTTGGTATATCCATCTTAAACGCAATTAAGTTTATAATTGAAAAATGTGTGTCCCATTATAAACCACGATTGAATATTTATATTAGACTGTGACGAAAGAATGTGTTAAGAAATGTGCGTAGCTTAAAGTAGTGGCAAAAGCTATGTATTTTCCATATTTGCTAGTCGATTTGGATTTAGCTGGGTTTGAGTCTGTCAGACTCATCCAAAAATATTTATTGGTGCATTAGTGTGTTTTCAGCAGTGCTAAAAATAACAACTCTAATATACATATTATATATATATTGCAGTAGTAATTTTTCAAACCTTTGCAATTTTATATGAATGTATATATGTTTTGTTGACAACATAACAAATAGATGAAATTCTGAAAATGTGTTGAGTGAAAAAAAAATTAAATAATTTTTTAGTGTAAAATAAAGAACACCCTAATGTGCAAATTAACAATTCATGAAACACCATAATTGGCTGGTTTTTGTTTGATTATACATACAATAAGTTGGAAGCCGTTTGTTTATGATGAGCGATAAGTATGGTAGGAAATGAAAAATTGTTTGGAAAATATATAAATTTGTACTTTATAAAATTAATAGTGGAAGAAGATACATGTATGTAGGTAAATACTCGCATGTACCTCCATATTTATCTGTGCATACAGGAAACGTAAATTATGAAAATGAACATATCTGTCACATCCACAATTAATGACTGTATCCTGCAAAACACTGAGTAATGGCGAACAGTGAACTTATATTCATCACACCCAGCAAACATTTAAGTTAGAGAAGGAAGAAGGTTAGAGAACAATTTGAGATACTGTCAAGAACTATAGCGTTCTTTACAAAAAGGAGATTTCGAACCATCGGTGTATGTGGAAGTGCCGGTATTAGTAGCGGAAACCCGACGCGTCCTCTCCCTGTCTTCACTGGGAATATTTGTTCTGTAGCTATCTCCGACATATATTTCGCGAGCAATTCTTTCATTTTTATCAAGCTATGCTCACTTTTCCCTTTAAATAGGGGGGAGGTTCAAGGTGCATTTTCTTTTGGTTTCATCATTTAAGTAGAATTTTGTTGCATAGTGTTATTGGTTTAATTTTTTAGCCGATTCTATTGAAGTTGTTAAATTTCCAAAAAAATTCACTCAGATCCTATGAGTGAGTGAAATATGTATATTGCAAGCGTAGTATGAAGTTACTCAACAGCTCAACTTCGGTGTTTTTAAATACAAATTTGCGGTGAATACGAACAGGTAAATTTCATAGTTTAAAGGATAGTACCTGGGTGACCGAGCTTGGTCGGTGATATCCATTTCGCGCTAACTTTACTTACCCAAAATGATCCCCAAATGACCCTCAAATAATGCCAAAATGATCCCAAAAAGACCCTTAAATTTTCCCAAAATGAACCGAAATTTAACCAAAAATTATCTCAAACTGATCCCAAATTGATCCCAAAATGACCCTAAAATGATCCCAAAGTTATCCCAAAATGTCCCCAAAATGATTTCAAAATGATACCAAAAAGATAATTATATGTACCCAAAATGATCCGAAAATGACAAGAAAATTATCCCAAAATGATCACAAAACGACCCTAAAATAATCGCAAAATAAACCTAAAATGATACCAAAACGACCCAAAAATTATGCAAAAATTCTTTCAATATGATCCGAAAATATCCCCAAAATTGTCGCAAAATGATCTATAATTGAACACAAAATGATCTAAAAATAGCCCCAAATTTATCCCAAAGTGACCCCTAAATGATCTAAAAAAAAACCAGATATGATCCCAAAATGACCTCAAAATGTACAAATACAATCTGGTAAAATGGTAACCTTGGCCGGCGAAAATACCTTTCATTTGAAACCCATATTGGCATATCTTGCTCCAAATTTTAAAAAATTGAGATAGGTGGCAACCCTGTAAACCCCCAAGTGGATAGTCCTAGAATCAATAATACTATCTCTATGCCAAATTTTTTTGAAAAAGTTTACCGTTTTCGAGAAAATATAAACACCTAAAATGTTGACCTCTGACTCTCTGACCTCTGAGTAGAAAGAATACGTTCGTACCCGTTTGGCTATAAATGGTTACAATTGGCATCTCCATAAGACATGCTTAAACAGTTGCGAAGATTTCATCCCATATAAAGAGATCAGAATCCCCATTAGACACACGCTCCTTTGTGCTTCATCCCGGACTAAATTTAGACTCATTACATTCTTACAGGGTATGCACATTTACAAGTACCTATACAAGTAAATACTCAATATGTTTTGCAAAATTTGTGGCAAAGTTAACCGTAAAACTATTATGAAATCACTTTGTGGTTATGCTCGAGCAGTTTTTGGCTGAACCACAAATAACAATAATTACAAATAAGTGTCAACTTATAAGCTAAGTAATTATTAAAAAAACTTTCAATTCACCGCAATAAATATGTTTGAACAGCAAATATTACCGTCCACTTCAGGGAGTTGTGAAGTGCATATAGGCATATACGTCACGCGTTGAGTAGAGTTGCCACCTTATCGCCGTTTATTTGTATATCCGATACTATCTCGAGAACCGCTTGATAGATTTCGATGTACCTAAAATAACAACAACTAATACATTTTCAAGTAGGGTTGCTGGCCAGGGTTACCATTTAACCGTATTGTATTTGTATATTTTGGGGTCATTATGGGATGATATCTGGACTGTTTTAGGATCATTTTGGGATTATTTAGGAGTAAGTTTTGGATAATTTTTGGTTAAATTTGGGATCATATCGGGATAATTTTGGGGACATTTTCGGATAACTTTGGGATCATTTAAAAGTCTTTTTGGGGTAATTTTGGTATCGTTTTGGGGTTATTTTGAAATTCTTTTGTGGTCATTTAGGGATCATTTTTGGATCATTAAAGCCAATTTTGGGTTAGTTTTGGGATCTTTTTGTGGTCATTTGGGGATCATTTTTGGGTCATTTAGAGATAATTTTCGGACGAGTCTTGAGTCTTTTTGGGATCATTTTGGTATCATTTTATGGTCATTTTGGTATGCCAATATGGGTATCAAGTCAGTATTTTCAAACGACCATTATGTCTTGAAAATTAGTTGGCTTCTAGGGTTGCCACCTTACTGCCTTTTATTTATTTCTTCATTTATTGGCCACATTCATGTTTTTGGCGCAACGAAAATATTTAAAAATTGAATTTCTATATTTTTAAAAATTTTCGTTGAGCCAGAAACACAAATGTGTAGCAAACTTGTTGCGTATACGCCATGGTGTCTTTGCCTTAGTGCAATGCATTATTGTTTCTGACTCAAAGAACATTTTTAAAAATTAAGAAAGGGACAACGGAGTTGTATTTACTAGGGTGTGCCAACAAAAAAATGATTTTGTAATATTATCATGTATCCTCTACGTAATAAAAATGGTTTATGGTATATAACCCAATTTTCAGATTACATCTTTCTCAATAAATTACTATCTATATAAGTAAAAGCTTAAACAAAATAGGATATTGATCTCTCGGGGACTGCGGTACCATTATTAACATAATAATAACTATTACATTTATTTTTATCTGATGCGATTATTTGTGCAGCTGTGTCCAATATAAGCTACTAAATATCTATGAGCACAAACTGTGAATAACAAAATTATCTTTTAGGTCGCAATCAAGTTTGAATGTGAAAATAATAATTTCTGAATTCCTTCTCCAGCGCAATCATGTGCACAATCATATTTATAACTAAGAGCGCTTAAGGACGCCTCACTTCATATCGTTCGCTTGCTACAAAGCTATTACTATGGCATGATGGCAGTGGAATGGCAATAACGCTTTTCATAGACAATCAGCTGCACTTAGTAAATATTTACTCAAACTCAGACTACACTCAAAAAAGAGTTTTCTTATTTCAAGGAAAATTTCCCCTATTTGGCGCCAAAGACATGGCTTCCTTAACATAAGTAACGTTTTCCTTAATTGAAAGATTTTTTTCCTCAATTTAAGATTTTTTCCTTAATTTAAGACTTTTTTTTCTTAATTTAAGACTTTTCTCCTCAATTTAGGACGTTTTTCCTCAATTTAAGACTTTTTCCTCAATTTAAGACTTTTTTAATCAACTTTAGACTTTTTTCCTCAATTAAAGACTTTTTTCCCCAATTAAAGACTTTTTTAAACAACTTAAGACTTTTTTCCTCAATTAAAGACTTTTTTCCCCAATTTAAAACTTTTTTTCCCTCAATTTAAGACCTTTTCCCTCAACTTAAGACTTTTCCCTTCAACTGAAAACCTTTTTCCTCAATTTAAGAATTCTTTCCTCAATTTAAGACTTTTTTCCTCAATTTAAGACTTTTTTCCTCAATTTAAGACTTTTGTTTTACTCAATTTTAGACTTTTTTCCTCAATTAAATACTTTTTTCCTCAATTTAAGACGTTTTTCCTCAATTTAAGACTTTTTTCCTCAGTTTAAGACTTTTTTCCTCAATTTTAGAATTTTTTCCTCAATTTAAGACTCTTTTCCTCAATTTAAGACCTTTTTCACCAATTTCAGATTTTTTCCTCAATTTAAACCTTTTTTCCACAATTAAAACTTTTTCCTCAATTTAAGGAAGTCATGTCTTTGGAGCCAAATAAGGGAAATTTTCCTTGAAATTGGAAACTCTTTTTTCAGTGTACATAAAAGAGAAATACGAAGCATCTGCTAAATGTGCCTGATCCTATTTAATGTTGGAAGGAAAGTGAAAACAAATTGAGTGCTGCTACTTAAACGCATATCTCAATTTACACCAACTTACATACGGGTGTACTTATTTATATATGTTGGCAATGCTGGAAAATTTATTTTCATATAAATTCAAGTAAGCAAACCAAGCACTTTTAATTTATTTTCTTGAAACCATAATTTTATTTGCTATTTGTTTTTATCTCAACTAAAGATAAGAATGTTATTTCTCTTAAACAAATATTTTGCAATAATCTTAAAGAATTTGATTTGATCTTTTGTTCTAGTTCTGAAGATACTCTGATCAAAAAAGGGATTTCTATTGACTTGCCTTGGAATTTAAAGTGAAAAATGGAGTTGGGGAAGATTTGTGTTTCCGACTGGCCGAGCATGTTAAGCAAAAATATGAAATAATGAAAAAAAAAAAAAAAAAAAATTGATCCCCAAATCCTTTAAAAGCACTCACATAACTTATAATGCACAAATATTCAGCTCGCTGAGTTGTTGTTGTTATTTATAAACTCTGATTAAACATGCACAACTTGATTCACATATTTCCAACCCATTGAAATTTCGAACCTCAGGCGTACAAAACAGAAATTTGCATGCATAGTGCAAATGAAAGTATTAAAGTTCTGAAACAGATTAGCAATAAATTTCAACAATTCACTGCAATATTTTTAATTGTAGCAGATCAAATGCAGAATCTGAAACAATCTATAAAAACAAACACTATTTTTCGCAAGTATTATGTACTTATGTATTTATGCAGTTTGTTGGTTTTTCCGGTTCAAAACACTTAAGAAAAAGCTTCTGCATTTGTTTTTGAAATGTTAACGAATAAATTGTAGGTGCAAATTTCTAAAGTGTAAACACGAATTTAACTATGAAAAATCATTTGAATAGAAATATATATATAATATTTAATACCCAACTTTTTAAAAGAGATGCAAGCTTGTTTTTGAACATTTGGCTGTATTAAATTTTTAAATAGATTCTTACAAACAACTTTGCGAAAAGACATTTTTGAAAAATATTTTACTTACCTTTTCACGTTTTATAACTATTGGTACCTATCAACTTACCGCTAATCTAACTTCCCCAAAATGATCCCAAAATGACCCTAAAAAAATCCCAAAATAATCCTAAAACTATCCCACAACGACCCCAAAAAGACCCATACATGTTCCCAAAATGTTTCGAAATTGAACCCGAAACGACCCAAAAATAATACCAATATGATCCTTAAATGTACCCAAAATTAACCAAAAATTACACCAAAATTTTCCAAAAATGATCGAAAAATTACCCCTAATAGTCCCAAAATAATTCCAAAATAATCTTAAAATAATCCCAAAACGACTCCAAAATGATCAGAAAATTACCCCAAAATTGTCCCAAATTAATGCAAAATTGAACCCAAAATTATCTCAAAATAGCCCCAAAATAATCCCAAAGTAATCCTAAAATAATCCAAATTAAATCCCAAAAATAAACAATACAAATACAATACGGTAAAATAGTAACCCTGGGCGGCAACCCTACTTGCAAATATTTAAGTTGGTGTGTCGGCGAAAATATCTTTTATTTGATCCCCATATTGGCATATCTGGCTCCATAATTTAAAATAATTGAGATAGCTGGCAACCCTGTACACCCTCCAAGTGGCAACCCCCAAGTGGATAGTCTAAGAATCAATCATACTATCTATATACCAAATTAAATCGGTCAAGCTGTTCCCGAGATAGTAACGGATATAGAAATATACAATTATACTTTGGTAAGGTGGCAACTCTACTTTAGAATACTTGAGTTGTTATGTCGCCGAAAAAAGCTCACATTTGATACCCATATTGTAAACCCCCCAAGTGGCAATCCCCAAGTGGATAGTCTTAGTATCAATAATACTATCTCTATGCCAAATTTCATCTAAATCGGTCAATCGATTCTCGAGATAGTACAGGATATACAAATATACTGCGGTGAGGTGGCAACCCTTGGTGGCAACCCTACTTGACAATTTTTTAGTTGGCATTCGCTGAAAATACCTTTCATTTGATACCCATATTGGCATATCTTGCTACAAACTTAAAAAAAAAATTGAGATATGTGGCAACAATGTAAACCGACCCAGGTGGCAACCCCCAAGTAGAAAGTCTCATACTATCTATATTCAAAATTTTATCCAAATCGGCCAAGCGGTTCCAGAGATAGCCCGGATATACAAGTATACAAGTTTAGCTCGTTTAAAGCAGGGATGGGCAACATTTTATTTTTGAGTGACGAGTGAGGAAAAAAATAAAAATAAAAAATTATTCATTATTTTAAAAATTTTGAGTGATGAGTGACGGGTTATTTTTATTCATAAAACGCGTTATTTTTATTTATGGAATTCTTGAATAACGATAAAACTTCATTTTTAATCAGTTATTTACAAATGAAAAATTTGTCCATCGAGACCACGAATACATTCGGCGTAACCTCGGGACCATTTTCTGGATCGCTTCGGGACTGTTTCGGGATCATTTCGGGACTATTTTCGGGATCATTTCGGTGTCATATCATGTGATGTCATGTCATATGATGTCACATCATATGATGTCATGTCATATGATGTCACATCATATGATGTCATATCATATGATGTCACATCATATGATGTCTCATCATATGATGTCATATCTAGTGAAGTCATATCATATGACGTCATATAATGTGACGTCATATAATGTGATGTCATATCATATGATGTCATATCATATGATGTCATATCATATGATGTCATATCGTGTGATGTCATATCATTGATTTTTATGAATAAAAATAACCGGTCACTAATCACTCAAAATTTTTAAAATAATGAATAATTTTTTATTTTTTATTTGAATAATTTTTCACTCAAAATGGCCCAACCCTGGTTTATAGTTATAAGATAAAGTTATAAGATTTTGTTTCTTTGTTGCAATATGTAAAAAAAATGCTGAAAAACACGGTCGGGCTGAGTCCAGGTTTTATTACAAGAATCAAACTATAAGACTAGGAGCCGTTTTACTAACAAAACTTATTACTAGTATTTATGAAGTCACGAAAAAAGAAAGTTAAACAGAGCGTAGTACTAATTGTACCATTAAATCCAAGGTCTCAGAATCTTAATATGTAACAGCCTTGAGCGTACTCTACTTATTAATAATTACCAGCAACTATTTGCTTTTTTACTATGTGTACATAAATACAAAAAAAAAAATCAGATTAGAGTGGCCAAAAAAAGTGAAAAGAATTTACAGAAATTGAGCTAGCTAGTAGCTCATGCGTAACCATCACCCTGCCAACCACAACCAGCGATAGCAATGGTGAAAACAAAATCAAAACTTAGTGCTGTGCAGTAACAAAAAATTACTGTGGGTAAAAGTAGGCATCGCATAGTTCGATATAACTCGATAATTCGAAAACTTTTATTAGAAAAGTATCCTCGGTGTACAAAATTGTCTACTTTATTATCGTATTTTTTGGTAAGCGCGACCCAGTAATTTCCCAAGATTTTTTCTGCTGCTGGTTAGCAGGGCATATATTGTACGAATTCAATGTCTCTACCACAACCGCAAGTACGTGGTGGCTACAACTACACACAGAGGAAATTGAGCTGGTGATGGTTAAGAATTGACAGTGGTTTGGTCATATCAACGAAAATATCTGTTGATTCAACCAAAATATCTGTTGATTCAACCAAAATATGGGTTGATTTAACCAAAATCACGCTCAATTCTTATCCATTCCCAGCTCATTTTTCTCTGTGTATACATACCTTAAAGCTCGTTAATCTTTCCTGTCCCTAACATAACCATAACCGTAAATCGTTATGTTAGGGATAAGGTAGAATAACGAAGCTTTAAGGACTTGAAAGTGTTAAAGTTAAACGAAACTACTGAAAAACAAGTAAGGAAGTCTAAGTTCGATTTCTACCAGTTTCATTAGGAAGTTATCGAGTACACGGACGGACAGACGGACAGATATGTCTTAATCAATTCTTTTTTTCGACCTAAGAACTTTCATATATGGAGCTCTATATACAATTAAAAAAAATTCTCACTCTAATATACCCATATGCAAGCGAAAGCCAGCTATGTAGAATTGGAATGTATTACGGCTTTCCATGCCAACAGCTTTGAACGCTGTTTAACCAACTTTGTTTGACTTTATGTTTCATTATTTTGGTTTCTGCAATAGTGATTTTATATGCATCAATGTAAGCTGCCGGTTGGAACAATGCAAAACACATATGCGAAAATACCTGCATTTTATTCTGCTGTTCGTAGAAACAGTTTAGCCTTGATACGACTGTGGCATCCCAGTAGCGAAAGTTACAGACCCTAAAATGAGCAGTACATATTTTAAAAGTCGCACAAGAGAAAGATTGGCTTCACTGCTAATAAAAACCAGGCTGTTAACAAAGAGCCAATAAAAAGTTATTACCTACACACAGAGAAAATTGAGCTGGTGACGGATAAGATTTGACAGTGATTTAGTTATATTAACCAAAATATAGTTATATCAACCAAAATATCTGTTGATTCAACCAAAATATCTGTTGATTCAGCCAAAATCACGGTCAATACTTATCCATTTCCAGCTCATTTTTCTCTGTGTATCACCACACCAAACCAGCCATTTCAGGACTGAGTGTTAAGACACAATATTAATGCCCTGCAGTATTTAAAAATGATTTCGTTCATTGATAAACTATTGCATACCTACTGATTTACACACTGGGCTAAAGTAAAGACACTTTTTTAGCTGTTTGTTTGAGTTATAGTGATTGTTTTGTCCTAGCTCCCCTATTCAGATTGCAATATTATAATAGGCTTTGTTGAAACAATGAAATGGTGTTGTAATGTTAAAGAGCTTTTTATGTAACTTTCAGTCGTTAATTATATGTACAAAGAAACAAATGTGTTTTTTCTGATGTATTTAACTTTTGCCTTTGGTTCTAATGCTTTATCTCAACATGTGAGCACGTCACTATGAGATATGTCATATGTAACATAGATGGCTTTTTAAAAACTGTTTACAATGATCCTTTTTTCAAATGGGCAAAATAAATAAGTACTTTGACGTTTTGTTACAATACTTTATATCTTTCATTAACATGAACTTTTAAAATAATGCAAGTGTACCTACATACACCCATGACAGCGGCTCTATAAAGCGAATGCGTGTATAGCACTTGTAGTGGTGTGATTTTCAAATCATATTATAATTATTTTTTTTAAATTTTTGGTTTGTTGTCGCACACCCTGCTCGGCGAGACATATCGATACATACCAAATTTTATATACCTTAGAATTGTGGTTATTGCAAAAAAGGGAGAAAGCTGTTATGTTTGCGCATTTATATATAATAGATATTTGCACGTAGGGCTCCGCGATATCATATCGATATTCAATTATACACATAGAGAAAATTGAGCTGGTGATGGATAAGGATTGACAATGATTTGGTCATATCAACAAAAATATTGTTATATTAAGAAAAATATGTGTTAATTCAACCAAAATATGTGTTGATTCAACCAAAATCGCGGTCAATTCTTATCCATTCCCAGCTCATTTTTCTCTGTGTAATATGGTCCCTTTACACATTTTTTTTTACAACTACCGTTCTCTTTACAAACTACCCTCTGGAGTTAAAGCCTAGGGTAACCCGAAAAATCTGACTTAAAATTCGGATATATCAATACCGATACCATTTTCTATGTACTCCACCCCAAGTTGGAAGAGAAGCTCGGCAAAAATCTCGTTAGAGGTTATGTAATCTGGTTTATATATCGCCGCCAATAGTTAGTTTGAAAAGTGATTAAACAAAAGGCCGTATTTCCAATTTTTAACTTTTCCAGTATTTTAATGAAATCTGTTTGTTAAGACACTATTACCCATCGGCGAGACGCAATGGGCATTTTGAAAACGGCGTATTTGATATTTTAGTTTGGCGGCTTTGTAGCTAGAAATTATTGAATTGTAAGACAACTCCGATCAAGATCGATTCTTCTATTTATTTTTCAAAAAAAAAAAACTTACTTCAGCTGTCGTCGATCCTTTCAAGAGATGGCCCAAAAGAACCCAACAGAACCGAGTACACACTCCGTCAAGCCAACGAATGGTGGCAACAATCCTCAGGGTGCCGGACATCCAAACAAACCTGGCCAAAATGGGATCATAAAAGATCTAGAGGCATTCAAGCCCTAAGAAGATTAATAGGTTTTCAAGCTGGGTACTGCCCTCATGGTAGGCATGCAGAAAGGCTAGGTGCGCCATACCTACGATGATTTAGGAGCTGCAAAGATGATGAGGAAGAGGAAACGGTGAAGCACCTCATCTGCAACTGTCCGGCTTTAAGCGACACGCTTTTTGGGAGTTCCCTTACTGGATAGCCTAAGCCAGATCGCGGAACTGGACATAAAGGACTTGATGGCCTTCATATAGTCATCTAAGTGGTTCGAGGTGGAGTAACAGGGACTCTGCTATGTGGGAAATCCCAACAACTCATGGATTATCCATATGGCCGGGTCCCGGGAATGACTTTCCTAGTGTTGGTGGTATCACAACGGGGCTTTCAAAACTGGCCTAAGTGTGCCTCTTCGGCAGGCACTTGAACCTAACCCTAGGGTGATTCAAATAAAAACAAAAATTGTTTTTTTTTCTGGAGAAACTAAGCCTTGCAAAAAATTAACGCTCTAACTTAACCCTTCATCATCATTTATTGGCGCTTAACCGCCTAAGCGATTTTGGCCGTTGCCTATCAAAGCACGCCAATCATTCCTTTTTAGCGATAACTGACCCCAATTGGAAACCCCAAGGGAGTTCAAGTCATCCTCCACCTGTCGTTTCCATCTCAGTCGAGGCCTCCCCCTTCCTATGGATTGGAAAACCTTCTGTGCTGGAGCTTCTTTGTCCATTCGGATAACATGACCCAGCCAGAGGTGCGTTTGGGCTTTAACTCGCTGAACTATGCTCATGTCTGCGTTAAGCTCGTATAGCTCATCGTTAAATTTGCTTCTATACTCGCCGTTGGCATCACCGGAAGGACCATACAAATTCCGGAGAACTTTTCTCTCAAATACTCCAAGGGCCATCTCATCTTCTCTTGACATTGTCAGAACAGGTATGATGAGAGACTTATAGAACGTGATCTTTGTTCTTCGAGAGAGGACTTTACTTCTCAATTGCCTACTCAGTCCAAAGTAGCACTTGTTGCTACTTTCGCCCTTTTCCATACATTTTGTATGGGGAAAAATTACATTTTTAGGGTATAAGACCAAGTCGACATTTTTTTTTGAATCACCCTAATATTCCTGTTTGTATGCTAAAATATATGGAGAATAAGTTGTGCCATTTCTCTTAGTATAATAAATTATTCAAAAGTATCGGACACAGAAAACATTAACAAGCTGCAATGGATGGCGTGTTAACGTAAACATTACATAGTATTACGGACACCAAAAATGACAGTTGAGTCGGATTTCAACACATCACGCAACCCGACAACAATGTCACATTGCCAATGCGCGCTTCAAAATTAAGTGTTGCTCCTTTTTTTTTAATTTTTGATAAAACATTTTTTTATAATTAATTTTAAGGTCAATACTGAATTTATTTGTTTGAAATATTCGGATGTGGGTAAAACTCGATTAAAAAAAATAATAATAAATAAATATATATGTATATAAAAAAAAAAACATAAAAGTTCATTGAAAACAGAAAACTGTCGACATCGCAAAATACGCAAAATGTCATAGAAGATATGCCTGAATAAATATTTCAATTTCAGTGCAGCAGTACAAGACATTTGGGAATTCGCATGATTGCGTTTTTTCTGTTTTTTGTCAGCAACATACAACAAGCACGCTTTTAAACTGATAAACGATTTTACATACATAAGCTGCCTGGCATATATTGAAGTCAGAGTTAAAAAGTGTATGCGTGCTGACATTTGAGGTTTATTATTTCAGGCGTGAAATCGCCTACCACAGGCTTTTTTTCCAATATTTATAGTTATAAATTATTTTTTGTGGCGAATTGTATGTATAATGTTTCATTCAAATTTTTTAACAACGTGCTCTTTTGTGATAGGAAGGACGGAGAAAGGAGCACATTCGCCACACTTTTTTTCAACTGCCGTGGAAGTATAAAATTTTTTTTTTTTTTTTAATTTGAATCAAATACGCCTTACATATGCAAAATGCAAAATGACGCTGAGCAACATCCCCACCTTGGTTAGAATCGGGAAGGGCCTCTCAGAGCCGCTCGAAACTAAACGAGGCATCGTAGGATTAACCGCACGGTCAAGCGGTTCCCGAGATATAAGGAAAAATAAATAAAATGCGGTTAGGTGGCAACCCTAGATGGCAACCCTGTGAACCGTCCCAAGTGGCAACGCCCTCCCATATTATTTCAGAAGGAATCACACTATCTATAATACCAAATTTTATTCAAATCGTTCAGGCGGTTCCCGAGATATAAGGAAAAATAAACAAAATGGCGTTAGGTGGCAACCCTAGATGGTAACCCTGCTTCAAAATTACAAATTTTGAGTACAGTCGAAAATACCTTGAATTGTATACCTATATTGGCATATCTTGCTAAATATTAAAAAAAAATGAGATATATGGCAACACTGAGAACCGCCGCAAGTGGCAATACCAAAGTGGAAAGTATTAGAATGAAGCATACTACCTGTATGCCAAATATCATCCAAATCGGGCAAACGGTTCCCAAGATAGTCCATTTGTATATTTTTATATCCGGACTATCTCAGGAACCGCTTGACCGATTTAGTTAAATATTGAATTTAGATAGTGTGATTGATTCTAAGATACCAACTAAAATATTTTCAAGTAGGGTTGCCACCTTACCGCAGAATATTTGTATATCCGATAATATCTCGAGAGCCGCTTGACTGATTGGGATGACATTTGGTTTAGAGATAGTATTATTGATTCTAAGACTATCCCCTTTGGGGTTTGCTACTTGGGGGTCTTACAGGGCTAGCACCTATCTCAAATTTTTTAAATTATGGAGCAAGATATGCCGATATGGGTATCAAATGAAAGGCATTTTCGGCGACATACCAACTGAAATATTTTCAAGTACAGCTGCCACCCAGGGTTACCATTTTTCCGTATTGTATTTGTATTGTATATTTTTGGGATCATATTTGCATTATTTTAGGATCATTTAGGGATCATATAAGGGTCACTTAAGGATAATTTTTGGGCTATTTTGAGATTATTTTGGGTTCAATTTTGAATTAATTTGGGACAATTATGGGTCATTTTCGGATATTTTCGAGTCATTTTGGGATCATTTTTCGATCATTTTTGGATCATTGAAATAATTTTTGGGTCATTTTGAGTTAAATTTTGGATCATTTTGAGAACATTTGAGGGTCTTTTTGGGTTCGGTTTGGGATTATTTTTAGTATTATTTTTGGATTAAAAAAAACTAATGGCGGCGATATACCAACATGTTATCATAACCTCTAGCGAGATTTTTAGCCGAGCTTCTCTTTCCAACTTGTGGTGTGTTTGCTTTTGAGTTTTCCTACAAGTTGGCGGGACCTACAGTTTTTTGCCGACTCCGAACGGCACTTGCAAAGCAAATGAATTTTTTGCTGAGAAGCTTCTCATGGCAGATATACACCCGGAGAGTTTGCCAAACTACTGCCGAGGGGCGACCCCGTTCAGAAAAATTATTTTTCTAAATAATTTTTGATGTTACTTTTGCCGGGCATCGAACCGCCACGACTTGGTGTAGAAGGCCGAACACTTAACCGCTACACCATGGCGGCCGCCAAATATTATTTTTGGATTAGGGATCAACCCCTTTTTGGATAATTTTGTGGTCATTTTCGGATCATTTTGGGTACATTTTAGGGTATATTTGGGGTCATTTTGGGATCATTTTGGAATCATTTTTGGGTCGCTTTTGGTTCAATTTCGGATAATTTTGGAACATTTAAGGGTCTTTTTGGAGTCGTTTTGGGATTATTATTATTAAGGGTCATTTCGGGATAATTTCGGATTAGTAAAGTTAGCGGTAAATTGATAGCACCGAGCAAGCTCGGTCACCCAGATACTGTTAGTATATAAAAGAAAATGCTGGTGGTGGCAAATGCGCCCTCTCTACCGTAATATGGTATATAAGGAATATCTAATAAAAATAATCTCACGTTGGGCCATAAGCCCGAGTTAAAGGGGCATTTTTTGAGTTTATTCATTTGTTGTTGTCAATAATTTCGAGTTTTTTGTCAACGTGAATGCTTTGTAATTTGTTTCGTAGACAACAATTTACATAGAATATCACTTTCATTTAGAAGCCCCCCAAAGGCGAAAAGCTTTGAATGTTTAACGACAATGAAAATAAATTTGTCATATTCATGCCTACAGACAGCCAAAAATTTTTCACTTTTTGGTGATTTTTTTTCGTTCAAGTAATCCTCATACATTCCTACATAGTCACATTAAATTAAATTTTTTTTTTTTTTTTTTTTTGTTAAGTAAGCTTTCCAAAGCGAAATGGGCACAATTCATTTTATAATTTGTTTTGTGTTATCTTCCTGTCTTCACTTTCCTCACAAGACTTTTTCAATTATAATCACCAATTACGAGCTTGTTTATTGTAGATAGTCACATACAATTTTTTTTTTTTTTTTTTTTTTTTTTTGTTTGAGTAAAATGAGTTTGCCTTCCAAGCGACATAGGCACAATAAATTTTACAATTTCTGGTTTCCTGTTGTTTCCCTTTTTTTACCTTTGATTTAAATTATAATTACCAATTACCAGCTAGTTTATTGTACTATCTCTGAATCTTTCTCTCCCTTCACCTTCCTCTCTTCTCCTTATTATTTCTGTTCAAGTTAATATTCTGATGCTCATCATTTGTTTAATGAAATTCTATATGGCCATCAGTTATGTGAATATTCTTAGCTTCGAGTAGGTGTAATTAAATTAGTTACTACGATTACTGCTAAAAAATTTCAAAAAGCTAACAAAGTTTGTAAAAATATTGCTTCAGGAAAAATTCCGCATTTATAGTGAGACCAAGTCAAATGTCAGCACATTAGCACAAATATAATTTCAAAACTGTGCTAAATAAAGAAACTTCAAAAAAGGACATAATTTGACTTTGCGTGGTTATTTTGATACTAGGGTATGTGAATATTTCACCTTGTTTTCTCAAAATATGTTATCTAATTTATAAAAAAAAAAAAAAAAAAAAAAAAAAAACTAATGACGGCGATATATCAACAGGTTATCATAACCTCTAACGAGATTTTTCACTGAGTTTAAGAAGAGCCTATCTTCACATACTATAGTAAATACAAACCACAAGAGTTGAAATCTTCAATCAATCAACCTAATACAATCTTATTCAGTATATGTATTTCAGTAATTGCCTAGTATATGAATGAACTTTTGCAAGTTCGAGTTAGCAAAACTTTTTAGATGCCACAAAGCTGCCTAGGGTTAATTAGCTTGTAAAGTTCCTAAAAGTTGAACATTTATTATAAATACTTTTGTGCTGTATCCTGCCAACAGCGGATACTGGGTTTCTCAGCTAAGAAACATCGTCATGCAATTATAATGTGAAATGGCTTAACACGCAAACTGTTGCCGAAATAAAAAAGTAATGAGTTCGAGAAACAAATACAAGTTCTTATTAGGCATGTGCTGACAAAAATATTTATCATTAAAATATGCTCACATTTAAATATGTAAAAGCAGGGGTCGGAAAATTGGAATTTGTAAGTTATATTCTCATTATACTCTTTCCACTGACATAGATTTTAGGTTAATTTACCTTCAATTACTCTTTTAAAATTTCCAAAGAAAATTTTTTAAAATTTTCGTTGAGCCAGAAACACGAATTTGTAACAAAATAGTTACGTATACTCGAAGGTTTCTGGCTCAACAAAATTTTTTTAAAATTTAGAAATTCAATTTTTAAACATTTTCTTTTCGCCAGAAACATGAATGTGTAGCACATTCGTTTTTCTGGTACAATTTTCAGAGATTGAACTACACATTCATGAAAATGGCATTGTAAATTTCTTGTACTTTGGAAACCCAGGATATTCGTGAATTATAGAGAAGCGAGAGATTAACTAAAATCTGGAAAATTTCGACATTCATGTTTCTGGCAAATGAGCGACGATATATTCAATAGCTCAGGTAGTACTCAATCGAGTAAGATTTTGCTGGCGTCAGACCTGTAGAAGTGGTGAGCACGGAGAGTGGGCTCTATATGTGATGATATCAGTTTCTTAATCCAAAAAAGAGTGTGGGTTGGCAGCGTTGCTTTTATAAACCAATATATAAAGTTTGGATTGTGGGGAGTCCCTGAATTAGGAAAAAAATTCGAAAAATCGTTCAAAGGGTCACCCTAAAAGAAGTCATAAAAAAGATTTCAAACGACTCCTAAATAGTCCGATGCCTTTCTAAAGCTTTTCTGAAATGATTTTCTTGCAGTCTTTCTTAACTATTTTTAGGCACATTATTTCTACATTTTTATTTTGTTAAGATCCTTTTCGCGGCCATATTTATTGTCTACAAGCTTTCACTCACGGCTTCGCTCCCATCGGGGATCATAACTATGGAAATGAATCAATGTGGTAACTTTATTACATATCTACATCCCTCTATTACATTATTACATCCCTGTATTTTTGTAAGGAATTCGCTGAAAAACTACTTAACTGATTTTTGTCAAATTTTGACAGTTTATTCCTAAAATAGGTTCTCTCGACACATGATAGATCTTTCCCGATAGATGGCGCTACAAAATCCGTATTCATGGTACGATTTTATTCTTATTTGGCACCAGGGTTGGGACATTTTGAATAAAAAATTATTCAAATAAAAAATAAATTTTTTTTAATTATTTGTAAAAATTTTTAATATTTTTATTAAAAAAAAAATCAAATTGATGAATAACAAGTCATTTTTGATTTTTTTGAATAAAAATTTTGAGTGATGAATAACGCGTTATATTTATTTATGGAATTTCTTGAATAACGATTAAACTTAATTTTTTAATCAGTTATATACAAATGAAAATTTTATCCTTCGAGAAGCCGGCAAAATTATACCCATATGCGGGATCATTTCGGGACTGTTTCACGATCGTTTCTGGATCATTGTCGGGATCTTTTCGGGACTGTTTCGGGATCAATTTGGGATCATTTTGGGGTAGTTTTGGGGCCATTTAGGGGTAATTTTAGAATAATTTTGGGATCATTTAGAATCATTTTGTGGCCATTCGCAGCCATTTACCGGGAAATTACATAAAAACCTGAAAATGGTAACAAAATGATCGCGAAACAGTCCCGAAACTGAGAATATTCCCGAAACATCGCTTGAAATAAAAAATAACTTCTTATTCATCACTTGGATTTTTAATCAAATAAAATAAATATTTTTTTTCGTCACTCACAGCAAATTTATCCCACTGTACGATAGTATTTGTTGGTTCTGTAAATAGTCCGAATGCTACAGATGAGAAATGGTATTTTTTGTGGGTTGACAGTTGAAAAGTTATAAAAGCTAAATCATTTGTACAACATTTTCTTGCTAACATTATGCTAATGAGGCCAAATAATAGCCGGCATGACCATTCTATGTAGTTTTAAATTAACAAAGGAAAAGTGCTAATTAAATTTAATTCATGCAAACTTTTAAACTGCTTTGGTACGAGATTGCTTTTTCTCTAAAACACAGCCTCATAATAGATGTCAAGTGACGAAAGTGGGACTCAACACATTTGAATTTTCCGTTTGCGCTGAAAACGAAATCAATGTGAGCGGATGGTGATAAGCCTAAGATAAAGAAAATTAAACATTAATTTAAAGAAAGTAATTACTCACAAAAGACTCAATTAAAACATTTGAACTTAATGCTTTTAAAGTATAATTAAAGATTGACTTAATTTGTGCTGAGGAGTTTGAGAGCCATGTGGTGGTACTACGGTCGCATTAGTATATACCAGGGGCGGATCCACGGGTGGGGTCATGTACTAAATAAGTAAAAGAAAGAGGCGTGGTTTGCTAATCATTAGCTTACTCTTTATTAAATTGCAATAAAAAGATAGAGCACTTTCACTTGTAGATACACTGCAGTCAACTTAACTAGTTTTTTTACTAACCAAATACCAGTCAGCCATACGGCCTCAACTAGTTCAAGTTCTGCAATTTTTTCATATTAGCAACTGGTATTTTTAACACGGCGATGTCCTACGAGATGGCAATTGTCCTTCTCTGCATCGGCACCATACCAATTAGCTGACTAGTCAGCCTCTGCATCAGGAATATACCAGTTGATATACTAGTTCCTATATACGTCAGGATCGTACCAGTTGACAGACTAGTTCATATATGCATCGGAATCAAACCAGTTGGCAGACTAGCTTATATGTGTATCAGAATTTTACCAGTTCGCAGACTAGTTCATATAGGCATAAGAATCAAACCAGTTGACAGACTAGTTTATATTGTTCGCTGAGTAGTTTGGCATTGACTGGTTTTAAAACTAATCAACAATCAGCTGGTATGCATATGCCACAAAATGTTTAGTCAATGAACTAGTATGTTTGCTGAGTAGTTCGGAATTTGACTGCAGGGAAATTACAGACTTATTTGATGAATTTATAATCGTAAAATTATTTGCAAAATAAATACTACTTCATTTACTTGAATATTCTTGGGGTTACCTAGCGAATTACAAGCTGTTTAAATACAGAAAATTGTGCATTGAAAAGTTGAACGCAAACTCGGTCAAATAACCAAGTATCTCAACCATTACCAAAGAAAAGAAAATTTGAAAGGTTAATTAAAATGTGATTTTGCAAATGAATAATTTAAGCGTAAAGCTACGAAGGCATACACTTTGACAAATTGAAGTCAACAGAAATAATAATAAATGATTACACAGTATAATAGTATTCGATATTTTCTGAGTAACAGAGCAATGATGAGGATTTTTAAGATGAGAGCACTCATGCAGAACATTATATATGATACGCCAAAGAAAAACACCTGAATAAGATTATAAATATCGAGCTCATCGAGTCATAAATACGATTGTTTAGAACAGATCAGTCCCTGGTCCACTTCCCGGAAGAAAAATTATACCTCACTTTAACCTAAGCATAACACTACCTACATACCATATTTCAAGTCAATCCAGCCATTTTTACCATAGCTTCTAATAGGGCGGTTCCGGGTCCACTTTCCGGAAGAAAATTCATCCTATATACTAATCTAAGCATATAACTACCTACTTACCAAGTTTCAAGCAAATCGAGCCATAAATACGATTGTTTAGGATAGATCTGTCCCTGGTCCACTTCCTGGAAGAAAAATTATACCATACTTTAACGTAAGCAAAACGCTACCCACATACAAAATTTCAAGGAAATCCAGCCATTTTTACGATAGTTTCTAATAAGGCGGTCCCGGGTCCACTTTCCGGAAGAAAATTCATCCTATATACTAATCTAAGCATATAGCTACCTACTCACCAAGTTTCAAGCAAATCGAGCCATAAATACGATTATTTAGGTTAGATCGGTCCCTGGTCCACTTCCTGGAAGAAAAATTATACCATACTTTAACGTAGGCAAAACGCTACACACATACCAAATTTCAAGTAAATCCAACCATCTGTACGATAGTTTAGAATAAGTCAGTTCTGGGTCCACTTTCCGGAAGATAGTTCATCCTATATACTAATCTAAGCATATAGCCACCCACACACCAAATTTCAAGCAAATCGAGCCATAAATACGATTGTTTAGAACAGATCGGTCCCTGGTCTACTTCCCGGAAGAAAAATTATACCATACTTTAACGTAGGCAAAACGCCACCCACATACCAAATTTCAAGGAAATCCAACCATCTAT
Organism: Campiglossa producta; assembly: GCA_964058755.1. Taxonomy (NCBI): domain Eukaryota; kingdom Metazoa; phylum Arthropoda; class Insecta; order Diptera; family Tephritidae; genus Campiglossa; species Campiglossa producta. The sequence goes on along the minus strand of CAXKVI010000005.1, from coordinate 10,923,020 downwards.
ACGATAGTTTAGACTAAGTCAGTCCTGGGTCCACTTTCCGGAAGAAAAGTTTAATTTTAATCTAAGCATATTGCTACGTACAATTTTTCCACACTTTAACGTAAGCATAACACTACCTACATACCGAATTTCAAGTCAATCCAGCCATTTTTACGATAGTTTCTAATAGGGCGGTCCCGGGTCCACTTTCCGGAAGAAAATTCATCCTATATACTAATCTAAGCATATAGCTACCTACTCACCAAGTTTCAAACAAATCGAGCCATAAATACGATTGTTTAGAACAGATCAGTCCCTGGTCCACTTCCCGGAAGAAAAATTATACCTCACTTTAACCTAAGCATAACACTACCTACATACCATATTTCAAGTCAATCCAGCCATTTTTACCATAGCTTCTAATAGGGCGGTTCCGGGTCCACTTTCCGGAAGAAAATTCATCCTATATACTAATCTAAGCATATAGCTACCTACTCACCAAGTTTCGAGCACATCTAGCGAAAAATACGATTGTTTAGGATAGATCGGTCTCTGGTCCACGTTCCGGAAGAAATATTAACGAGATATCTCCAGAAGCAGCAGAGATATTTGAATTTATCACATCGCTTATGGCAGCACTCGTCAGCACCTTTCGTTTAATACCCATATTGAACTAACATATGCTTGGTCAGCTCTGGTCCACATATTGGCAAATAACTCCAAAACCACTCGAGTTATCATTATAAGAGATATCCAAAATGTTAAGGTCAGGGACTACTAATAAAAAGGCAAAAGTTTCAATTAATTTGATTCAGCAGTTTTCCAGTGATACGGCCAGAAACAGAGAGACAGCCGGCGGCGGCCGCCGTGGTGTAGCGGTTAAGTGTTCGGCCTTCTACACCAAGTCGTGGCGGTTCGATGCCCGGCAAAAGTAACATCAAACATTATTTAGAAAAACAATTTGTCTAAACGGGGTCGCCCCTTGGCAGTAGTTTGGCAAACTCTCCGGGTGTATTTCTGCCTTGAGAAGCTTCTCAGCAAAAAATTCATTTGCTTTGCAACTGCCGTTCGGAGTCGGCAAAAAACTGTAGGTCCCGCCAACTTGTAGGAAAACTCAAAAGCAACACACCACAAGTTGGAAAGAGAAGCTCGGCTAAAAAATCTAGTTAGAGGTTATGATAACCTGTTGGTATATCGCCGCCATTAGTCAGATTTCGACAGGAACATACCAGTCCTTTACTAGTCACGATATACTAGAATTTTACTAGTTGTAAAATACCAGTCCCATACTAGTTGAACCTGGACTACTATGATTTCCATAAAATGATCTAGTTCCCATACTAGTCCAAAAAGCATTAAACCTGGACTAGTATGATTTACCTCATCACGAAAAAGCATCTGTGAATTATAAGAATTAAAAGAAGCAAACGAAACGAATGAATTTTGTATTTTTTAACTGGTATGATTTCATCCAGAAAAATCTACTTGTATACTAGTATGCAATGGATATTTCCTGACTGGTATGAGTTCAGCCAGAAAATTCTAGTCGAATACTAGCATTTTTCAGACTAGTTTGAGGTTTCGCTGCAGGGTTCGCATACTAAAGTTTCTTGATTTTATTTTAAGGTTAATTTAAAATTTGTCCCATAAAAAAGTTCACATTTTGTATTTTTATTCGAATTCCCCTGTTAATCATAACTGTAATTGTTATCTGTCATTTTGTGTCACTTTCAACACACCAAGAGCTCGACGCAAAAGTTCAACCGCAAAACTACAATAATTGTGCGCAATTTCTTTTCGTTTTATTACTTGAGGGCAATTTTTTCCCTTGAGTTATAAAAAAATACTTGCTTTTAATTATATCGTGAGATGCACACATATAAGCGAATTCCATTATTTTAAAGCTGCTGACTCTTTTCAGTGGAACGAAAAAAAAAAAAAAATTGATTGAAGTCCACCCTCAATTTTCAAATTCAAAATATTTATTGAAGTTAACTTTTTATATGCATACAAGCTAGGACCCTGCCCGCTATTTAACAGCCTAGGCGATTTTGGCCTTTTCGTATGAAAGCACGCCAGTTATACCTTTTTAGCCATAACTGACGTCACTTGGAAACCCCAAGGAAGTGCAAGTCATCCTCCACTCGTTGTTTCCATCTCTGGAGGAATCTTTCTTTTTGGTTGGGTGAGTCGAAGGAGTCATTGCCTTTATGGCTTTCTCGCTCCATCGATTTCCACTTAGCTCTGGCTCTGGAGCAGACCGATGGGTGGCCAAGGGGGATAGTGCTGTGCCTTTATTGTGCACCCCTCCCCTTCTTTGGCTCTCTGATCGGCCTGCGAGTCCTAGCTGGTACAACTCTGCCCTCCATACAGCCACCTATTTATAGCGTGCGACTATGGAGGCAGTGGTGTCCAGCCACCGCGCCAGCATCCTAATAGATTCACTCTAGTCTCGTTGTAGGATACCCCGTATTTCATTACCGTCCCTGGAGGAGTACTACCATCAACCAGCAGAACCGAACAGGTAAACACCCCCCGCCTATTGACCCGCTCCGTCTTATCCGCCCAATAGTCTCCCGCCGAATACCGATGCTCCGATACTGGTACGCCCTCCGCCGCGTTACTTCCGCTGTCCAACCGCCGCTTGCCAACTGGGTCATTCCGCCGCTAGCTTGTTGTTACGTCGCCCCTCTTATCACAGCTCCGCTGCTTGCCACCTGTTGCTGCTCTCCGGTCACTACGTTCCGCCGCTAGATTATTGTGGCGCCAATCTTTATCACAGCTCCGCTGCTTGCCACCTGTTGCTGCTCTCCGGTCACTACGACCGATTTATCACTGCCGGAGAGAATATACCATACCGACCGCTCTCCATTAGTCCGTCCGTGAATACACAGAAAGCTGCTTCTCCTCGACGCCTTAAGGTCGTGTGTGTGTGTGTGTTCGATTTTAAT
>CAXKVI010000005.1:10865090-10912590 GCA_964058755.1 Campiglossa producta | reverse complement strand
AAACTCTAAAAAATATGCCAGAAAAACGAATGTGCTACACATTCATGTTGCTGGCGGAGCAAAAATGTTAAAAATTTTATTTCTAAATTTCTAAAAACTTTCGTTGGGCCCGAAACAAGAATGTATTGCGCTAAACAACAGGCACCATGGCGTATACGTAACAATTTCGCTACACATTTGTGTTTCTGGCGCAGTAAGTTAAACATTTAACCACAAAAACCAGCACATCGTATTAGTGCAATATCAAACAGCCAATTTAACAAGGACAAAACGTAACCACAAGCTTAACTGTTACTAAATATCTACTCTAAAAAAAATCAATGCAAGAAGTAACGATTATCTTTTCACTTTTTATGTGCATTTGAAATTGAGTTAAACGTTTAACATTGCTTGATCTTTGTTTTCATTGTTAAACTCTGCTTACATTACTCGTCGTAGTGAAAACTAAGAGCAAAAAGTGTAAGGGTAATAAAAACTCAAGTACCACAAAGCCCTACAAGTATTGTACGCTCTGTATCAGGGCAATGAACATAAAGTTCACTATGGCGACCATTCTGAATGTATAAAACATTTAAACAATACTAAAAAGTGCGCTGTTCACAGTTTTAAAGTGATATTCTGAATAGCAGTCGCGTATACGTACCCTCCAGGGAAAGAAATGACAGTGTTCCTACTTTCTGATTCAGAACTAATAGTACCAGAGCCTTCATAGTTATATCGTTCTTGATTAATAACGAGCTGAATTTTTTAAACATAACAAACATTAACGTTATTAATAACAAGCTAGTAGTTGAAGTTAACCTTAACTTTAACTTTGACTTTGACTTTAACGTTGACTTTGACTTTGACTTTGACTTTAACTTTAACTTTGAAGTTGAAGTTGAAGTTGAAATTGAAGTTGAAGTTGAAGTTGAAGTTGAAATTGAAGTTGAAGTTGAAATTGAAGTTGAAGTTAAAGTTGAGGTTGAAGTTGAAGTTGAAGTTGAAATTAAAGTTGTAGTTGAAGTTGAAATTAAAGTTGAAGTTGAAGTTGAAATTGAAGTTGATGTCGAAGTTGAAGTTGAAGTTGAAATTGAAGTTGAAGTTGAAGTTGAAGTTGAAGTTGAAATTGAAGTTGAAGTGAAGTTGAAGTTGAAATTAAAGTTGAAGTTGAAGTTGAAATTGAAGTTGAAGTTGAAGTTGAAGTTAAAGTTGAAGTTGAAATTGAAGTTGAAGTTGAAATTGAAGTTGCAGTTGAAATTGAAGTTGAAGTTGAAGTTGAAATTGAAGTTGAAGTTGAAATTGAAGTTGAGGTTGAAATTGAAGTTGCAGTTGAAATTGAAGTTGAAGTTGAAATTGAAGTTGAAGTTGAAGTTGAAGTTGAAGTTGAAGTTGAAGTCGAAGTCGAAGTTGAAGTTGAAGTTGAAGTTAAAGTTAAAGATAAAGTTGAAGTTAAATATTTTAAAATATTGTGAGCTATTGCATAGATTGAATCGCGGGCTTTGACCGTGGCGACTGAATAAAAAAAACCGTAACTGATAATTATTAGATACAGGCCCGTGCGCAGGGGAGGATTTTGAAATTCAAAACCCCCACCGCTGCGTACGGTCCTTGCATAAGTTGATAATATGCAATAGCTTTACCGCGGCAGTCCACGAGTGCCACACGTCCTTTTTTTTACAGTTCGTTGTCAATTTGATATCAAATGCCGACTTTGGGGCAGGGGACTGGCTGCATATCGCACAATTTTTGTAGGACAATTAAGCTATTAAATAGGCGTAATTTTGACATATTTGGGTCCCACTTTTTGTTGACACTATTTTCTAGGACACATATATTCTATAGCCCATTCCAAATAGCATGAACTGGGAATAACAAAAAAAGGGGCATGGAACCTCCAATACGAATGAAATACTTCATAGTCCATATCTTTGGAAGTATTTAGGTAAGACCACTGAAATTTGGTGAGGAGTTAAATGAAAATAATCCACATCAACTCCAAAACAACTGGGTATAAAGAAAAAAGGGCGTGGTACCTCCCATACGAAGGAAATATTTCATAGTCCATATCTCTGGAAGTATTTAGGTTAGACCACTGACATTTGTGAGGAAAAATATCGGATGAATCCCTATCACTTCCAAAAAAAGAGTGGGGATAAAGAGAAAGGGGCTTGGGATAGGGAGAGAGATTAAGGTAGATATAGGGAAATAAATTCATGGCAGGACAACATCTGCCGGGTCAGCTTGTATCTTATAAAATGAAACGCTAGGTGGCACACAGATTTGGCTATTTGGAAAATTCTTTGAAACCGGGGAGTCTTGCAATGCAATACTTGATCAAAAAATGCTATCTAGGTGGCTTGTGCTTAAAGTTGCTTAAAATTTCCCGTTAACTCAAACTCATGGATACCATGTCCTTGTTTAGAGACCAATTCGCTGCTGCTTTTTGGCGACCTAAATATAAGGGTAGTCTTTAAAAATTTTTTTCATATTTTTTTCTTTTTTTTTTACAAAATGTTTGTTTGTTTAGTGACTGTAAATTTCTCTTCTATTTCACACCAAAATCACGCAATATTTTTTGTACTTAATCAAAGCTCGCGAGCAAACGAGTCATGCGAAATAATTGAGTTGAAGAAATATTTTAAGTTCAATTTTACTCTGGCTTTGTGCCAAAAGTCTGTTACTATTTTTGCAACTATTCATTGAAAAAAAAAAAAAAAAAAAAAAAAATGACTTCTATGTAAGAACAAACCATTCATATAAGTCGATAAAATATAAGAGGTCGAAATGCTTTTACATAGATTTATATGAGAAGACGATATCACATATAAAAGGTTAGAAGTCTAATAAAGAAAGCACCCAACTTTGTTTGCTCCATTATCCATTGACGACTTGCCAAATACTTTTATGTACCCATTTCTTTGTCCTAGATTTTAACGGCAAAACGACAAGCGCAACCAAGGGAAAAGGCGTAAATTGTTTGTCTGACAGACATAAAAGAGAATAAAAAATAAAGCGAAAGAAAATATAAATGGAAAATGGCGTCATTCATCAATGGATGCATCTGCACACTTGTCTCTGTACTTTGTTCGGTTTCTTGGTTTTTTTTTTTTTTTTTTACGATAAAGCATTAATTTGAACATTTTTATGAAAAACAAAGTTACTTTTTCGTATTCAATCCCACTTTAACATAGTTTTATTTTTATATCTGTGATGTTTCTTTTTTTTTTTTTTTTTTTTTTATAAAATAACTGGCTAGTGCGCGGCTATGTAGGCAGAGTCGAAGCACTACACGTTTCTAAGCAACATCAGGTACACAAATGAACTTACCTCAATAAAATCCTCATTTCGTCTATATTCTCGTTACAAGCGACTATGATTAGGTTACTTACTGAATCAATTCAGAATCCCATATTGGCATTCTTCTTTTATTAATTTCATAAATTGATCTGACGTTGTGCTACATCTAAAGCTCTGTGAGATACTCAAGTTGTTACATTCCAGCAATCAATTTCGAATTTTACACGTCATTCAGTTGTACTAAGCTTCAGTGAATACATAAAAGAACAACATGTTAGATGCATTCGCCCATTTGGTGTGCTTTAACAAAAACCAGAATATACAAACTTATTGAACAAGCATTATGTGAAAATTAGGGTGCTGCTTTATTATTTTTTTTTTTTTATATTCAAAATTTACAAACATTCTTTTTTTTATAGAACCGCTATCATCGTGGCTTCTACAGTTCACCACAGTAACATTGCCGCTGTCCTCATCGACCATTGGCTCATCCCCGGTGTGCTCCTCACACCACCCCTGAAGGCCCATCGACGAAGAGGAGGTCCCCAATGATGAGATCGATACGGCATCGTCCGCTTTAGGTTCATCCAACGGATTGGTCTGACCAGCTTAGACTTCCGCATCGGTCTCCACACTGTAGTCCTTCCCCAGGTCCGCTGCCTGGTCATTCCCTGACCTTAGGTCGCTAGAGTAAAACATGATGGTGACGTCTATAAACCCGAAGTGTACTCTCCCTTTCGTCCTTTCCAGGAGGGGGAGAGACTTTCTACTGAGCATCAGCTTCACCTGACGCGTCGCCTTAGGCTGAGGACCCTCCAGTTACCTGTTGGAAGGGCCGGCTTTTATGCCCTCAGCACCTCTACGACCTTTTCTGGCTCTTGTATGTATGTCCCAAGCCCTCGGTCTACCAAGGATTTCGCTAAAACCGATCGCTTTAATCAGCCCACCTTCATTTTGGTTATCGCCAATTTATACATCGCGATAGACCGCAAATCCACTACCTTGACCGTACCCTGGAACCACTCCACTTCTTTCCAGGAAGAGATGTCATCAGCGATCTCGGCCAGGCCGCGTGGTTAGCCATCTCTGCCCACACCCATTCCCAGTTCGGTCGAAGGGCCTCTCACCTTTGGGATTAGCGTCGTAGACCCCAGAAGTGTGCTGCCTTAAGCAACTTCTGCAAACGAGGAGGGCCATGGACTCTAACCATATTGGCGTCTGGGGTACCAGCCGCGACCTTCATGCACCTGTCGCGTTTCGTGGTCCTCGCATCGCCCGCCTGACGACTTCCATCGAAGACAGGCACTATTAACTTTGCGCACTCAAACCCCGCTTTGAGTTCTACAACATCGCCAGGCAGCGCCTTGTCAAGCAGATCGGGTATATGTGAGGACCTCCTCACGATCCTGAACGCTGTACGCCTGTGCTCAGCACGAGCGTCTTTTGGAATTGGCCTATCATAAGCCTTCGTGATCGCAGTGGGCGTCGGGAAGGGATTCCTCGGGGCGTGCGTCCCAGCATAAGCGTTCGCCCCAGTATCGAGCCGCTTCCACCGGCAGACACAACTTAGTTGCCCCTCCCACACTCGCTGCTTCCTTACTTACTTACTTAAAATAGCCTTTAACCGCTTAGACGATTTTGGCCGTCCAGTTGGTGCTTAACAATAGACTGCGGTAGCGTCTGAAGCCCACGTAAATTATCTATATTAGGCGCAGCGCAGCTGGTGGAGGCGTCTTGCATCAAACGAGCGCCATAAACTATGGGGGCTAGCCCTTCCGACGTTTTTAGAGTGTCGGCATCTTTTTATTTTACACTATTATTTAAATTCATACTTGTTCCCACGAGTAGGGGAGAAAGGGGTTCGTCCACCCCGAGCAGAGATCCGCAGTACTCGAGGTAAGGCCAAGATTATAAATGTGAGTTGCCAGGCTCCCAGAGGACACCGTTAGAGGCTAGTGAAAGGTCCCCCAGCCAGACTGATCCTCGGCACGGTCCAAGACGCATCACAAGTCAAGACACATCGTCATACACTAGGGCTTATAAGGGAGTCAAGCCGTGTAGCAGTGATTGCTGACCTTAGCTGGATACCTTCCGTAAGAGAGGGCACTTAAGTACACACCTCACCTGGAAAACTGTAGTATCCATTGCCAGTCGGCACCATTGTCTGAGGAATTTACGCCAACCGAAGAGTCTTGACAAAACTTCTTTTTATAACCGAAAATGTTACCGTACTAGCCTTATACAACTAGAGTCGAATTCCCTCAGTGAATCACGTTGGAAATTTCAAAATTTTTTATGTTTTAAGAAAAGTTAATATATCCTCACATAATCAAGGTGAACCCTAATAGTTCTATACTTTAAAATTGATTTTATACATAATATACTTTACTGAACAATTTTGCTGCTCATCACGTTCGGTCGCATTTCAAAAACCACTTATCCACAGAATATGTATAATAGTATATGTATAGGATATCTGCAATAGCTGAATGAATGTGCATTTCGACAAGGACAACAGAGTAAGCCAAGAAAAGGCAATGAACATTGCACTTTGTGCTATGGTAGATACGCTGATGGTCAAGCCAAAATATCAATATGTGTATACGTGACTTCTACAGTCTTGTCATACACTAATAAAAGACCAGTGCTTTGTTGTCATTCCGAAAATAGTTCAAAATGTCATCGGCCATTTGTGCGGATGCTAGTCCATCTGTTTATGGTTGACTTTTAAATCTTTACTTCAATTCTCACAATTGCAAGAGTTATATTCAGTTGCTGCTACTTTATGGATGTGCTACATTCAATTGCGCTCCTAACAAGGAAGCCATCGTGTAGGGTACCTAAATTAGGAACTACTGTTTGTTGGTAGAAGTGTTTGTAGTGTGAGAGTGTGGTAGCCGATTAACAACAGCACGATGTGGTAAGGCGCGCTTGATTTGTAACTTATTTCATTCCAGTTCAGTGGACAGTTGGCTAAGCACGTGCCAGCGGAATTTGCTTGAAATATGATTTGTGTGCCTCGTATACAATGCCAAAATCAACAGTAATTTTTTAGGTCTTTTTTTGGTGTTTACATTGCGTTTGATGCCATAACACATTCATACCGCATCAATGAATTGAGTGTCACGCTAACGACAACGACAACTCGATATATAAAGCTTTATAAATTTACATAAAAATATCTTAAAGGGATGTCGTGCATATCAGACAGCTTTTGAGCTGAGTTTTGGTTTTTTCTCGAGAAGCTACAACGGACCATGTGGTATAAGTAAGCCAAATTTGATAAGTCAGTGACTTTTTCAATTTCATGCTGTGTAAGCGCACTGAATGGCGTAAAAGGATGTATTACAGAGATGTAGGATTTTAAATTTTTCAAGTTAACTTCTTAGGCGTCGATACGAAGTTTTGGTTGAGAGTGAAATTTGAGAAAATGGCTGATGATGCAACGCAAATTATGCAACGGAAATAGAAATTGTAGCCTACTTTCAGGCGTAGGCGACTTTCACCACGATGTTTAGCTGTGCAAATCAAATAGGAGGTAAAATTCTAGGATCTAGCTAACATTTCACAAATTGTATTAGTTAGGCCGAGCAGAATTCATGGGTGTTGCCACTTATGGCGGTTTACAGGGTTGCCACCTATCCCAATTTTTTTTAAATATAGAGCAAATATGGGTATCAAATAAAAGGTATTTCGGACCGTATTCCAAATAAGATAACTTCAAGCAGGGTTACCACTTAGGGTTGCCACCTATTTATTTTTTCGTATATTTCGGCGACTGTTTGACCGATTTGATTCATTCTAAAATTGTCGCTTACCCCGAAAATTTGCAATGCAATTTTCATGAATGGGTATTTCAATCTCTGAAAATTGTGCCAGGAAAACGCAACGAAAATGTTTAAAAATTGAATTTTGAAATTTTTTAAAATTTTCTCTGAGCCAGAAAAATTAATGTGTTGCACTGAACCACAGACGCCATGACGTATACGTAACAATTTTGATAGACATTCATGGTTCTGGGACAACAAAAATTAAAAAAAATTTACTTTGGAAATTTAAAAAAAATTAATGTGCCGAATGTCGAAGAATTTAAGGAATATTAACTAAAACCTATATCAGTGGAAAGCGTATAATGAGAATATAACTTGCAAAAATATATTTATTTTAAAAACTAAAATTTCCAATTTTGCGCGAGCAATAAACTTTCAAGTACGATTTTCCAGAATTTCAATTTTGGCACATTCATGCTTCTGGCAAGCGATATGTACTTTTTCCTAGAAAATATGCATATTTTTGGTTCAGTGTAGTACACATGTATGTATGTAGGTGTATGAAAAGTTTCTCAAAAGCTCAAATCGGCAGCGACGAACCTTAAATAATACAATTAGAAATTCCCAGCAAAATATTTCTCTCTCCTAAAAGTTTTATTTACGTACTCGTACCTGTAACTCAAACATTTAAGCTGCTACACATCATTAACTCAAAATAGACGAGCATAAATAATGCTTCTTAGAAAGATTTTCTCATAATTCATAACGTCATTAACTGAATTATATTTTAAGACCACTCTGCTTCGAAATTTTGACTGCTAGCAACGCAGAATTGCGGGACTAGCAACCCTTATGTATATACGAGACAGCTTTTGTGTTGCTATTAACTAACTGTTGCGAAAGCAAGTAAATAAATAGATACATAAAACAAATAACACGATGGGTCCACTTTCCTGAAGAAAATTTATTCTATATTTTAATCTAAGCATATAGCTCCCTACCTACCAAGTTTCAAACAAATCGAGCCATAAATACGATTGTTTAGAATATATCGGTCCCAGGTCCACTTCCCGGAACAAAAATCACCCAATGCTTCAACCTGAGCATAACGTTTTTTACATACCAAAATTAAAGTAAATCCAACCATTTTCACGATAGTTTAGAATAAGTCAGTCCTGGGTCCACTGAAAAGATGTACGAAAAGTTTTGTATGAAAAGGTCGCTCCAATAGCAAGCGAAAAAGTAATGTGTTGCTCTACTTTTTATTTGTAGTTTGAAAATTACAACTACAACTACAAATTTTCAAACAGAAAAAAAGTAAACGTAAATACTTAAATTTATTCAGAAACCTCTGCTGTGCCAATGTTCATTTTTGTAGATCTCGATCGTTTTCTCTGCTGCTGAGGATTTCCAGAACTCGTCTAGAGATCGTGCCGACTGTTTGCTCCTGATGCCGTTACCTTTTTTGTTCTGGTTTTTTTTTCCTTGTAGTGCATTTTTTCATTCATGAAAGGTAATGCATCTTTACATTTATAAAAAGTAATGTAAATACGTCGCTTCAGTTTGTAGGCGAGCGACATATTACTTTTCCTCTGACATCGCTGTAGAAAAATGCATGAATTTTTTTCATTTATAGTCTAGAGGAGCTATACATTACTTTATGCATTACCATACATTACCTTTTCCTATTGGGCAGTTTCCTTATGTTCTATTGGCTTTTTAATTATCTCTTCTTATAAAATTGTACACAATATACTGTCTTAAATTTTGGACATCTAAGGGTAATTTTCTCATCTAGCCTTTAATTTTAAAGTTCACTTTAAAGTCATTTGACACTTTATTCTCCCTTTAATTAAATGTATGTATAAGATATGCATACAGGAATGACGGTAGGACCATTTAACTGCTTTTCTATTGACAGTGCTAAATGTTGTGTTTATTTTGCCACCGCCATGCCAACTATTTGTTTATTTTCTCGACAATGTTTACTCCCCATATTTTTGGCAAGTGAGTGTGCAATACACACACACATATATACGTTTGTGTGTGCATGTGTGTGACAGCGAGAATTTGTAAGATTTATGAGTTTACCCACAAGGCGAACATCCGGATAAACAAAGAAATATGTTGTTACACAACAGGAATGGAAAATCGAGCAGAGAAAGAGAATATTTGTAGGGACAATTGCTGGCAAAGTTAAAAGCTACTCATATGAATGTGCGCTGTTATGCAACTATGCAGACGATTTGGCAATTGTGGCGATGTAATACAGTTACACTTGACCTCATATATCTGGTTGAATTTTTTAACACTTTTTTTTTTTTTCATAAAGTTATTGTAGAAATTCTTAGAAATTTTTGGGTTAGTCAAAGAATTCAATGATGCACTTAATTCAAAATCTTATAATTTTTACTTGAACTCCTTTAGTTGTAAGTAGACGATATGCAACCCCAAGTAAACTTCAGTAAATAAACGATTTAACGAGATTTCATATTGAACTTTAGTGCATTTTTTTTTTTTTTTTTTTTTTTAATTTTTTTTTTTTTGTTGTTTTCGCTAATCCCCTTATGAACTTTTATTTCAAAGTTTTCCCTTCAAATGACATTGTGTTGTTTTTGTGAGCAATTCACTTAAGATTTTTTTGTTTGAAGCTTTATTGGTAATATTTTCTTATACGATTTGGCAAAGCTAATTTTATCTAGCACAACATTAAAGATGCGCGAACAAGAGGGGGTAGATCACAGAGTAAGTGTAAAAAAAAAATGAAAAAGAGTAATTGAGGTTTAAACTTATTTTTTGTCTCAGCAAAAGATCGAAAGATTAAAGACCATTACTTATGGTAGTAGGAGACGAATAATAAATGTATAGAGCTATCGACCCCTTTTCGCGAAATAATCGTAAGGGACAAAATATTAATTTTAAGATTACTTTTTGAAGTTAACTTCTTAGGCAAAACTTCTATTGAGAATAAAATTTGAGATAGTGGATGAGGATGCAACGGAAATTATGCAACGGAAATAGAAATTGTTGCATACTTTCAGGCGTAGGCGATTTTCACCACGATCTAGCTAACATTGCACAAATTTTAATAGTTAGGCCGAACAGAATTTATGGGCGTTGCTACTTATGGCGGTTTACAGAGTTGCCATCTATACCAATTTTTTTAGAGCAAGTTATTTAATGAATTTTATATACAGAGTTTGATATGCCAATATGGGTATCAAATGAAAGGTATTTTCAACCGTATTCCAAATAATATCATTTCAAGCAGGTGGATATGTTCCTCATTTTTGGATTTTAAAAACCCTCATCCGCCTTCACGTACTCGGTAGCCACATTTTAAACATTCCTACTTACATATATCCATTCCATTCATAGCTGTGTTCGTAACTACATTAATACTTACTATTTTTTATACTATATATCGTCGCTCGCTTGCCAGAGGCCCGAATAGGCTAAAATAAAATTTTTGGAAATAGTATTTGAAAGTTTATTGCTCTCGCAAAATTTGAAATTTTAGTTTTTGACATAAATATGTTTTGCAGGTATTCTCATTATACTCTTCCCAATGATATAGGTTTTAGGTTAATATTCCTTCAATTCTTCTTTTAAAATTTTCAAAGTAAATTTTTTTAAACGCAACGAAAATGTTTAAAAATTAAATTTCTATATTTTTAAAAATTTTCATTGTGCCAGTAACACGAATGTGTAGCACAGTTGTTACGTATACGCCATGGTGTCTGTGGTTCAAGTGTAGTAAAATTGTTACTTATACGCCATAGTGTCTGTGGTTCAGTACAATTCTTTCATGTTTCTGGCTCAACGAAAATTTTTAGGTTACGGTTAGGTTTAGAAATTCAATTTTTAAATAATTGTTACGTATACGCCATGGTGTCAACGAAAGTTTTTAAATATTGAACTACATATTCATGAAAATGGTATTGCAAATTCCGGGGGATTCCTTGTACTTCGGAAACTCAAGATTTTCGTGAATCGTGAAGAAACGAGAGATTAGTCAAATCTGAAAAATTGGCACATTCATGCCTCTGGCAAGCGAGCAACGATATATGATCAGATTTTTTTTTGTTGGATAGCTTATTTTGGGTTGGGGTGTGAGTGTTGATATGTGTCATTGTTAGCTCGTGCCAAACGTGGAAAGTGGCTAATAAAACTTTATTGCTTTTCTAACAACAAATATTGCACAGAAAATGTTTACACTGACCTCAAATAAGCGTAGTAACATTTCAGCAAGAACTTAAATAAAAATACATAGTTGTAAGAAAAATCTAAAATTATGATTTCCCGTTTCATTATGACAAATGTATACTATGAATTTGTATTAAATTATTTTTTTCAGAGAAAATACTAGAACGTAAACTAAGATATATTGTAAGTTTTTCAAAAGAAATTTTTTAATACAATAAAGCTCAATAAATTTCGGCACCAAGCCCATTAGGTTTTCTTCGTCTCTAAAGCTAACAAGCTTAGGCAGTAGGATATTTGCACTTTATTAATCTTCCGAGGTAAAAGTTATAACGTCATTACTTGAATAACAGCAACAGTTTTATGTGAGAGTACATTCATTGTTTAACTAGTGATTAAAAGCATAAGAACAAAAATAGACACTCATCTATACATGATTCATACACATTTTCCTACATTCACGTCACCGTAAAATGCACGCCCTCAAGTGTGCAATTTCCTTTGTCTACAATAGGCGGCATACATTTTATACATAACAGACGAGTTTATTCTTTCAGACGACCTGAATTGAAAATCTCTTTTATGCTTACGCACAATGCATCTGCATTAGCTATGTATGTAATGTAGTTATGCTATCAACCAAATGGTAAAGAACATGTCTCTCGTTTGCCAGAGGCATAAATGAACCCCAGACACCATGGCGTATACGTAACAATTTTGCTACACATTCGTGTTTCTGGCTCAACGAAAATTTTAAAAAATTACTTTGAAAATTTTAAAACAGGGACTTTTTCAATACAGTTCTTAGCGGGGTCCTCTTCGTAACGAAGCTTTTTATCAAATAAATTCTGAAATAAATACGGTTTTTTTTGTATAATGGAGGGAAAGGATGACCTGCTTTATGGATTTAGGCTAATAGAGCACTTTTCTACAGACGAACGGCATGGTTCTTTCGCTTTAGATGTCCGCAAGACTCGAGGTCTCCGTGTTGGCCGTTCAAAATTGGCAGTCGCAATAGACCGCAAATAGTCGGTCACAGCGGGTTAGGGGTTTAGAATATGCCCGAGGTAGGTATGCCGATCATAAAAGGTGACTAAAATCCACTTCGACCCCAGCTACGGGGTCAACGAAATCGTTCCCAAGACAGTCGGGCTGTGATACTATAAAGGGTCAGAGGCACGTAGGAACGTACCTGACTCATATGCGGCAAAGGACTGTCCGCAACCGTACAACCCTGTCTGGTCGGTTACGTAACTTTTTATAAGTTGATCTTCCGACTAGACAGGGCGAAGTACGGTTACAACAACAACAGCACCAAGGATCTAATAAATAACATAACTTAACCTATGGAACAATATCATAGCTCAACTACCCAAGTTGTGTTTGCTTGGCCTGAATATATTCGCAAATTTTTATGTTTTCAAGTCCTAAGTTAAGACAGCAGTCACGAAAGTGCTGAATGTGCTCAAGTTTGCATGATTTTTTAATACAGTTTCGAGCACAATATTTTGAACTGAAAAATGGTTGATTTTCCGCACCATATACATTAGACTGTCCGAAATTTTCAAATTTTTATTTTTTTTTAAACGCCTACCCCCTAATTTTGACCATTATGCCAAAGTTTTATGCTATTCGGACCACGTAAGGTTTCCCTTTACGGACTTCGTAATTAGTAAATCGATATTTTTTTCTCCACCAGATGCCCAGAATATCCCTTAAAGGATCAACGATAGTAGCGCTTCCCGAAAAATTTCAACAAAATGTGGATATGTGATTACTATTTTAGAGGATAATTAAAATATGAGCTAAATATAACTTTTTTTTAATTATCCTTGAAGGACATAAAGGTAAAGTGTTCTAAAAGTGTGTAAACAAATTATTAAGGATACACAGGAGATGGACAGGACATACCCCAGAAACTGATTTCACAGTTATATTTCGTTATCTTAATTGGTTTCGGAGATATCGACCAAAAAAATGAAAACAAATTTTATGCTTGTATATGAAAAGAACAGGTAAATGTTACTCATACGCCGTGTAGGACCTATAAAAAGTGCACTATAATTGCAAAGTTTCAAGATGTAGTCAATTATTTTTGCTAGAAAACATATTGTTACCCAATCTATTAAAACACTTTTGAAATTCTAATGACCCTTTCTCGTGAAAACGTTTTTTTTCAATAACCTTGCAAAGAATCCTGTTATCCTTTTAAAAATGCAAAGGTGAAGATTTGTTGCATAGTGCTTTTGAATTTGAGTAAATTTAATAAAAATGTGTAATTTTCAAAGCCTTAATGCGATAAAGGCCCACAAACATCAAATGCAGCTACTAATATAAATTGTGCAACACAATAAGGTCAGCAATTCTACAAAACACAAATTTAATTAGAACTTCGAAGATCAAAATGCAAAACTAAATTAAAAGTCATTAAGTTATTTCACTGTGCTCTACCTCATTAGTACTCACACATAGTTACATACATACATATGTAAGTTAAAGCACATGAATAATGACCCTGCAAAAATTGTGCATTTAATCTCTAAAGAGAGTTGTACACGATTAGTATCTTTCAACCACAATGTGCGATGGTTTTGCATATTTACATTAACTAGTAGATAAATTCTAATTTCCGTCGCATATTAGAGTTGGGAATCTTAGTTCATTAAAGTGATCAAAGATTTCGAACTAGCTCAGCAAAATGAACTAGTTCATCAAGTTCGTATTTAGTTCATTAAGTTCGATCATTCGTACTTGTTACCCTTAAGAAATAACTGATAAAATATGTCCAAAAATGTTGGAGGGGGAGGGGGGGAGGGGAAAGGGGGTACCAAAACATGCCTTTTGCCCTCAATATTCGAGAGAAGCGTCTTTTGATACCTCCTCCTACACTTTCATTATTTCTCTTAAAGGAAACAATCACCACCTTATGTGCGGTAGTACAAACCCTGCTAACCAACAGCGGATAAAATCTTGGGAAATTACTGGGTCGCACTTACCAAAAAACAGGATAAAAAAGTGGGTAATTTTCTACCCATGTTGGAATATCTAATTCGTGTCGAAAATTATCGAATTATATGTCGTTTTTGGTGTTGCACAGCACATCCTGTCTAGCCCTGAGGTAAAATTGTGAAATGATGACGTGATGACGTGACGTTTCTTTCCAAAAAATTTTGTATGAAAATTCTTTTAAGTTTACCACTTCATAGAACATGAAATTGCCTCCTGGTTGGAAGGAAGTTTTCTTTAACACGCGTTTTGGTTTCTCGGTACTTTCTCGTTCTCAATATAGCATTTTGAGGTCGAATGTAATCATTTTCAAAGGAAATGAAACATTTTTCAAGTCAAATGAAAACTTTTTCAAGGGAATAACTTTGAAAAATGTTTCATTTCACTTGAAAAAGGTTTAATTTCATTTGAAGAAAGTTTCATTCGACCTGAAAATGCTAAAAAATCCTCTAAATTTGAAGAAAACTTTACATATTTCAAGTAGTTCATTTGAACTTGGGAACTAGTTCCCGACATCACTTCCAATATCTAGTTCAATGAACTAATTAGTTCATGAATTACCAAAGTCTATGGCATTTTCGTAGGGGTATAACACAATTTTAGTTTTTGTGGCATAGTTAGTCATATGAGTAGCCGTTTTGATAGAAAGTGGATGGGTTCTCCCGTACCTGCTCGGGTATAAATGGGTTCAATTGGCCTCTCCATTTACACGCTAGAAACAAATGTGAGCAGTTCAGCCCATACAAAGTGATCAGCACTGGACTTACTCGCTTCCTCCTTTGCGCCGCATCCCGAACGCATCCTAGACTTGTCAATTTCTTTGCAGGGTAGTTTTGCTGTTTCTCCGCAGAGTTAATACAGTTGTATAACGCATGTACACACATGTATAGAAGACTGTCGCTCCCACAAGCTTTTACGTTTCACACTTCAAAACAAGTAGTTTAGTTTCAGCAGCAAAGTTCCGACATACTGAGAGCACTATAAAGACTTCAAGCGTCTCACACACGTGCCACGTAAATACCACCGTATATCCTGGCTTGCATAATTAAGATCTAGTAAGCCGTTACTTGCAAGCAATATTACAAGCATTGTCTTTAAACATACATATTTATTGTAAGTCATATCCTTGTATATGAAAGCATTAGGCAGTTCCAGAAATTTAAAAAATTTTTTTTTGTAAATTTTTTTTTTTTATAAGCAAAAAATTTATAACTGTTTGTCTAGCCGCAGCGAAGATAAACTGTTTGGAAAACTTTATTGAAACGGTCTAATGTACACATTCCTGCACGTTGTGTTTAAGAAGTTACACGCGCTTCAAGTTACTTTTCAGAATTTCTTCTGCTTCAATCTATTATATCAACTAGCGCAAAGTGTATGAGCCATTTCCAGGAATACATATAATCAGCGTGGTTCACCTGAAAAAAGCTCAAAATACAGCATGCAAAAGCAAAAAATAGAAAAAAAACTTTTTGACTTAATAAGTTAATATACTTTTTCGATATAATACGCCTTATAAGCCAGCAATGTACAACGTAGCGTGTGTATGACGGATTATCCAAAAGCCATATTAAGGAAATCTTCTCAAGTAATCGTGAGGATGACGGATCGAAACTTTTTAAGTTATTTTTCCTGTGTGCAAACTGGGGCTTGCCTTGCTGGAAACACTCAGGTACGTCACTGAGATCCGCAAACTTTTTTTGTTTCTGTGCTATATGAAGACAGTATAACGGGAAAAGCGCGCCCTACTAAGAAAGATGGTTTTTCACTTTTTTGTTGGACTCAACATACCATGTAATTGGCAATTTAAATGGATCATAGCTTATGCGTACGTCAAACGGATATGTCATTCATATTATTTACGTACAAAGAACACCCATTTGCAAAAATAAATATAACCCCCTCATCATCCCTTGTCAATTTCGATTTTACAACAAACCGGTTGCGGTGATCCACCATCTACGAACGAACGAAATTAAACACTGAAGATGGCGGATCGCCGAACGCGGTTTGTTACAAAACCACAATTGACAAGGGTTGACGGAAAATCGTGTAGTGTCCAGTCAACTCGATCTGTACAAAGTAACGCTAACTTTACTTACCCAAAATTAGCCCAAAATGACCCTAAAATAATCCCAAATTAATCATAAAATGATCCCAAAATAATCATAAAATGATCCCAAAACGACCCCAAAAAGGCACTTAAATAATCCCAGAATGATCCAAAATTTCACCAAAACGACCCAAAAATTATCCCAAAATTATGCCAAAATGCTCCCAAAATGATCCCGTAATAATCAAAAAATTATCCAAAAATTACCCCAAAATGATCCAAAAATGACCCCAAAATTTTCCCAAAATAATCATAAAATGACTCTAAAATAATCCCAAATTAGTTCTAAAATCATTCCAAAAGACCCCAAAAAGATCCTTAAATGTTCCCAAAAATTATCCCATAATGATCAAAAAACAAGTAAGGAAAGCTGTCTTCAGAGTGCCGAAGGCTAAATACCTTTCATGAATAAGCGTCACGATTTTCACTGTTTGATCCCAGTACAGCCTATGTGAATTTAACTTAAGCTCATACCGAAATTATCGGAACTATCGATTATATGGGGGCGATGTGTTATATTGGTCCAATCTCATTGAGTTTTAACATCGACATTCCACATTCTAAAAT
The DNA here is from genome assembly GCA_964058755.1 of Campiglossa producta. Lineage (NCBI taxonomy): Eukaryota > Metazoa > Arthropoda > Insecta > Diptera > Tephritidae > Campiglossa > Campiglossa producta. The sequence goes on along the minus strand of CAXKVI010000005.1, from coordinate 10,895,655 downwards.
AGCAACAGTTACGAAATTTCACGTTCCTACCTATATAATTACAGGAGTTATCTACCAAAATCCGTTTATCGGAACAATCGATTGTACGGGGGCTATGTGAAATATTTATCCCATCTCAATGATTTTCAACATCGATATTTCACATATAAAAATAGTGATACTTCCAAAATTTCACGTTCCTACGCGTTTAATTACAGGAGTTAAAGCCGAAAATCCGTTTATCGGAATAATCGATTGTATGGGAGCTATATGAAATATTTATCCCATCTCAATGATTTTCAACATCGATATTTCACATATAAAAACATCAATACCTACAAAATTTCACGTTACTAGCTCTTTAATTACAGAAGTTATAGCCCGAAATCCGTTTATCGGAACAATCGATTGTATGGGGGCTATGTGAAATATTTATCCCATTTCAATGATTTTCAACATCGATATTTTACATATAAAAATAGCGATGCTTCCAAAATTTCGCGTTCGTATGTGTTTAATTACAGGACTTATAGCCCAAAATCCGCTTATCGGAATAATCGATTGTATGGGAGCTATGTGAAATATTTATGCCATCTCAATGATTTTCAACATCGATATTTCGCATATAAAAATAGCGATACTTCCAAAATTTCACGTTCCTACCTATATAATTACAGGAGTTATCTACCAAAATCCGTTTATCGGAACAATCGATTGTATGGGGGCTATGTGAAATATTTATCCCATCTCAATGATTTTCAACATCGATATTTCACATATAAAAATAGTGATACTTCCAAAATTTCACGTTCCTACGCGTTTAATTACAGGAGTTAAAGCCGAAAATCCGTTTATCGGAATAATCGATTGTATGGGAGGTATGAGTAGTTTTGGTCCGATCTTGCTGGTTCCGACGAATGATTATTCTCATATAAAATAACGCCTCCATACCAAACTTCATCGAGATATCTCTAAAATTGAGGGACTAGTTTGCGTACAAACAGACGGACAGACGGACGGATGGACAGATGGACATGGCTAAATCGAATCAACTCATCGTCCTGATCATAACGGTATACTTATTAGTGGGTCTATCTCTTCTTCTTCTCATACTTACAAACATCGGACCAAAGTTATAATACCATTTCATGTTCATGAAAGGTATAATGATCCAAAATTTAACCCAAAATGATCCCAAAATGATGCGAAAATGATGCCAAAATGACCCTAAAATGTTACCAAAATAATCCGAAAATTACCCTAAAATTGTCCCAAAATTATCACAGAATAGCTCCAAAATTATCCCAAAGTGACCCCCAAATGATCCCAAAATGATGCAAATATGATCGCTTGATACCCATATTTTAAGATAGGTGGCAACCCTAATTTTACCGGACTATTATCTCAAGATTTTTTCTAATCACATCGTTATTGAGCCTTTAACGCCAAAACATCTTCTTCCAGAATTAGGTTTAGAGAACAAGGTCTTTAAATTGTTTGTTAATTTAATCATGATATAAAGTACTATTTAAAAAACAAAAAGAGAAGCAACTTTTTAAGTTACAGCTCGCATTGAAGTTCTATGGCAAAAAGAACAATGCTTCATTTCTCTTATTGCATTAAAACAACACATTTATTAAAGTACGTACTTATGGCCATTAAACTTTATATTTTACCAGACACAATAAAGAAATGGCAATGAGTTGACGAAACTCCATAGCTAACAGACCAATATTCTAAGTGCTCAGACTAAAAGCAAAATGTTTGCCAAATTTGTTGGTCACTTTTAAAAGTAGAAAAACAGCAACGAAAACAAGGCTACAAAAAGCTTGTCCTTAACCCACTTACTACAAAAAAAAAATGTTAGTCCGTTATTTAGTTCTATATACTTAAATGGTTTATAAATCATTGTTTTAACTTCGAAAGTTTAATAAAAACAAAATTGGTACACAAAGAAAAATTTTCATGTAAAATCACCGCTTTTTTTTTAACACTTTTTCAGGTTATCATTTTTCAACACTATCGCTCATGTTATTTTAACATCAAGCTTATGTTGAATAACTTCTCTTCGTGTTAAATTAACATGGCTTCCTATTAAATTAACATGAAACTCATGTTGAAACGCTCGACTTCGTGTTAAATCAACATGATTCCCTGTTCAATTAACTAGACTTCCTATTAAATTTACATGAATTTCTTTCAAAACACTATGTCTTCCTGTTAAAACAACACTATCTGCCTCATTAACTCATGTAAATTTAATAAGATCTTTCTTGTTAGTTTAACATGGTTACTGATCACTGATTGAAGGCTTATCTAAATGAGGGACAACTTTGCACCTTAAAGTCTGAAGTGAGATCTCTCGTGCCTGTTGTTTTAAAAACTACGATAGTGTTGAACCTAACCTTGTATATGTGAACTTTAAGATTTATCTGTCCAAACCTCGGTATTGGACAACATTGAAAAGAAAAAGATAAATTTTATTTTCCATCCCTGTTCTTGTTGTTGTTTGTTTCTTTTAGTTCCAGTTAGTATTCTTTGATATTCGCGACACCCTATAAAAAATTAAAGATTTGTATTCTTCATTCTTACATTTCCGCCAAAAAACTGAAATTTTAATGTTTTCAAAAGCACGAACTTTGCATTTAAATGAAGGCGAGTGCAGAGGATTTTACTTTGTTTTTTACTCCTTTTAATCTGGTTCGTTTTTGGTGAGTATTTCTTGTTTCTTTATGTGACTTCTTTTTATACCCAGCGTACTAGTGCTAGTACAAGGGTATTATTATTTTGCCCACATAACGGTACAACGTAAGGGCACAAAATAATCGAGATAGATATAGAGTTCCATATATGAAAGCTCTCATGTTGAAGAGAGAAGTTGATTAAGACATGTCCGTCCGTCTGCCCGTCCGTATGTCCGTGTACACGATAACTTGAGTAAAAATTGAGATATTTGCATGCAATTTTATGTAAGGTTACCTTCTGGCCAAGGTAGGCGAATTCGGATGATTACCACGCCCCCTTTTTCGATATCGAAAATTTCGAAAATCCCATAAATTGACATATCTCGGTAACTGAAATGGCTAATATGATATATCTTTATAGGTGAATACCCCTGGTCATTCTCTTATGATTTTTCCATATTTTTTTTAAGTGGGCGTGGCACCGCCTACTTTTAAGGGAGTCATTTTTGAAAATTCGGCTGGTCGTCACTTTTAAACTGATCACGGTAGAACGATGAAAGATTTGATACAAAGCATACTAGTATCGTTGGGAGTATACCTGATGAAATTGGATAAAATCACCCTCCAACCACGCCCACTTTCGATATCGAAAACTTCGAAAATCACCTAAATTGATATAATTCGGTAACGGAAATGGCTAAAATTATATAGTTTGGTAGTCATTCTATTATAATTTTTTGATAATTTTTTAAAAGTAGGCGTGGTACCGCCCACTTTTCAGGGAGGCATATTTGAAAATTTGACGGGTCATAACTTTTAAACTGATTACGGTAGAACGATGAAATGTGGTACAAGGTATGCTAGCATAATAGGGACTATACCTGATGTAATTGGACGAAATCGCTTCCCAACCACGCCCACTTCCGAAATGGAATATTTCGAAAATCTTATGAAAACTACGGCTGGGTGTTGAATGTTCGGTTTACCCGAACTTAGATTTCCTTAATTGTTTTCGCTAGAATTAATTTTAAAATTGCAAACAAGATAGAAAATTTCGTGAATATTTTTTGGATTAAATTGCTATACAAGTGTTGCACAGTTGAAGGAAAGGATGACTATTTTCTTGTAACATTTAGTAGAAGATTATTCTTACCTACAAGTGCTACTTTGTAGTTATCAGACCAGGGTCGAAAGAAGATGGCATGGCCTTGAAGTACTCTCCGGAAGATTTGTAGTCCTTTTCGTGATGCCAAAGGTAAGTATCGAAGGAAAACGAACATCTGAAAAATTAAATAGAATAAAATAAAAAAATAAAAATAAAAAAATAAAAAAAAAAATTAAAAAAAAAAAATTAAATTAAATTAAAAAAGTAAAATCAAATAAAATAAAATAAAAGAAAAAGAAATTATAAAAAATATATTCAAATAACATAAAACAAAAAAAAAAAAAAGATAATAAATAAATAAATAAAAAAAATAAAAATATAAAGAAAATAATAAAAAAAAAAGAATTTTCGAAAAAAAAAAAAAATTTAAATTAAATTAAAAAAGTAAAATCAAATAAAATAAAATAAAAGAAAAAGAAAATAACAAAAAAGAAAATAAAAAAAATATAAAAACAAAAAAAAAAAAAAAAAATTAAGAAAAAAAATAAAATATAAAAAAAATAAAAAAAATTTGGGCGTCTCTCTGGGAAAGAAAGTCGCAAAAATTTTGCTTGTTATTAATCAACAACCAACCATGTACCAATGAGGTCTCTGCTACTACATATTATAACGAAGTGGAAAAGAAGGCTTTTAGTGCTAATATTTCTGAGTAGTAGGTCGGTTACTACAAATGAAAAAAAAAAAAAAAGTAAATTTAAAAAAAAAATTAAAAAAATTAAATAGAATAAAATAAAAAGTTTAAAAAAATAAAAAATAAAAAAAATAAAAAAAAAATTTAATTAAATTAAAAAAGTAAAATCAAATAAAATAAAATAAAAAAAAAAAGAAAATAATAAAAAAGAAAATAAAAAAAATATAACCAAATAATATAAAACAAAAAAAAAAAATAAATAAAAAAAAAAATATAAAGAAAATAATAAAAAAATAAGAATTTTCGAAAATTGGGCGTCTCTCGGGGAAAGAAAGTCGCAAAAATGTTGCTTGTTATTAATCAATCATTTTCCATATGGCCGGGCCCCGGGATTGACTTTCCTAGTGTTTGGTGGTATCACAACGGGCCTTTTATTACTGGCCTAGGTGTGCCTTTGGCGGCAGCCACTTCTACCTACCTAATCAACAATCAACCATGTGCCAATGGGGTCTCTCCTACAACATATTATAACGAAGTGGAAAAGAAGGCTTTTTAGTGCTTCGCGTTTGCCGTTGTGGTCTTTCATATGCATTTCTTTAGGACAATGCTTAACGATAAAGTGAAAGAGCACGACTGAAGTAAATGAATTCATGCAGATAAAAGGGAATCTTAATGAATAGATAAAAACCCATAAAAAGGTCAAACAAAAAACAGCTAGGTCAGTGTGTTATGATGAAATGAAAAATATAAGAAAATTTATTTTTGTATGGTAGTTTTTATAGAAAAAAAACATGAACATAACAGCATATGTTATTTTAAAGTAGGTTAATAGATAAATTAATGGCGTCAAGGCTAACATGTAAAGCATAGCGATCTGCAAGGGTTAAGTTTCAGTGCTGATTTTTTCACCATGCAAAATGTTGCTGTTTGGCAACCAATAAATATAACAACGTATTAAATTACCATAAAAATCTACTCATCTAAAAAAATGTGTGAAAATTTTGCGATTTATGCCGAAAGGCAATTTTTTATAAATAAATTTGATTGGGGTTATATTCAATTGTGGTATATTAAATAAACATAATTTACTTTAAAATGTAACTGCATACACATACATACGTATACATAGCATATGGGTATTTCCTGGCGTTGTGGACCTAACTTTGAACGAAATTAAGGAAATTAAGGAAAAGAAAGGAAATGAAAGGGAAGGTAAAGGTAAGGAAAGGAAAGGAAAGGAAAGGAAAGGAAAGGAAAGGAAAGGAAAGGAAAGGAAAGGAAAGGAAAGGAAAGGAAAGGAAAGGAAAGGAAAGGAAAGGAAGGAAAGGAAAGGAAAGGAAGGAAAGGAAAGGGAAAGGAAAGGAAAGGAAAGGAAAGGGAAAGGAAAAGAAAGGAAAGGAAAGGAAAGGAAAGGAAAGGAAAGGAAAGGAAGGGAGAGGAAAGAAAGGAAAGGAAAGGAAAGGAAAGGAAAGGAAAGGAAAGGAAAGAAAGGAAAGAAAAGAAAGGAAAGGAAAGGAAAGGAAAGAAAGGAAAGGAAAGGAAAGGAAAGGAAAGGAAAGGAAAGGAAAGGAAAGGAAAGGAAAGGAAAGGAAAGGAAAGGAAAGGAAAGGAAAGGAAAGGAAAGAAAGGAAAGGAAAGGAAAGGAAAGGAAAGGAAAGGAATGAAATAAATAAATGGAAGAGAAGGAAAAAGAAAAGTAGAAAAGGGAAAGAAATCAAAGAAACGTCACCAATTCAGGATATATGGGTCCTACAAATTGAGTGCAACATAAAGTGGGTCGACGACCGAAATATGTCACAGTCGTCATTTGATATCAAATTTAGACAAAAACTGAACTGCATATATTTTCTTCTCAGAAGTTTTGTTTCGCCTCTAAGTTTAAGGTTTACGTACGGCACGAAAGTTTCATAGCCAAGCAGCTGAATAAAGTTCATCATTGGATATGTGCTGATTTTAGTTGTTGGAAAGATGCATGAATAATATTTGTGGAAAAAAACTACCGAATATAAAATGTATGTTTGTAGCGTTTGTTTGCTTTTTAAACTATAGTTGGAATGCAATTGTCTAGGAAAAAACTTTGTCTGCACCAGTTTGGTATAATAAAGCTAAAATCGTGTTGTGTTAGTAGCCGATGAACACTGCAGCAGCTGCGAAGTATACTTTTTAGCAAAAAATTACTATTTGATAACATTTAGAAGAGCTGTGGTCTTCATGGTGATAAACAAAATTGTTTGTAAAGAAGCTAGTATTAGCATATTTTTTATTTTTCTATTTAATGCTAATATGTTTAAAATTATGTAGACCGGCTACTGGGCTGTGGTGGTCGTATTGCTGGTCTAACGCACCCATAATAATAATAATAATGGTCGAGTAAACTTTTAGGCAGGTTAGGAACAAGCTTCTTCACCAATTTCTGGTGAGCTGCTTCTAATTTTTATCTTACATACATGAGCTTTATGAAGCTTTTTATGAAGCTTTAAATATTTATTCTACTTTTCAATTCCTTTTTTTGTTAATCACATATGCAACTTTATCATTCGTTTTTTATCGCTCTCGTCACCCCAAGAGCAAAGAGATTAAACCACTATAATTGTATGCAATTACTTTTCAGTTGTGCGCTTTCATACGAAATTCGGCATGTAAAGGGAGTTGGAAATTATTTCGTACCGCTAATTATATTTTACAATGGTGCTTCAATGAAAAAATTGCCCAAATGTGGAGCATATTCATATGAAAGTATTTTTAACCCACATAGAGAGAGCTGTGTGCATACAAATTTGTATGCATAATTAAATGCCATTACTTTTCTTTTTGAGGTATAATTTTATTTTTTTTCGCTAAATGCATTCTCACTTTAATGAAGATTCTTTAACATCGGTAGCTGGGCACCACAGGTTACTCTCCCAAATGCTAACGGCTTATGAGACAACCATGGCGTATGAGTAACATATGGATCAATAAGCATAAGTAAAAAAAAATTCATTTACCGTTTTTAGAAGTTAGCCCCTCAAAACTTGGTTATAGACTTTCGAAGTTGAAAGTTGAACCCTTCGAACATTTATTATTTTATATCTATGTCACGCAATAATGTCCAAAGTTTACGACTATGTGTTAAGAATTTATCAAAACTAGAGTTTTAAGAAGATATTTACAAACAAACTCAACTCAAGTCAGAGCCTCAAGGGATTTTTTTTTAGTTAAGTGATTACACAGTGCAACAGCCATTTAAAAGTTTTGAAGCGTCCAAGTGGAGACAGTTCATCTGGTCGAATTATACGCGAAAAGCCCTTTAAAAAGTTTTGTAACACCCCCAAAATCTGGTTTTAAGGCCAAAAAAACCGTTTTTTCAGTTTCTTCGTAAAAAAAATTCATTAAAAATCCAATTTTCAACCGATTTCGAAATTCTCAACGGTTTTGCGTAGAGAATTGTTGACACTTTCGAAATATATACAGTGTTTTATTCATTTGAAAGAAGTATGATATGTTTTTCAAGCCAGAAGTTGGAATTTTTGGAAATTTCATCCGGTTTTCCGGTTTTGACGCCATTTATTTGGCACCAATTGACAATGAATGAAACTTATTGGGCATGTGTTATCGAGAGGTATTTATTACTTTGTTATACCATTTTTTTTTGGAAAAGACTTCAAGTTTTCAAGATATGCAGCATAATCCAAAATCTAATTTTTTGGTCTCCAGCGTCTTACAAAGCACAAGGAAAATCATATTTTAGGGATCAAAATAAGATACTTTGCCGAAGGAAGCAAACCTTTAAAACCAATGTCCCGACTTTGTACTTTTGACTTTGAGCGCCAAAGTTTGAAAAATCCTAAGTTGGCCCATTTAGAGTGCCCCAGTTGTGTCAAAATGTATGACTGACCCCCACTAAGTTTGTAGAGCCGACCCACCCATGTCAGTGGCACACCCCCTAAGACCCCAACTGTGGAGCCCCCATACAAAAATTTCAAAAAATCACCATTTTTGGCACTTTACGTGAAAAAACGTAAGATTTATATAAGTCGGTAGAGTTCGGTCCATGCTTTATCACCAAAACGACTTCAGTATTATGTGTTTCAGATAGTGACAGAATAGTTTGCTACAATTTACTACCTCCGCTGGAGGTAATTAGAAGTGCCTTCATATGAGACACCATGGCGTATATGTAACATTTTGCTACACATTTATGTTTCTGGCAAAACGAAAATTTTAATGACGATGTTAAACTAGAAAATATAGCTACAAAAAATTACACCTTATATGCAGGCAGGGAGAAAAAGTGGGCTCAAATCAGATATAGGTATCTTGCTCCACTGGTTTGACTGTTATAAGTTTCGGCATTCCAAAAACGCTAAAAGTCGCACTGTGCAATGGTGGCATTTTTATATATTGTGTAAAATTTTTCAAAAGTGTTGGGGATGGTGTGGCAAACATTTTATGTATGTTACTCAATTAACTACGAAATGTAAAAAAGTAAATTGCACTCTGCTGTACTTCCAATATACATTGGGTATAACTCACGCACCGGCAGCTAGTGGGACATTTCATTCGCCCGAAAATCTCAGAACCACGTTCACACCGATTAATATGCTTTTTGTTTGGCTTCTTCTCACGTTCATTTCTGCCGGGCCCTGGTATATTAACAGCAATGAGTGTGTAAATTTTATTTCACGACTCATTTGATTGCTTTTCGTCTGAGAAATCCGCTTTATTTGCATTTTACTTGCATTAAAAGGCAAACTGCTCCATTAACGTAATTCCTTGCGTCTTTCCGAAAGTAGATATGTACAAATACTAGTGGGTCTATGGAATTGCATAAAACTTCACTGACACTTTTGCTTTTGTATATGAAACTGAGAAATTAAGTGCTAAAACGTGAGCACGTAATACATTTTCGTATAAATATGCAAATTTGTACTATGGATAGTTTTAAACCAGTAAACAGATACTTATCTATATATGTATTATGTCCTTGTCTGCTTAGCATGCATATTAAGTCGAAGTTAAAGTCAAGAATGTCTGGACGATTTTTAAGCTTGGGAAATTGTTAAAGTACTAGTAAATTATACTCTCTAACTATCGAAAGCAAAATAAGTTCATATTATAAAACTGTTGCGTATACGCCATGGTGATCTAGAACGTCTAAATAACTAAGTAGTTACTTTAAAAAATTCCCATAAATTTCCAAAGATTCCAGATTTTCAATCAGGGCTGAAAGTAATGTAAGTTTTATTTTGATATCTTAATCCGTTCCGGAGATAACGACCAAAAAAAAATTAATACATTTACAGCTACCTAAATGTTAATCATACGCCGTGTAGGACCTATAAAAGTGCACTATAATTGCAAACCTTCAAGACTTACTCATTTATTTTTGCTAGAAACGTATTGTTACGCAATCGACTAAAATACTTTTAAAATTCCAAGGTCCTTTTCAAGTGAATATGCTTTTTTAAAATCTTTACAAGGAATCCTGTTATCCTTTTAACATTTTTTTTTTTTGCAATTATATGAAAGAGTTGAAGGTATTATAAAGTTGAAAAGCTGTTTAAACTAACAATATTTTTCACTATAAATTAATTTACAAAAATCCAAATTATTCTAATTAAGAAAAAACTAACTAAATTTTAGCCATATTTTGCGTTTACGGTTGAAGTATTCGCTAGCAATCTGCAAGCAGCACCTCTCTAACGTTTTTATGCTCGAAATGAGTGCGAAAAGAAACCGAAATCAACGATGCAAAATGAAACTCTTACTATAAATCAAGAACACTTGTCCGTCAAAAAAAAAAAAAAAAAAAAAGATCTGGAAAAGGCGAAGGCACAAGGCGGGTGAGAAAAAAAAATACATATCCTTGAGTAGATTAATTGCGAAAAGTTCTGCTTGCGAATAAATATGCCAAGTTATCTCTAGTAGTGCTTTGTGTTGTGTAATTAAAATTTTAATTTAATTAGGGGTACAAGCAAGATCTTACATATAAGCCATTAGAAGAAGAAAATATGACCTTAAAGCTGCAAGTTTCATTTAATGGAGACTTAAAAGGTTTAAGCAAATACGTTTTTGTTTTTGTTACCGAACCTAATAGCTCGGTTAAGTCCTGGACATATGAAAGGAATCAATTATGAACTAGTAGGTCTTCTTAGTAATTCTCAGCTAGTAATAGATAGATAATGCATAAAAGGAAACGTAATTTATACAAACAAACATATCTGTCACTTTCAGATAACTGCACCCTCATTGCCATTTACAGAAGGTACAATGAATTTATATTCACCACAGCAAGTCCTTACAGTAAAATTTCATAAAAGGCAAACCAACGCACTCATAAATTGGGAGTGCAAAATAACGCAAGCGTAGTACTCAACTGCTCATTTTACGTACGTATGAAAGGTGAATTTGAGTAGTTAAATTTCTAGAATAGTGCTACTTTCAGAACTCTTGGAAAATAATCAAGGCTTTCTTTAATTTGAAGACGGTTAAAAATATGATCCCTGATGTCGCTTTTACCTCAACAGTGGTGTGTTCTAGTGTTTTCTTGAAATATTACAGAAAAATCATCATCTTGGCAAGTGGGCATAGTGAAATTTCATGCACCTCAACGCAACTTGGACCATTTCATTTACCTTTTCTTTCCTTTCTTTATTTTCCTTTCCTTTCCTTTCCCTTAATTTCTCTTCCTTTCTTTTCCTTTCCTTTCCTTTCCTTTCCTTTCCTTTCCTTTCCTTTCCTTTCCTTTCCTTTCCTTTCCTTTCCTTTCCTTTCCTTTCCTTCCTTTCCTTTCCTTTCCTTTCCTTTCCTTTCCTTTCCCTTCAATTTCCTTCCTTCTTTTCCTTTCCTTCCTTTCCTTTCCTTTCCTTTCCTTTCCTTTCCTTTTCCTTTCCTTTCCTTTCCTTTCCTTTCCTTTCCTTTCCTTTCCTTTCCTTTCCTTTCCTTTCCTTTCCTTTCCTTTCCTTTTTTCCTTTCCTTTCCTTTTCCTTTCCTTCCTTTCCTTTCCTTTCCTTTCCTTTCCTTTCCTTTCCTTTCCTTTCCTTTCCTTTCCTTTTCCTTTCCTTTCCTTTCCTTTCCTTTCCTTTCCTTTCCTTTCCTTTCCTTCCTTTCCTTTCCTTTCCTTTCCTTTCCTTTCCTTTCCTTTCCTTCCTTTCCTTTCCTTTCCTTTCCTTTCCTTTCCTTTCCTTTCCTTTCCTTTCCTTTCCTTTCCTTTCCTTTCCTTTCCTTTCCTTTCCTTTCCTTTCCTTTCCTTTCCTTTCCTTTCCTTTCCTTTCCTTTCCTTTCCTTTCCTTTCCTTTCCTTTCCTTTCCTTTCCTTTCCTTTCCTTTCCTTTCCTTTCCTTTCCTTTCCTTTCCTTTCCTTTCCTTTCCTTTCCTTTCCTTTCCTTTCCTTTCCTTTCCTTTCCTTTCCTTTCCTTTCCTTTCCTTTCCTTTCCTTTCCTTTCCTTTCCTTTCCTTTCCTTTCCTTTCTTTTCCTTTCCTTTCCTTTCCTTTCCTTTCCTTCCTTCCCTTTCCCCTAATTTTCCTTCCTTTCCTTTATTTTCTGTTTTTTTCCTTTTCTTTTCTTCCCTTTCCTTTCCTTTCTTTTCCTTTTCTATCCTTTCCTCTCCTTCCCTTTATTATACTTACTTATACAAGTCTTGCTTTATTAAAAACTTTACTACAGTATCCTCTATATAAATGCTGATATGAAAGACTGACTCTAAAATTTGCATGTAGGTAAGCTTTGCATTTTTGCCTGCTCGTAAGCTAACCTTTAAAAAACCAATTAAGGTAAAACAACATTGAACACATCAGGCGGTTGAAATCGCAATTCGCAACAAAAAAAAACGCAAAGTGTCATACATGAATTGCGTGAGTAAATATTCCAATTTCCGTGGTCCAATATAAAACAATTGGATTTGTGTGATTGCGTATTTTCATTTATGGTTTTTGTGCTTCAACTTTGTACCGTAGCTCACATACACTTTATCAATTTATAAGCGAGTTAACATACATACATAAGCTGTTTTGAGCGAAAGCAGCGAAATGAAATTGAAAAATGAATGTGCGTGCTGAAATTTTAATTTTATTAGTTCAGGCGTGAAATCGCAACCACATGAAATTTTTTTGTATTTTTTAATCATAAATGCTGATAACTGTAAAACCTGCCTCTTAAAGGTATGCTGAGATTAAATTTTCTGGTGACCGCGAGTTCCTTACAATTAGTTTTAAGCAGCAACTAGTTTGTTGAATTTCAAGGATACATAAAATATTTTCCCATTTAAATGTACATTTATCTACATAGAATAGGTCCTTGCATTCATTTAGAAACTAGAGAAAGGCGTAAACTACAAAGCTGTGAATATTTAACGACAATGAATATTTATTTACATACTCATGTTTGTGGATGTAAATATATACCCCATATTTAAACCAGTTAGATGTAATAGATTCTTAAACTACTAGTATGAATCTCGAACGACACTGTGTAGTTAAGTTCATTTTTTCAAGAAACGGTCAAGCAACCGAAGGTTTTGGGAGCGATGCCGAAGTTGGCAGTCCTTGGCTGAATATGAGCCCTGTGCCAGTGGAACCTTCTTGGTTATGTCATAAATTATTAATGAATGAGTCATAAATAACTCATGGATGAGTCATAATAGACTCATGGATGAGTCATAAATGACTCATGAATGAGTCATAAATGACTCGTGGTTCAGTCATAAACGACTCATGGATGAGTCATAAATAACTCATGGATAAGTCATAAATGACTCATGGATGACTCATGAATTACTTATAGGCGAGTCGTAAATGACTCATAGGCGAGTCATAAATTATATAATCCAAAAATAAATTTAGCTCTGCTGCTGAACCACTGTTCACCATATCTATGTAAACATGTCCTTTATGGTGCATTTGTTTAATGTTAGCATTCTAGTAACATTGCCATTTAGATACATCTCGTTTAAGGTGACATTTTTCATTAAGTAAAATGCATTTTCTGTGTAAAGCAAAATGCAATAAATTTTAAATATTTGTTGTTGCCTGTGGTTTTGTCTTTTGCATAGAAAATTGTTTGGATTACCCTCGTGAAAGGTGGATACCTTGCTGGGGTACGAGGGCTTAGTCGATAGCCACAGAGCTACGCTACCCTTGTGATCATAGCTCCGCATGGTATTACATCACGAGAGGAGCCTAGCCTTTCCCTGGTTCGAAGACAAAGTTCTACTCTCTCCCCATCCAGGTTGGTATGCGATATCGTGCCTATTGGATGTTTGCAGCCGTGGCCGTAGTCGAACAGAGCCTCTCTGACACCGAGTCACTTCAGTCCGCGGTATGGAGCTCTGCCGTGGCAGACGACACACTTTGCCCTTACTCTACCCTTGACCCTAAGTTGGCCTCGCCCGGAGAGGGGTAGTTAGAGCAAAATCAATAAGAATACTAAAACAAAACAAGCAGAAACCTCGTTTACTGCACAGCAGAGGAGAACAATGCAGCAGCAAGCGCGAGCACAACTTCGGAGGATAACCTCCATTTCAAAGTCAACCGAGAGACAGACAGCGACGGCAACTACGGATCCGTCAACACTGTACAATTAGCGGAAAACCACCACACTTCTACCAAGCAAAAACGACTTAGTGGAAGCTAGAAGTAGTGCTGCTGCAAACGCAGTTAAGCTGACAATGTCTGTGGCAGTGGTCTCTAACCAGGCCTCAGAGGTCTAAACAGAGGTAACTAAGCTTTGTCCTCTTCGCGCTGAGTACTGGGTTAAAAGAACGGCCGCAAGGATCCTGAAGCATAATGAGGGAGTACGCAGAAGTCGTTGTTGCTGAATGTCAGGAAGACGATGGAGATAGCGCAAGCGTAATACCGAATTTCCAAAACACTTATGCGCCAAAGAAGGTAAACTGAAATAACTTCAAACGCCAGAGATCGGACGGGGAGTTAAAACCCCATCCGAGGCGGCATCAGAACACCCCTTAAGTGGGCAAACTCAGCTTTGCTGAAGTGACCAAGGACAGGATCCTTATAGGAATCATTGACCAAGGTAACGACTGTTGGGCCATCTCTATAGACCAATGGCACTACGTCCGGAACGACATTGGTAATGCCCTTCTCGACGTTATGGAGGAGTCTCCGGGTGGTACGGCGTAAGGTATTGATACGGGTTGGCATCAGGTTCAGATTAAAGTAGGCGCAATGTATAAGGCAGCATCTGTAAGACTGGGTGAAGTCCGCCCAGGGGTAAGAATCGCGGTCGTCGACTGGAAAGACATTCCGGCTCGGCCGTATTCATGCCATCTCTGCAGAACTTGATAGAATGAATCCGTCTCCCCCGGCGCAGGACTGGAGTTTCAATCTGGTCGAGGATGCGGTAGGGCCCAATAGAGAGGTGGTGGAAGAGGAAGCGGAAGTCTCCGCGGATTAAAGTAAGATATCCGCCACGTCAAATTGCAATTGACCCTCTTCTAAAATCCAAATGGAAGTGGTGTAGTTAAGATGTGAAACTTCGAAAAGTACTCACAACCTCTAACTTTATTAGTACACACGTAGGTACTTAAGGTTTTTTCCTTGGCGTACTCTGACAATTGTTATGCTTGCGAGTAAGGCTACATACACACACACATTGTTCTGTAGATATAAGGAAAGAAGCATTTTAAAAGGCATTAAAAAATGATGAAGAGATTTTTTTTGATATCTTCACTGAGAGGATTTTGTTACAACTATTAATAAAAGAGCATTAAAGAATGAAGACATCGAGTTAAAAGCCATTTGGCAAAATTACTTGCTTTGTGGCAAATGTAAGACTGATTATGTAAGATATTTAAGTATCCTCTTTGCTCTTGCTGGGGTTCGGCAAAGAAATTTTTAAAGGTTCTTTGGTGGTAAGGCCAAATTAAGTACCTGCTAAAATTAGGCAACGGCATCCGACAAAATGGCCCTTTAATTATTTGGTAGAAATTTTCTTACTACACGCAGAGAAGATTGAGCTGGTGTTGGATAAGAATTGACAGTGACTTGGTCATATCAACCAAACTATAGTTATATCAACCAAAATTTAAGTTGATTCAACCCAAGTCACTGTCAATTCTTATCCATTTCCAGCTCATTTTTCTTTGTATAAGAACGAGGTAGAACCAAGTGGGGTTTTCCAATCTTTGAATGTGAATCAATCAACTAAAGTAGAATTTATTGCTTTTTCTGAACAATGCAGATGGTCAATTTACGGATGCCTCCTAATAGAGGCTTAAATCAGTACGCAAAAGATGTTACCGTAGCGTCGAACCAATTAATTTTGTATGTACTTATGTAAATACAGAAGTGTTAAGTTTATTCAAGCACGCAAAAAGCTTACGGTAAATCGGTTTACTTTTCGCTCTGGGCAGCCGCTAGTGGAATGGCTGCCGTATGCATGTACATTAGAGTGGACTTAAATGTTTTATTTTATTTTGCGAACAGACGGCACCGCCACCTAAAATTATTCATTTGTGTGTATATAAGACATTCCCTAAGTCTTGAACTTTTTTCTTTTGAGGAAGGTGTGGCACATTGGCATCAAAGTTCCGGCCAAAACATAAAATTGTTTTTAAGCTATTGCATAGATTTTATCGCAGGCCTTGGCGGTGGAAGTGAAATGAAAAAAATGTTAATGTTAAAAAGTTCGTAACGGACTTTTTTCAATCTTTTTTCGGCTATAGCAACATAACTTGACAAAAATAAATATAAGCGTTGCCAACATTTAGGCGTATGAATTTGTACTAATGTTAGCAGCAGGCCGATTACATAAAATTGGAGCTGTATATGCTATACTGTTAACAGGTTAAGGCTGTACTGCTCTAACGTCATAAATATGCTTATTGAGTTTTCATAAATATTATAATTGCATAAGTTGATAAAAAGTGATATGCAATAGCTTAACTGCAGCAGTCCCCGAGTGCCATACGTCCTTTTTTCTCTTTTTATCTAATACCTAGAATCGATAATACTATAGTCGAAGATATCACATATAAATTTTGGTTCCGATCGGATACCTTTAAGAGGATCCAAGTACAAATTATTCTAGGGAAACTAAAAAAATAAGCTAATCTGAACTTTGCTTCCCGTGCGACGCGCCTCAACGGTCACCAAAAGGAACCAAAATTTATAAGTGATATCTTCGACTATGGTATTATCGATTTTAGGTAGTAGATAAAAAGAAAAACAAAATTGTTTTTGTTTGTCTCCATAGGGCCACTGGAACTTTGAGGCCAATGTGCCGCGCCTTCCTTTGAATAAAAATGTCGAAGACTCAGAGAATATATTATATACACCCAAATGACCGATTTGAGGGACAGGTACAGTCTTTTCAAAAACATTTTTTTTTTTTTCATATAAAAAATGCCCACTCTAATGTACATATGTATGTTTATTAGACTGGAGCTTTGTATGAAAGCACGAGTTTATTTTTATTTTAGTTTTTTCATTTTTTGTTATACATGGAGAGTGGCGATCCCAAGCGCGGAAATAAACTCAATTTGTTTACAGTGACTGTGGAAAGAGGTCAATGTGAAGTATTTTACTGTCAACTGCAACTCGGCAGTCACATTTTATTAGTTTGTTTCTTTAATTAACGGCAAAAACAGTTACCAAAGATTTGGGAGCAAATTACCAGTGTAAATAATATTTTGCCTTAGTGCTGTGTGCTTTATTACCAAAACGACTATTCCACGATTCCTATTTTAGTTTGAGTAAAGAAAATGAATTTTTATAAATTTTTGAGTTTATTGTGAATCGTTTTGAGAGTAGCATTGAAGCATAGATACTCCAAGGAGTAACGATTTTGTAGTACTTTGCAAAGTACTCTAACAGTAGATATTCCTTGGAGTACCAGAAACATGGCGAAGTTAGAAGTTTTCGGCTCAGTCCTAGGCCATCGCCACGTTAATTGAAGCACAATTTTTATACGAAAAAGCATTAAATGTGGAGTACTCTGATACTCCAATTGGAGTACTCTTTAGATATCAAACTCAGTACTCCCTTTTTGTGCAGGGAGGGCGTTTGTCAAACCATTCTTTTTGTTTGCTAGAAACCATATTGTTTTGCAGTCTAAAAAATACGTTTTTTCAATAACCTTGTAAAGAATCCTATTGTCCTTATAAAAATTCGAAGGTGGGGGTTTTTTACACAGTGCTTGATACTTAGGCAAAAAAACTAAAATTACACGGTACAAATTAATTCAATGGTTTCTGAGCCTTTTGGGTGGCCTGAGTCCGAATCTGAAGTCCGATTTTTCGACCAATATGTGAACCAGGTGGGGCCCTAGCAACTGTTTGTAAGATATGGGTATCAAATAAAAGGTGTTGATAAGAGTTTGGCATAGGCTGGTTTTTAGTCTCATGTGGCAACCTGTTTCCGAGATATCGACTAAAATATGGACCAGCTGTGACCCTAGAAATCATCATTTATTGGCGCTTAACCGCCTAAGCGATTTTGGCCGTTTCGTATCAAAGCACGCCAGTCATTCCTTTTTAGCGATAACCGACGCCAGTTGGAAACCCCAAGGGAGTTCAAGTCATCCTCCACCTGTTGTTTCCATCTCAGTCGAGGCCTCCCCCTTCCTCTGCTGCCGAATTCAGGCGACGATAGGAAAA
The DNA here is from genome assembly GCA_964058755.1 of Campiglossa producta. Classification (NCBI taxonomy): domain Eukaryota; kingdom Metazoa; phylum Arthropoda; class Insecta; order Diptera; family Tephritidae; genus Campiglossa; species Campiglossa producta. The sequence continues at coordinate 10,877,602 of CAXKVI010000005.1, read as the reverse complement.
CCTTCTGTGCTGGAGCTTCTTTGTCCATTCGCATAACATGGCCCAGCCAACGGAGTCTTTGGGCTTTAATTCGCTGGACTATGGTCAGATCTGCATAGAGCTCGTACAGCTCATCGTTAAATTTCCTTCGATACTCGCCGTTGGCATCACTGGAAGGACCATAAATCTTCCGGAGAACTTTTCTCTCAAATACTCCAAGGACCATCTCATCTTCTCTTGACATTGTCCATGAATCTGAGCCATACATCAGGACAGGTATGATGAGAGACTTATAGAGCGTGATCTTTGTTCTTCGAGAGAGGACTTTACTTCTCAATTGCCTACTCAGTCCAAAGTAGCACTTGTTGGCAAGAGTGATTCTCCGCTGGATTTCTAGAGTGACCCTAGAAAGTGTTTGGATAATATGAGTATAAAATGAAATATGTTGATGGGGGTTTCAACAGGGTGGGGTTCTTAGTTCCATATGTGAACTAAATGCGGACCAGAAGATCTTTGTACGATATGGATATCAAATAAAAGGCTTTCGCGGGACTCTTATCAAAGAGGGGTTCTTAGTCCAATGTATGAACATGTTTCCCAAATATCGACCAAAATGTGATATGAAGAGACTAATTGGACTCTGGTACGATCGGAAAAATGTTCCTTCAACACCTATAAGTAGGCTACAAAAATTGTAATTTGCTTATCCAAACTATACCCGTATCGGACTAGTTGCGTTCAATAATAGCCAAATGATTACGCTGGATGATGCTTCTTTTAGCTACCCACATGATTTAATTTACCTTGCATTTATGACTTCCGTGTGCGTTTATAAATGTGGGTTTTGGTTTCCTATAAAATACTAACTGCACACATAAAACGGTTCCTTTCTAAGGAAGTTTTACTTAAAATAACAACATCAGCAGCACTCAATGAAAGTAAAAAAAAAAAAAATATCAATCGAGTTAAAAACTTTTTCAATTTTACTGCACTAAACGTAATTTTTTTTTATAGAATTTTTGTTTTACTGTTTGCTATTGTAGCTACGGAATTTCCTGTTAGCAAAACAATGTTGGTCGGCTACTGCTACGTAGTACATATGAATGTAAACTCTTAATTACCCAGCAGTGTTGCACTGAACCATAGACACCATGGCGTATACGTAACAATTTTGCTACACATTCATGCTTCTGGCGAAACGAAAATTTACATTGGAAATTTTTAAAAAACGAAAGTGCCGAATGTTGGGGAATGGAAATAATATTAACCTTAAACCTATATCAGTTGAAAGAGAGAGAGAATATGACTTCAAAACCATATTTATATCAAAAACTAAAACTTCAAATTTTGCGAGAGCAATAAACTTTCAAATACGATTTCCCAAAATTTTACTTTTAGCACATTCATGCTTCTGGCAAGCGAGCGATGTTATGTTTTCCGTTGACAAATCTCTCATTGCAGACATTTTTACGGCTTTCCCTCAAAAATTGTGATAAGAATCAATAAAGCTTGAGTTAATTTCTGATTAAAAAAAAAAAAATTCAAGGCCCCTTAGCGATAATCCTGAATGCGTACTAGTTGAACTTCAGTTAGATTGTTGTCGCTTCTCTTACTACATACATAGTTAGGGCTCGAATTGCATTTCATCTACTAAAAGAGTATAGCTAGTTGCTACATTTGAAATGTTGATTGTGCATTTCTTGTTGTGGTATCGCACAAAGAGTTAGCTCTAACAATCTATTAAATGGTTTCCAAACTTCGATTGTACTTTAATATCGAATTTAAGTAAACTCTCGATGCAAAAATACAAGTGTGAAAGTCAATCAAAGTGAACTGTTTAATAAAGTTTTATTTCCAAAAGCTGAAATTCAAAGGTATTAGGAATAAGTAAGTGGATTTATTGAGCTTGATCCCAGAGCCGCCAGACATCACTTATTTTATAATGAATGAAACCAATACAGCTGGTTAGTGGTTCCCGACTCTGGAACGAAAGTTAAAATTTCAAAGCTGTACCTATAACAAAACTTCAGCCAGACACGTCAAAGTTCAGGAATTCTTACTGCTTTGAGGTGTCTGGCTGAAGTTTTTGCAATGGAACGAAGTCTAAAAATTCCTGATTCTACTTAGGGGTAGGTTTATGAAGATAGTCAAGAATTTCATAAATAGTCCCATATTGAAAGTAAGTGATGCAACAACACCTACGCTCAGGATCATGCGAAACTTTGAAGTTTTGATCGTAGAACGAGTGCTCTGGGACACAGGCAATCCTTATGCTGAATCCGATTCGGAGATTTGGTATACGGATGGATCGAAGCTGGAAGATGGTAAAACGGCAGCTGGTATCTATGAACCAAATTACGAACAATCGGTACCGATGGGTAACTACCCCACTATCTTTCAAGCGAAAATCCATGCAATAGAATTATGTGGTAGAGAATGCCTCCGAAGAAGGCTATCCTATAAGTGAATCTACATTATGTCGGACAATCAGGCCGCCCTACGTGCCTAGCAGTCTTACGCTACAACTAATAAGCTTGTTTAGGAGTGCGTCACAGTCCTTAATGAGCTTGGAGCCAAAAACAAAGTTTTTTGGTTTGCAAACAAGGTGTTCTAACTGAATATTATAGAACCCTTATCAGGGCTCAGCAAGGCTCATGTAAGGGAGACCATGAGCAACTGAAAAAAACAGTTTAGTTATCATTAACTTGGCAGCCTAGGACAGAGACAAGCCAAACTGGTGTGACTCTCAATCCCTTCGCGATATGGGATAACAAAACACCTGAGGGAGAGCTCAAATTTTTAAAATTCCTCCGCATAGAGCAATAAGCTGAAAGGTCATACACAATTGAACGTAAAAATATTCGCGGTGTAACAAGGCCTTATAATAAAAATAATTCAACAAGAAAATCTCCTACCTATCTAAATACAATTTGTCGTTCGTTTATAGTTACATATTTACATTGACTTGCAAATAACACTCAAATAACCAATGTCAAATCAATTTCGCACATTCAGCAGCTTAAGAGGATTAACTTTTTTATATGTATGTGCATAGCTGCGTATATTGCATTGAAACAATTTCCATTTAGTTCAACGACACAAATTTTAGTATTAAAATTAATCCTTTTTATTGATTTTATGTAGCGCTGTGGTGCCACTTCAATGAATTTTGGCACAAATTTATTTTATGCCATGATAATAAATTTAACTTTCTTAAGCTAAACAAACCGTAATAATTTCAAATTATTTTTGAATATTTATGCGTGGTTTCGTATTTGTAATTGTTAGGCATAATTTGTTTATGAATTTTGATACTTAGAGAAAATTGACAAAGATTTACACAGCGATGGATACCATGACGCGTTTCGGACTTTCCAGGGTACACATCAGTTGGCTTTTCGGACACAGAAGTACTGTGTCTGCACCGAAGCGGTTAAAGCAATTGCTTATAACAGATCTACAATTGTTCAATTAACAATTGTATGCAGTTACTTCAACAAAAAATTCCGTTCAATCAACCAAAATTTGGTTAATTCAACAAAATGTGGTCAACTTCAAAATAACAGTACGAGATTGTTGATTTTACCAATGCAATTTTTTTCTGGGTAGAGATAGATATATGAATAGGAATAGGAAAATAAGTAGGAATCAATGGTGCCAAATCGTTTGAACTTACCCTTTTTGAGGGATATTTGAGGGCATTTTTATGTCTCTCGTATAGAAAAGGGATTTTTTGGTTGGAGAACTGCCTACGTATAAATTATGAGATTTCAACCTGAAAAATATAGTGACCAAGTTGAGTGTTAAATCACAAATCGAAATCTCAGATTTTTTTCAATAACGTCCTATTTCAAAATTTGATCGAAAAACACCCCACATGAGCTGACAATATATTGAATTTTCATTGAGATAGGGGGTTTTTCAAACTCATTTTGAGGTAGGGCGTCGTTGGAAAAATTCCGGAATAAAGCGTTCAAGCTTACCAATATCTGGTCAAGCATACCAACATCTGGTCCCAATTGGAAACGTTAAAACTACCCCCTGCGATACGTCTTAGGCGTTTCCAAACGGGACCAGATTTTGCATGTGATACCTCCGACCACAGTGCTACCGATTTCGTGTATTAGATAAAAAGAAAAATCACTTTTATTTTTTGACTTTCCATAGAGCAATCTGTGCTTTGACCTCCCTGCGAGACGCCTAAACCATCTGCAAACGGCATACAATTTTTTGTGCGATATAGTCGAACGTGCTGCGACCGATCTAGGGGGTGAGACTGGAAAAAGTGCCACATTTGATTATAAGGACCACCCTAATGTACATACATAGATATGTACTCATGACTGTAGGTGTTGTAATGCTTCAATAAAGGGCTTGCATTTTGCTGTCGTTCCTAAAATAGATCACAATTGGCAATTTATACGGATGCCAGTCCATATGCCTCCGTTGCATTTTAAATTTTTATTTCAATTCCCACAACTGCAAGAGCCTCCATTCAGTTTTCGGTACCTTATGCCAAATTCAATTGTGTTCTTAACGAGACAACCATTGAAATGGTAAGTAAATCAGAATCCACAGCATGTTGATATATGTAAGTGTTTCTAGTATAAGAGTCAGAACGATATGGTAAGGCGCGTTTGATTGTAACTTATTTCACTCCCATTCAGCAACCAGTGAGCTATGCTCGTGCCAACGGAATTTGCTTGAAATATGATTTGTGTGCCTCGCATACAATGCTTAAATCAGCAATGAGTTTTGGTTCGTTTTTGTGTTCACATTGTGGTTGACGCCATGGCACATTTACCACATCAATGAATTGAGTGTCATGCTCAAGCCACTGACCACAACAACGTATCATAATTTTACATACGAACGTTAAATGGCTGTCATGCATTTCAGGCAATGTTTAAACCTATTTCTCGATTTTCTTTAGAAAGTACAATGTACCACGGTACACATACATACATACATACAACCACTCAAGGCAAGTGTGATAAGGCAGTGGCTTTTTCACTTTTAGGCTATATAACTTTGCTGAAATCAATGTTACGATACGGCTTAAAGGATAAATGGTCAATTTTGAGTTTGTGTGTCTGTTCACAAAAAGTTCGAAGGAAAAGCCGCTCTTCTGACCAACAAATCAAATGTCAAATGTGTAAAAGTTACAGTAGAGGTACGAAATAGAGATGAGCGTCGTGCGTGTTTTTGACCGTGACACGAAACACACACGCTTGTGCCCATGTACGCGTGTGCCCGCGTACATGCGTGATCGTGCTGATTCCGAAATAACGAACGGCCTATCTGAACGAAAACTCAATACATTTTTAGCTAAGATAGGTTTTTTTTGAATAAAAATCTCAGATATAGCGTTGCTGAAAAAAATTCTGAAATATATGTACTAGAGTGGGTTGATTTTGTAGAGCGGGGAAAAATTCGAAAAATTGCCACCCGAAAAAAATTCCTTGAAATGATTAGGACATTGTATGAACTTGAAATGGTCATAAAAATCATCCAGAAATGATAACGGATGAGTAAAAGTTCCTGAAGGGTCCCAAAAAGTCCCAAAGTGTTGCGAAAAGTAGTTCCGAAATTATTCGCCAATAATCCCGAAAAAATCACAAAATGATCCCGATAACAATCCACAAAGTCTCCAAATTATCCCAAAATGATCCAAACAAAAAAAAAACACCGCAAAAGTACCGTAGACAATGCCGAAAAGCACTGAAAACAAACCCGAAATAGTCCCGAAATCAATTCCAAAATGCTTTAGTAAGTCGAAAGTGATTCGTAAGTGCTCTAGAAGACAAAATATGATTTTGTTACTTTGAAAATTATTCCCGATAATGCTTCAATTATCGAAATGACCCCAAAAATGGTCCTTCAAATATGTTTATGAAGAGGAACGACAAAAAGAACATTCTTACATATATTCGAGAATGTATTTGTGAATGATTCGCTAATGGATTTGTGCATGATTCGCGAATGCATTCATGAACGGGAACGGTGTGGATTTTTGAAGTTAACTTCTTAGGCGGCGATATGAAGTTTTGATTGAGAGTAAAATTTGAGAAAATGGATGACGATGAAACGGAAGTTATGGCACGGAAATAGAAATTGTAGCCGACTTTCAGGCGTAGGCTTTTTTCTTATATCTCGGGAACCGCTCATGCGATTTGGATAAAATTTGGCATTATAGATAGTATGATTCGTTCTAAGATTATATGCGTTGCCACTTGCGGCAGTTCACAGGGTTGCCACTTGCCTCAATTTTTTTAAATATTAAGCAAGATATGCTAATATGGGTATCAAATGAAAGGTATTATCGACCGTATACCAAATATTTAAATCTCATGCAGGGTTGCTACCTAGGGTTGCCACCTAACTGCATTTTATTTATTTTTATGGATATCTCAGGAACCGCTTGATCGATGTGGATAAAATTTGGCATTATAGATAGTATGATTCATTCTATGATTATATGCTTGGGTTTTGCCACTTGGCGCGGTTCACAGGGTTGCCACCTATCTCAATTTTTATAAAATATTGAGCAATATATGCCAATATGGGTATCAAATGAAAGGTATTTTCGACCGTATTCCAAATAAATTTCAAGCAGGGTTGCCACCTAACTAATTACTAATGGCTACGATATACCAACAGGCTATCATAACCTCTAACGAGATTTTTAGCCGAGGTTTTCTTTCTAACTTGTGGTGTGTTGCTTTTGAATTTCCTACAAGTTGGCGGGACCTACATTTTTTTGCCGACTCCGAACGGCACTTGCAAAGCAAAATAATTTTTTGCTGAGAAGCTTCTCATGTCAGAAATGCACCCGGGGATTCTGCCAAACTACTGCCGAGGGGCAACCGCGTTTAGAAAAATTATTTTTCTAAATAATTTTTGATGTTAACCGCTACACCACGGCGGCCGCCATATAAAGGCCATTGGTAAACATTCCTGGCGGTATACCCGCAATAGCATTTCCAAGTTTACTGCTACAACCTTCTGCAAATATGCCACATAAAACATGCATTCAGTAAATGGAAAGAAGAACGTTTGTAAATGTATTCGCGAATCGTTCTCCGCAACATATGCATACGTTTATGAAGAGGAACGACCAAAAGAACATTCTCACATAGATTCGAGAATGCATTCATGAACGTGAACGGTGTCGATTTGTTGATGCATTCTTGTCCACGAACGTGAATGCTATATGTTCGCGAATGTTCATGTTCGTTATTGCGAATGCAAAAAAATTGCTTGAATATTCATAAATGAATTATTACGAACCCTGTTTAAAATATTTCCATAAAATATTCGGTCTCTGTGCATTAAATTAAAATAATCAAATAAACAGCTAAGTATCCAAATGGCTGCCACAGAGAGATAGGCAAAACAAGCTTGGAAATAATTGATTATCTTTTAATTGCTTTCCTTTCTTGTGTCTATATAAATGTACATTCAGCAAAAAAATTCTGCATTTCGATCAATACAATTTTACTTCTTCATGAATCATGACCTATGTAGCTGTTTCAACACAAGCGCTTACATATGTATATGAATCATTTATGCACTTAAGGATGTTCTTGTAGTGTTGTGACATTGCGCAATTTCCTCAACTAAGTTTACTTTAGTTGGTAATTAGTAGTATGAAATCATACAATGGAACGGATTATGTTAATTGATATGCAACATATAAACGATTATTGTTTTACTGAGCACTACACAGTGGAAAATAAGCTGGTCATAGCAAACAAAATACGGGTTGATTCAACCAAAATCACAGTCAATTCTTATCCGTTATTCAAAGATGTTGATTCAACTGTTAACTTTAACTTAACTTTGTTTAAACAAAAAGGACGTGTGACACTCGGGGACTGCCGCGGTAAAGCTATTGCATATCAGTTTTTATCAACTTATTAAATTATAATATTTATGAAAACTCTATGAGCATATTTATGACTTTAGAGCAGTACAGTCTTAATCTGTTAACAGTATAGCCTATACAGCTCCAATTTTATGCAAACGGCCTGTTGCTAACATCAGTACAACGTCACACTCTTAGTAATATAGCCTAAATGTAAGCCTAAATGTAGGCAACGCTTACAGATCCCATTTTAATTAATGTAATTTACAGCTACAATTTTATGTAATCGGCCTGTTGCTAACATTAGTACAACGTCATACGCCTAAATGTAGGCAACGCTTTTATTTATTTTTGTCAAGTTAGGTTGCTAACGCCGAACCTTTTAACATTGAAAAAAGTCCGTTACTACGAACTTTTTTAACATTAACATTTCTTTCATTTCACTCCCACCGCCAAAACCTGCGATTAAATCTATGCAATAGCTTAAAAAATTCTGTTGTTTAAGGTGTTGCTCTATATATAAACTAAAAAAAGTGTTATTTTAACATCAAAAGGAGTCCAAGTTAAAAAAAAAAAAAAATTAAATTATTTTTCAGAGTCCTTATATTTCCTTCACCGAGAATCGAACTCATGTGTCTTGAACGCTCAACCCAGGTGTCTACCATGATGCCATCGTGTACTTTTGCTTGCCGGCATATAATTACTGCTTTGTTCTATGACAGCAATGACAGTATCTTTCATCATCATCATTTATTGGCGCTTAACCGCCTAAGCGATTTTGGCCGTCGCCTATCAAAGCACGCCAGTCATTCCTTTTTAGCGATAACTGACGCCAATTGGAAACCCCAAGGGAGTTCAAGTCATCCTCCACCTGTTGTTTCCATCTCAGTCGAGGCCTCCCCCTTCCTCTGCTGCCGAATTCGGGTGACGATTGGAAAACCTTCTGGGCTGGAGCTTCTTTGTCCATTCGCATGACGTGACCCAGCCAGCGGAGCCTTTGGGCTTTAATTCACTGGACTATGGTCAGATCTGCGTAAAGCTCGTACAGCTCATCGTTAAATCTCCTTCGATACTCGCCGTCGGCATCACGGGAAGGACCATAAATCTTCCGGAGAACTTTTCTCTCAAATACTCCAAGGGCCATCTCATCTTCTCTTGACATTGTCCATGAATCTGAGCCATACATCAAGACAGGTATGATGAGAGACTTATAGAGCGTGATCTTTGTTCTTCGAGAGAGGACTTTACTTCTCAATTGCCTACTCAGTCCAAAGTAGCACTTGTTCGCAAGAGTGATTCTCCGTTGGATTTCTAGACTGATATTATTTTCGGTGTTAATGCTGGTTCCCAAATAGACGCTCACAGTTTCAAATTTGTAACTATCAACAGTGACGTGGCTGCCAAGGCGCAGGTGCGCCGATTCTTTCTTTGATGACAGCAAATACTTCGTCTTGTCCTCGTTGACCGCAAGACCCACTTTTTTCGCTTCTTTATCCAGTCCAGAGAAGGCAGCGCTTACGGCGCGGTTGTTAAGGCCAATGATATCAATATCATCGGCATACGCCAGCAATTGTACGCTCTTGTAAAAGATTGTACCATTGCGGTTTAGCTCTGCTGCTCGAATTATCTTCTCCAGCATCAGGTTGAAGAAATCGCACGAAAGGGAGTCGCCCTGTCTGAAGCCTCGTTTGGTTTCAAATGGCTCAGAGAGGTCCTTCCCAACTCTGACGGAGCTGTTAGTATTGCTCAACGTCATTTGGCAAAGCCGTATAAGCTTTGCAGGGAAGTCAAATTCAGACATGGCGGCATACAGGCAACTCCTTTTTGCGCTGTCAAAAGCGGCTTTGAAATCGATAAAGAGATGGTGTGTGTCGATTCTTTTATCATGGGTCTTCTCCAGGATTTGGCGTATCGTGAAAATCTGGTCGATGGTAGACTTACCAGGTCTAAAGCCACACTGATAAGGTCCAATCAGCTTGTCTACGATGGGCTTCAGTCTTTCACACAATACGCTAGAAAGAACCTTATATGCGATATTAAGAAGGCTGATTCCGCGGTAGTTGGTGCGGTTAGCGGGATCGCCTTTCTTGTGGATTGGGCAGAGCACACTTAAATTCCAATCTGGAGGCATGCACTCGTCTGACCATATTCTGCATAAGAGCTGATGCATGCTTTTTACCAGCTCTTCGCCTCCGTGTTTGAACAGCTCGGCGGGTAGTCCGTCTTTTCCAGGCGCTTTGTTGTTTTTGAGCCGGGATATAGCTATCCTCACTTCATCATAGTCAGGTGGTGGGACGACTTTTCCATCGTCAGGGATTGGGGTATCGGGTTCGACGTCTCCCTCGCAATTTAGCAGTGAGGAGAAGTGCTCCCTCCATAATTTAAGTACACTCTGTACGTCGGTTACCAGGTCGCCATTATTGTCCTTACAGGAACTTGCCCCGGTCTTAAAACCTTCCGTCATCCGCCGGATCTTTTCATAGAATTTTCGGGCATCATTCCTGTCAGCCAGCATCTCAAGCTCCTCACACTCACGCCTTTCGGCCTCACGTTTCTTTTTTCTGAAAAGGCGTCTCTCTTCCTTCTTTGCCTGACGATAGCGTTGCCATACACTGCGGGTTGCGCCCGTTCGCAACGTCTCCCTGTAGGCAGCGTCCTTTTTGTCCGAGGCAGTGCTGCATTCCTCATCGTACCAGTTGTTTTTGCGGGCTCGCTGGAACCCTATAGTGGCCTCAGCGGCGGTACGTAATGAGTGAGAGATATGCTTCCATTGCTCGGTTGCATCGTTAGGTCGAGGATTGCTCTCCGATAGCAGGTGTGAGAGTCGAGTGGAGAAATTGTCAGCTGTCTGTGTCGTGCGCAGCTTCTCGACGTCAAACTTTCCTTCCGTTACTGTGCGCACTTTCTTTGCTACACAGAGGCGTGTGCGTATCTTGGCTGCAACAAGATAATGGTCCGAGTCGATATTGGGACCACGAAGGGTACGCACGTCCAGAACGGTGGAGCTATGTCTGCCGTCGATCATGACATGATCAATCTGGTTTCTTGTTCTTTGATCAGGAGACAGCCATGTGGCTTGGTGTATTCGTTTATGCTGGAACCTGGTACTACTGATGACCATATTGCGAGCAGCGGCGAAATCAATCAACCAGTATCTTTGCTGTTGGATTAACTGCAAGAGTTTGTTGTTTCCACGTAAAATTTTTTTTGATCAACAAGACTGTCAGTTCTTCTAAGTTTTCTTACGAGATTGTTGATTTTACCAGTGCCTTTTTTTCTGTGTAAGGCATGTACATACATGCATGTTATTGTATAGGATGTATGTATGTATCTCGAAACGTTTGTGTGAATTGCACTATTACGTATCATAATGGGCGATAACTCGGCCTGCCATTGATTGCTTTTCGAAGTGATAACTTGGGATTAATTATTACACAACTTCGAAGTAGTATGGGCAGGCCCGTGCGCAGAGGAGGGGTTTTGGGGGTTGAACCCAATAGTTATAGGTAATAGTGATAGTGATGGTGGTGTAAGTGTTTTTCTAATGCACTCAACTTATAGTTATAGACAGGGGGGCTAGTAGAGGTTTGAACTACAAAAATCCCACCCCCCCCCCCTTCTGCGAACGGGCATGGTTATGAGTTTCTATATATTAATAATATACAAGGTGACGCAAATTCAATCACCTTTTCGTACTTTCTTCTTTGTAGTTATTTATGTACCAAAATTTGCGTTTATGCGAAGAAAGCTAATGTGCTGTTCATGCTGAGCCTGCATTTTGCATTTTCAGCATTTAGCCCAAAATGCAGCATTTTTTCCATACAATTTTGAATTCAAAATACAACTAAATGCTACTTTATTTTTGCATTAGCTTTAGCATGTTCGAAGATATAGTACGAACAAAAATTTCCTTGTATGAAGGAAAAGCGAAAAAAATGTTGCATTGCTTTTGGGCGAAACGTGATTTATATTAGGATATCTTCTCACTAAGCAAGTTATCGTAATTATGCAAAAATTGTTCCTATTAAAAGTTGCAATTTTCGAGGTGAAGAGTTTCCAATTTTGTTTAGAAAGTCGGTTTCTTTACCCACGAACTCACTTTTATCAAAGATATGGAGTTTATCTGAAAAGGCAAGCACATACTTCCACTTGAGATGTAGAAACGCGCCATAAGCATTCGAAAATTAGTTAATGCGCATTTTCAAAATGCGGCAACATGAACGCTACTTCGAAATGTACGACCGAAAATGGAAAATGCTGCTTTTAAAAGCTCAGCATGAACACTACATAAGGATGATGATTAATAAAAGAAATTGCATATTCTGTACTCAAAATTCTTACTACTTATAAATGCTAGCAAGTTTCACTTTCAACCTTTTGACATATGTTTCTTTAACTGTTTGAAAGCTACACACAATGCGTACATTAACTTTTGACATTTTCGGTATCCTTCACCTCCCATTCAAACCAAATGTGAAATTTTTTGACTTCTTTAAAATATGTAAAATTTAAGCTTAATATGTTAAGCTGCTTACACACTATCTTCACCTAAGCTTAAAAGCATAGAAATTTGTTCTCATAATTCATATATGTATGTAAGTTCTTCATAGTAGCTAAATAACTTTTTAAGACCATTTTGCTTTTAAATACATATCGTCGCTCGCTT
>CAXKVI010000005.1:10770090-10860090 GCA_964058755.1 Campiglossa producta | reverse complement strand
TTGTTTGGTAAACTCATGGCGGGTATTGAGACAAGATTCGTTAAATTTGCATGTGCCGGTCGTATGCGGTTCTACGTAGGGGGTTAAAACGAAAATAAATCGGTCACTTTATTTAGATACAGAATGAGAAATTTGAAATAATTGAGTTTTATAGAAATCAACAGTTTGGTGTTTCCAGATTTACATTTTCCTGAAGTTACACATCTATTAGATAATGTCGGAAAATTTCCGCTAAGATTTCTTTAATGCTAATTTGAAGTTCGCGTTTGTGAGTAAAATATGGCAACATTATTCTCAGTGAAATGAATTGTACTACATACTTGTTTGACATGGCGTATACGTAACCTAAAATTGCTGTCCAAAAGTATTGACTGAAAGATCGGTTTCCGTCTTTTTCCGGTCATCAATATGAGATCAGCTTAGAAATATTTTTGATATTGGAAATGGGGGGGGGGCGTAGGAGTAAAAGCTGATTTACACAGGCCGATTTGCTTGTCGATTTGCTGGTCGATTTGCTAGTCGATTTGCTGGTCGATTTGCTAGTCGATTTTGGTCCAATCGCTATTAACACGGTGGAACGACCAGAATCGAATAGCAAATCGACCAGAAAATCGATGCGTGTAAATCAGCTTTAAAAATAAAATTACAATAACTTTTTAGTTTATAAACAACAAAAAAAAAAAAAATTAAAGGCAACATTGTCTTGAATTTTAAAGCGTTTTCGTTTGGTAAACCAAGAAAGATATTTCAAGGATAGAAAAAACTAAAATTGTCCCGAAACCACCTCAACACAAGCTTCAAATTTAGGTGGTTTTAGAATTCTAGTCTATTATACCTAACTGCACTTTTGCTAATTAATCACTGCAGATATGTACCTAAGTAAGATGAAATTTCACTTCGTTTGAGGTAGTGCGTGCGGTTCGTCAAATGAAAAGACAAGAAGGAAAATGTGTTGTTTGACAAAGAACAAATGTCAAGTGCAAAATTGTTTGAAAAGGAAACATACTGACACGGGAGACATTTTCTTTGTATTCATTGTGACAGTATTAAATTACGTTAATATAATTGCAACAGCTATGCGAAGAAGGGAAGTTACAGAATCGGTTGTCTATTCGCTCTAAAGCAACACCATTCTCCAGTTACTCATCAGCTGTTTTTTTATTTAGTTTGAATGCCAAAATGCTCCCCACACTTTTTATGCAGTTATACATAAAAACTACCTTAAAGCTACTATATTTTTTTATCCCATTGAACGAAACCGCAATATATTTAATTTTTTGTTACATAATTAGAAAATTTAAATTTAATTAAAACAGCACACTTTTTTCAGTAACTTTCTTTTTATTCGAATAAACAAAAGTGAGCTGGGTGGAACACAATAAATCCAATTTAAATTTATGAAACCATATTTCAATAGATTGGCCAAAACATAATAAATAACCATGGATACTTTTGCAATTTTTTCTCATTAAACTTTTGATTTCGCTAGGCATTTCGGTAGTAACTACCCTGCAGCGAAAGCAACTAGTTGAAAACTACTTTACAACTAGTTTGTCCACCAGGTCCAACTAGTCAGTCTTTTGCCTTTTTTCCATGTAAGCAACTGGCATTTTTTACGTATTGATGTCCTAAGAGATGTTAGTTGTCAGACCAGAACATAGCAACCATCTACTAGTCATAATATACTAGAATCATACTGGTTCTAAAATACCAGTCCCATACTAGTAAAATAGCAGTGAACCTGGACTAGTATGATTTCGACCAGCAGTTATTAGTCACATTATTTGTATGACTTACCCTTTATTTTGTTTTATTTATTTATTCTTTAGAAAGCAGCGACAATTTACGCCAAACACGAAAAAGCATCTGTGAATTATAAGAGGAAAAAAAAGAAGTGAACGAAATATTTCAAATGATTCTTGGTTTTTTGTAACTGTTATGATTTCAACCAAAAAATGATAGTTGTATACTAGTATCACTAGTTTCACGTTTTGCTGCAGGGTAGTGAAAGAAGGCTCTATCGAATAGATGGGCATATGCATATTTTGTTCATGTTTTAGTTGCTTGTTTTATTTATATATCTTTCCGATTGCAGATTACTACCCACCTAAGCAAACTTAATTTTTTTGGTTTTCGAAAGTGATTTAACCTCTGAAGTCAAAATCTGAAGGCAACGAATTTGCCATCGAAACAATCAAATTACGATCGATGCGTTGCCGGTAAGTTTTCCTAAATCAAAATCTGGTGTGTGAGTATAAACTCAAAGTGCAATGTGCAATTTTTGGCCGCCGTGGAATTTAAATATGGGAACAGTGCAGGTTTAAACCACAGACAAAGTTGACTAGAGTTTAGCCCATACAAATTGGCCGCTTAAACTAAATTTTTTATTTCGTACTGAAGTTTAAACCTGGAGTGAAAACCCGGGCCTATGTCCAATAAAATGTACTACATACTTGGTAGACATGGCGTATACGTAACCTAAAATTACTGTGCAAAATTATTGAATGAAAGACCGGTCTGATATTGAAAATGGGGGGGCATAGGAGTAAGGGCTGATATACACAGGCCGATTTTTTGGTCAAATTGCTGGTCGATTTTCTGATCGATTTGCTAGTCGATTTTGGTCGAATTGCTATTAACACGGTGGAACGACGAAAATCGAACAGCAAATCGACCAGAAAATAGATGATTGTAAATCAGCCTTGAACATGAGAGTACATTAAGCTCTTCAAATTCAAAATTTGTATGACAATGTCGTTTTAAAAAGCTTTATAAACGAATTTTATTTTACGACGACTCCCATTTTTCACCGTGATTATGGTTTTGAGATCATATATCTTGATACAAATTGTTTAGATGGCCAGTATGAATCCTTTGGAGATAGTATGCCCCGTAATCTGTCCGGGATAGACATGACGTCACTCGTAGTCTTTCAGCTCCCATGAGGAAGCTAGATTAACGCCAAAGCTTAACAATATCCACCTTAGCACAATACAAATCCGCTATGAATTCATATTCATTAAGTGTACTCACCTGTAACATATTCATACTAATATTAACATTCACATAATGTAATGCTCATGGGAATTACCTGTAATTTGTTTTACCTTTCATTTAAATTTATAGGCAAGAGTTTAGCAGACAGACGACATGAATGAAGCCATAAATTGCAAACAGATTTTACACCCACTTTTTCCCTTTTTTCTACATTCACAACCGAAATTCATTGAAAGTTGAAAAAAATATATATATAATACTAATAATCTATTTTCTATGCTTAGTATGTATTTAGATTACAATTACTACATTTACTATGTTAATTCTATCTAATTTGAAGTCAATTAGGTACTATGTATGCTAATGTAGTTCTCTTGGGGCTAATTCATTGATTTATTATAACACACAATTGTTTAATTACGCAATTTGTAATTACTCGTTAAATGACAATGAGCATACATATATAAACATATACTAGGGTGGCTCTTATTTGCAGGGAGACAATTTTATCATCAGATTTTCAAAGTCGCTTAATTTTGGCAGTACAATATATTGTCCTTCCCCAACTGAGGACAATTTATTTACCAGAGTAAATTTTCACTAATTCACCACACCTTTGAACTTTGTACTCAACAGAACTCAAAGTTTAGTAAATTTCAATAGAAAAACATTCAGTAGATTTCAAAACAATTCTAAGTGTTTTGTTTTTGAATCTTCATCTACGAAGTTTCATTGTGAAAATCAGAATTGTGCAGAGCCAAACAATATTCATATATGCCTACATACTCGGCGGTTAGGTAGTATGTATGTATGTATTTTAGTTTTTTTTGTTGGGGCCACCATGTCGTATACACAACTTTTGAAATTGCGGTTTCAAGCGAGTTATATACAACGCGTATGTGGAAAAGAATCCCATATGTATAGGTATGGCCAAAATTCCTCAAGCGGACCACCAAAAAATTTCATCGCTTCGATTTGAATGAAATTTGGTGAAATTGAACTGATATGTAAAAAATAAATATTGGAAGGTTACCAGATATACGGGCACTTTTTTGTTATGAATTTCTTAAATTTCTTTTATCTTAAACAAAATAAAAAATAGAATAAAAAAATATTTATAATTTAAAATGTTTTTAAAATGAACTAAAAACTGGAAAATAAATTCCCCTCTGCCTACATAGATTCTTCACCACGTAAAGCTTATCTGGAACATTTGTGAGTGGGAATTCTTATAGGTATTAAATAGTACTTGGAGTTTGAAAGGTATAAAAACATTGGCGCACGCTAAAGATGGTTCGCATTAATTTCTAACAATCTTATTACCGATATGAGCTTTTCTAAAAAAACATCTTTTCACAATATAGCAAGCGCCAAATGTTTTTATACATTTCAAACTCCAAGTACTATTTAATACCTATAAGAATTCCCACTCACAAATGTTCCAGATAAGCTTTACGTGGTGAAGAATCTATGTAGGCAGAGGGGAAATTATTTTCCAGTTTTTAGTTCATTTTAAAAACATTTTAAATTAAAAATATTTTTTTATTCTATTTTTTATTTTATACTTTTTAGTTGTGAGTCTGTGAAAATTTCTAAGATTGTAATTGGATATTCTGTGTCATATTAGTGGTACTCATGTAACCATATAACTTAACGAAAGCGTAAATATATACATTTAACAGCTCAGTTAGATGAACGATATAGATAAATTTATGTGAATACTTTTTATTATGAAATTCTTATTAATTTAATTTTTGACCCATTTTTTAGCTATTCTTCTATTTTTGTCTAGTGTGCATTGACTGCTTTGAAAAACTGCATGTCGAACTGCGTAATCGAATTGGGTAATTTTTGGAGGTGTTTACACACTAAAATCCTCGTGGAAGTTTACCGAATCTGTGTAAACTTCGTTCCATAAAAATATTGACAGTTCATTTACGCCTTCGGCAATTTTCTACGTTTATACGCATTACGCGGTGTGCCTATGGTTACATGAATAAAATTATTCTTTTTTAAGTCTTATAAAGCACATTATCTTTCCTTTGTGCAATAGTGGCTGCGCCTAAATGTATGCAGATGAAATATTCGAAATTTCGATGCTGTTTATGGCGCTGAAAACACATTATAGCATGCGCATTATAGCATATGTACGAAATATTCAGATAGCAATAAGGAAGATAGGCCGATAAATGGGACTTTTGCAATTAAAGCAATATTTTGGATTTTTTTTTTGTATAATGCATTGTCAGCGAAACCTGAACGATGGTGAAAATTTCAAAACCCCAGCTCAATGGGAAGTTACAGCTCAATGGGAAGTTAGTTCAAAATCCAAAGCAAAATCTCTGGAAATGAAACTTTTCAAATATCTCTACCCGTGCGCCACCTATCGGAATTATTTTTTTGTTATATTGCGTGGGGGCAGAAAACTAAACGATGATGAAAATTTCAAGATTCTACCTCAACGGGAAGTTCGTTGAAAAACGAATTAATCGACACCGAAAACAGACCTTCGCACTTCTTAAATAGAACGACTCACGCGCCACCTAGCGGGTCCAATTTTTTTTTGAACATTTGGAAATTGATTAAGTAATACACACGCTAAATATCAGCTAAATCGGTCCATAATTAGGATTTTCAGCTGTTATTACCCCGACCTCAGCTCCACCTAGCGGAATTTTTTTTTAGGAAAATATTTCTTTTCATAGTAGTAATACATGTTCCGAATTTCAGCCAAATCGGACCATAAATGCGATTTTTGAAAATATAGCGACCCACGCGCCACCTATCGGAATTTTTTTTTCATAATATTGCATTGCCATCGCGACCTGAACTGTAGTGAAAATTTCAAGACCCGAGCACAACAGGAAGTTGGTTCAAAATCGAATGCAAAAATCCGGGCACAAGAACGACGAAAGCGACCTAATAAAAACATTTTAAAAAGCGTACAATAAAATGCAATTATCGGACACCATATCAAACCGGAGATTCAGAAAAAAAGGACGTGTGGCACTCGTGGACTGGCGCAGTAAAGCTATTGCATATTATCAACTTATGCCAAGCCCGTACGCAGCAGCGGTGGGGGTTTTACATTTCAAATTCCTCCCGTGCGCACGGGCCTGTATCTAGTACATATACATATGTTTTTGTACACGGACATATCCATTTTTAGTTGCAGTTAAAGTTAAAGTTAAAGTTAAAGTTAAAGTTAAAGTTAAAGTTAAAGTTAAAGTTAAAGTTAAAGTTAAAGTTAAAGTTAAAGTTAAAGTTAAAGTTAAAGTTAAAGTTAAAGTTAAAGTTAAAGTTAAAGTTAAAGTTAAAGTTAAAGTTAAAGTTAAAGTTAAAGTTAAAGTTAAAGTTAAAGTTAAAGTTAAAGTTAAAGTTAAAGTTAAAGTTAAAGTTAAAGTTAAAGTTAAAGTTAAAGTTAAAGTTAAAGTTAAAGTTAAAGTTAAAGTTAAAGTTAAAGTTAAAGTTAAAGTTAAAGTTAAAGTTAAAGTTAAAGTTAAAGTTAAAGTTAAAGTTAAAGTTAAAGTTAAAGTTAAAGTTAAAGTTAAAGTTAAGGTTAAAGTTAAAGTTAAAGTTAAAGTTAAAGTTAAAGTTAAAGTTAAAGTTAAAGTTAAAGTTAAAGTTAAAGTTAAAGTTAAAGTTAAAGTTAAAGTTAAAGTTTTTTTTTTTTTTTTTTTTTTTTTTTTGTATTCGCGGGAGGAGGAAATGCTTTATGCACTAACCGGGGTTAAGCCCTCGTTACTAGATGCTCTAGCATCGGGACTCTCCGAGTGTGGGACTCCCTTCCTATGTTAAGGTATACCGCACTAAAACCTAACCTCCCACGGCCCGCGCATTCTTCCTTACCTGGGACCGCGCTTAGCATTACTTCAGGTAAGGAAGCGCGTTAGCCCTGTGGCTACTTCACGCTAACTGGCTAGACAACCGTCTTCCCGTTTCGCAAGGAGAACGTTCCTCGCGTATCGCCTCACTATATCCCATCTTGCATTTTCAGAGGTCATCTTTCGAATGACACTGCCTGGGGAAAGCTCGCCAATTGTCTCTTCCACCCGCCTTCTTTCTTCAGTGAATTGCTCGCATTCGAAAAAGGTGTGGCGTACATCGTCTATGGCTCCACAGTAGGTGCAGTTCGGGGTTTGAACCTTGCCCATTCTGTGCAGGTACTCACGGAAATAACCGTGCCCGCTTAAGAATTGGGTCAGGTAAAAGTCGACGTCTCCATGCGGCCGATTCAGCCATGGTTCCACTTCGGGGATTAAAACCCTGGTCCACCTTCCAGCAGTACTGTTGCTCCATTGTAGTTGCCACCGCCGGATCGATTCACCTCGCGCCTGCGTTGCAGCAACGTCTCTACGTATCTCTGCACGAGTGTCGTACATAATTTTTCTTTCCTCAGCGAGGAGGTATATCGGTATGGTCCCCGCAATGACCAGAACAGCGTCTGCGGAGACCGTGCGGTATGCTGAGGCGATTCTCAGGGCCCCCCTGCGTTGAACCGCGGTAATAGCTGCCTGGTACTTCTGGATTTTCATTGCATCCGCCCAGACTTCTGCACCGTACAATAGTATAGAATCTGAGGCGGACGCCAGCAACTTTCTTATGCATGGCTTTGGTCCACCTGTGTTGGCCATTAGCCGACTCAGACTTGCAATGGTTTTCACAGCCTTCTCGCAGGAGCTTTTTAAATGCTCCGAGAAGGTCAGCTTGTTGTCCAATTTCACCCCTAAATATTTTGTAGAGCGACGCGTTTCTATCTGTTGATCCCCAACAGTCATGTTAATGAGTGTGGGGATCCTTCTTTTCGTTAGGATCACGATCTCTGTCTTGGCTGTAGCCAGTTGGAGGCCGTGATCATTCATCCACTTGTCTACACTACGCATCACTTGGTTTAGTTTAAGCTGTGCCAGGTCGCAGCTTCGTGCTGTTATTACGGCAGCCACGTCGTCTGCAAAAGCAACTAAAAAAGTGCTTTCTGGCATCTGCATTCGAAGAAGGCTGTCATATGTAGCATTCCACAGGTCAGGGCCGAGCACCGACCCTTGTGCTGCCCCACCTGTTAGCTTCACCTTTCTTTGACCCTGCGTCGTTTCATAAATTAGCCAGCGGTTTCTTAAGTAGTCCCTCAATATATCTAACAGGTATATTGGGACCTTGAAGGAGCGTTCTAATGCGTCAAGCATGTCCTCCCACCTGACAGAGTTAAAAGCATTTTTAACATCTAACGTCACCAATAGTACTACCGGCCTTGCTAGATGGCTTGCCGTCTCAGCCTTCCGGACCGCATCTACGACTTCGGCTATGGCGTCTATTGTGGAGTGCCCTCTCCGAAAGCCATGTTGCCGGTGTGAGAGTCCACCCTCTTCTTCTATGGCTGCTGTTAGGCGTTGCTTTATAAGGCTCTCCATCATTTTTCCCGCTGTGTCGAGCATACATAGTGGGCGAAAGGATGATGGAGAGTTTGGGTCTCCTTTACCCTTCGGTATAAGGACGAGCCGTGCTGTCTTCCATCTGGCGGGGAAGACACTTGCCTGCAGACATTTGTTGTACATGTGCAACAAAAGCTCTGGACAGCTATTAGCAGTTAACCTGAGTGCCTCCGCAGGTATTCCGTCGGGTCCTGGGGCTTTTCCAGCCTTCATGCTACGCAGGGCTACTTTCAGCTCTTCTTCATTGAAAGGTACCACGTTTCGGTCATTTCGTGGTACATGTTCCTCTTCTCTAGAAGGTTGCGTGAGGAATAGCGTTTCCACGATATTCTTCATGCGATCCTCGTCCATTATCTGGTTTGGTGGACGAAGTTTCTTCATCACTATTTTGTACCCTTGTCCCCAGGGATCTTGATCGACTTCTTTACAGAGCGTTTTCCAGCATTTCAGCTTGCTTAGTTTTATGGCGACGCCGAGGGCTTTTTTCGCCCCCTTGTATTCCTCCGCTCTTTCAAGAGCCTCGGATCTACCACGTGCGCGCGTCGCCAGTCTTCGCTTTCTGTGACATGCTTTTCGCAGCTCCGCGATCTCACTATTCCACCAATATACCTGCTTCTTGCCTCGCCACGTTCCTATGCGTGGCATAGAGGCGTTACAGGCGAGGCGCATGCATTGCATGGTCTCTTCGACCGTTGCATGTGGCGAGCCAGTGCCATCGGTTATCCGACTGGAATTCGCCAGCACTGTTTCGGAGAACCTGATGGCGTCAACTTTAGATGCATCCCATCTACGATTTTTGTGAGACGCGTTCGCTGCCAGTCTCTGACCAGGATCGTTGAGTTGGAAGGTGATGTAGTTGTGGTCGCTGCCAGTAAGGTCCTCCATCACTCTCCACCCAATCGCGTTTGGAAAGAGCCTTTCCGAGACAAGAGTTATGTCGGGAATGGAATACCCAAAGCCCGGGCGTCGATATGTCGGGGTCGTGCCCGTGTTCAAAACTACCATACCGAGTCGGGCTGCCATTTCTAAGATCAGCTTTCCCCTGGTATTAGTTTGGGGCATTCCCCATTCTACTGCTCTAGCGTTGAAGTCTCCAGCGATGACCAGGTTTGCAGTTTGGTCCCGTATGTCGTCTTCTAACAGCTCAAGCTTTTCTCTGAACCTCTCTATGGGGTCGTTTGGGGACAGGTAACAGCTTACGAGCGTGGTTTGTGCCACAGTCACACGGACGAAGCCTTGTCCGGCAGAAGGATTAGTGCCGTTTACGTTGGCGTCCACTATCCAGATGGCAGCGGCACCAGATTCATCGACGTACCAGTTGTCTCTGTCTAAAGTTAAAGTTAAAGTTAAAGTTAAAGTTAAAGTTAAAGTTAAAGTTAAAGTTAAAGTTAAAGTTAAAGTTAAAGTTAAAGTTAAAGTTAAAGTTAAAGTTAAAGTTAAAGTTAAAGTTAAAGTTAAAGTTAAAGTTAAAGTTAAAGTTAAAGTTAAAGTTAAAGTTAAAGTTAAAGTTAAAGTTAAAGTTAAAGTTAAAGTTAAAGTTAAAGTTAAAGTTAAAGTTAAAGTTAAAGTTAAAGTTAAAGTTAAAGTTAAAGGCAAGTTTAAAGCCAAAGTCTAAGTCATAGTCAAAGTCAAAATCAAATTCAAAGACGAAGTCAGAGTCAAAGCCAAAGTCAAAGTGGAAGTCAAAATCAAAGTTCAAAGTCAAGGTCAAAGGCAAATTCATATTCAAAGTCAAAGGCAAAGTCAAAATCAAATTCAAAGTAAAAGTCAAAAACAAAGTCAAAGTCAAAGGCAAAGGCGAAGTCAAAGTCAAAGGCAAAGGCAAAGTTAAAGTCAAAGTTCGAACTTTTTTTCTTATATATCCGTTCCCTTTTTTTTCAGGTGCCTAGTCCGCGGAAAAATCTATGCAATAGCTTAAAAATTCGTAAATTAATTGCATTTTTTGGTGAGTTTTATGTGCTATTTTTGGTTAAGATAACAACATTTTTTAAGAAATTTACGAAGGCCATCTCAAAAAGTTATCATTTGAAAGGAAATAGATCAAGATAGTTAGCTAAAAAATTGGAACTAAATGTTAGATATTTTGGTAGTCGGCTACAGAATTCCCCACAGGGTCAGTGCTAAACTATCCAATATGTGTATGTGTGCAGCCTTGAACTTTTGCAATCAGGACATACAAGCGAACCAGATAAAACATGATGTAAGCTATGATCGGAGCGTACGATGTCAACTGACTTATTTTGTAATATTTGTATATGTGTGTATAACCGTCTACAAATACTCAGATGTTACTCCTACATACTTGCGTAACAACAGTTCAGTTGGTAGCCGAGTTGTTTTCAATTTTCGAGTGGATGAAACCATATTTTCGGTTGTGAAAGTTATAGCCGTGTTCACCTTTCCAAGTTTGTTGTTGTTATTTAAATATGTTGTTTGTAATCTATGAAGGCGACAGTAAGTGTCAAAACTTTTTGACGGTACAATGCTTTGTTTTTATCAAGGGATTGAAAAATTTCTTAATTGAAGCTTTGTTATAGAATTTTAAAGCAAAAACAGAAAGTCATAATAAATCATGTTATGAAACCGATAACCGAAATAATGCGCTTTCTGCGACGGTTTTGTAACCTTGCTCGACAATCTTCCATGAAAATACGTCAGAGTAGCGTTTTGTATAAGAAAAAATGTGATCACAGAAATAATTAAGCCTCTAAAAAAGACACTCCCTTGCGAATATGAACACCGCACGTTCGATTGTTAGCACTTTGCGGTACTTGTCCGACTGTCACGGGAGCGATTTGGTATGAACAGTGGAACCTTGTAGGTCATTCTACCCCCTCACTCCCGAAGGATCCGCTGCGACTATATCATTTCCATGACCTGCAGTGGTGTTGAGTGATAAAATGACTGCGTGATGACAATACATCGTCATCTTTTGTTCGTAGACTCAACTACAATCATCTTTGCGTGACACCCTTCAAACAATCAATTACCCTTTCTATCCATTCTTAGATTACCGCCATCACAAACTGTTGTTGTGTTCATTCGCAGGCACAAACTTTGCATTTAAATGAAGGCATGTGCAGAGGATTTTTGTTTTTTTGACTCCTTTCAATCTCGCTCTTTCTCTGTGATTTTTCTGTTTCTGTTTCTGATATCCTTCATATGACTTTTTGAATTTTTTCCGTCTTGCCGAAATTAATCTTTCGCTTTTGCATTTGTTTCAAAAAGCAGCACTTCTTATGCAAAATGCTTTTGAAGTATGTATTACACTTTCACTCTCTATGTATGAATATGAATTCAAAACAGTTGCAAGTGCAATCAAGTAGAAATTTGAATTCAGCTGTAATGCCACAAGTATTATTTGTATGCCACAAAAGAAACATTTAATGTTATACAAATCGAAAACTTTGCGAGTAATGATTCGTCTGCCATGGGCACTTGGTTTCGTTTGTTTTTGAAGGACGACCCGGAAACAATCAAAAACAAACAAATGTATAAGGTAACGATATTTTTTAGATTTAAATGCTTGGGGTGAAGGAATTCCGTATCAATTAAAGAAAACTTCCAGACTAGGGTAACTTTTTTCGATATTTTTTTCTTGGTCCGATATCGAAATATGGTCGCAGGTACCTGAAAAAACGTTCTGCAAATTATAGTTTTACCTCCTTATTCTTAAAAAATATAAAAGGTTTAATAAGCTCTTACTGATCAAAATTTGTATGAATATGTCACTTTAAAAAGCTTTATAAACCAATTTTGTTTTTTATGTATATTGTGAGAGCGATAGTCTAATTCGGGAGATATCCCTTGCAAATGTGGTATTATGTGATATTAAATCACCTCAGCACTTTAACAATCACCAGTTTTTACAAAGCTCATATATCACATCGATGATAGTCACACGATATGTCTTGAAATACGTATATGTTGCGTGATATGATGTTTCATCGCGCGATATTTCATCGTATGATATTTCATCACATGATATTTCATCCTATGATATTTCATCACATGATATTTCATCATATGCTAGGTAATCATATAATATTTCACCAAATGATATATAATCATATGATATTTAGTCATTGCTTCATCACAGACTTCGGATTTGTTTTCGTACTATTATTATTATTGGTAATATCGCTACTTACTGCCACTGAGAGTAGTATTTCCATTCGAGAGATCGATCAACTGAGTGACATCACAAAGAGTTCGGTAATGACTTCCGTGTCATAACGGCGAAGCTGTAAGTCGTATTGTATGTATTTCATCGTATGATATTTAATCACATGATATTTAATCATATGATATCTAATCATATGATATCTAATCATATGATATTTAGTCATTACTTCACCACAGACTTCGGATTTGTTTTCGTACTATTATTATTATTGATAATATCGCTACTTACTGACACTGAGAGTAGTATTTCCATTCGAGAGATCGATCAGCTGAGTGACATCACAAAGAGTTCGGTAATGACTTCCCTGTCATAATGGCGAAGCTGTAAGTGGACCTTTTTTCTATAAAGATTACATAAGTATCACCAAAGTAAGATAAATAGGTAAAAGTTCATTGGGTTTATTACCAAAAGTTGCATCCATTCACTAGAGCGATTGTCCTTATTAAAAAATATTTTATAAAAATCCATAGCTGTAATTTATGTCATATTGCAAAACTGCTTTACGGCCATATGAAATAAATTAAGTGTCAAATCACATCAGATGTTACATACATACCATACGCAGATAATTAAAAAATATATGCCCAGCGTTCAAGGCTCTTATGAATGCATTAATTAATAACCCGGTTGAAGTGGTAATAATGTTTTAACCACTACTAAATACTCACTTTGATTGAACAGCACGGCACAGATACCTACCAATTTAATTAATAGCCAATCATGTCATATATTTTTTAATTAAAACTCAATTTTTATAATTCACTAAAAAATCGACAAAATATTTAACTGATTAAAATAAGTATGGTATGTGTGCGTATCAAAAAGCTTTTCAAAGAAGGCCCGATTTAACAAATTAAAACGCATGCGATGTAAGCAGATGTGAATGGCGCAGTATGGGCAATTTGGGTAAAAGTTGTTTCAAAATATTTCTGAGCAAAGGTAGAAGCTAGAGCCATACAAATTGGAGTGCATGAAAGACCGCTAAATTGGTCACATGCAAAAAATTAGATACTGTTAAAAATTAAATTAACCCAAGAAATGTTTGCTTAGTTTAGCATTTGTAATAGTCTAATATTTTACTGCAGACGATTTTTTCGTTGTACACATACAGACACAGTGTTCATTGCACCGTAATGCCTTCAAGGGTCTGCAATTTGTTTTATTTAGTTTGCAGCATTCGTTAAAAGTTTCTAAACGAGAAAACTGACAAAGAATGCTGAAATGTAGGTTGGCAGGAGAAGCGACAATAGTAGCGCAACTAAGTTTTAGTGTTTCGCACTGAAGTTCTGTTAAAAGACATGTGTTT
Source organism: Campiglossa producta (assembly GCA_964058755.1). NCBI lineage: Eukaryota > Metazoa > Arthropoda > Insecta > Diptera > Tephritidae > Campiglossa > Campiglossa producta. Next base: position 10,846,172 of record CAXKVI010000005.1, on the reverse strand, counting down.
GACTAAGTTTTGATAAAAGTATCTAACGTGTCTTTAAGAAGTACGAAAAGAAGCTGCTTTTTACAGCAAAACTTAAAGTTTTTTGAGAATTGCAGCATTGAATAATAATGGTAACGGTATGGTTATGGTCACGAATTCGAAACCACGTAAAGTAAATTGCGCTGAAAAATGAGATTTGCCTATGTGGGTAGCCAGCTCCACACTTTAGGAAAAATTTAGTGCAATAGTTAGCTCATGGACTCAAAAACTACTCGACATGAAATGACTTCATATGATATGACATCATATGATATGACATCATATGATATCACATCATATGATATGACATCATATGATATGACATCATATGATATGACATCATATGATATGACATCATATGATATGACATCATATGATATGACATCACATGATATGACATCACATGATATGACATCACATGATATGACAACACATGATATGACATCATATAATATGACATCATATGATATGACATCATATGATATGACATCACATGATATAACATCATATGATATCACATCACATAATATGACATCATATGATATGACATCATATGGAAAGACATCATATGATATGACATCACATGATATGACATCATATGATATTACATCATATGATATGACATCATATGATAAGACACCGAAATGATCCCGAAAATGGTCCCGAAACGATTCAGAAAATGGTCCCGAGGTTACGCTGAATAGAATGATTTGGGGGTTCATCCTACCAAACTATATCATTTTAGCCATTTCCGTTACCGAATGTGGTCAATTTATGTGGTTTTCGAAATTTTCGATATCGAAAATGGGGCCGTGGTTATCATCCGATTTCGCCTATTTTCAATACCAACCTACCTTGTCCAGAAATTAACCTGTATACAAAATTTCATGCAAATATCTCAATTTTTACTCAAGTTATCGTGTACACAGACGGACGGACATGTCTTAATGGACTCCTCTTTTCAACCTAAGAACCTTCATATATGGAACTCTATATCTATCTCGATTATTTTGTGCCGTTACAAACAGCCGTTATGTGAACAAAGTTAATATATTCTTGTACTAGTACTAGTACGTTGGGTATAAAAATAACGCGTTATCATTACTCAACATTTCTTGAGTGATGAATAACAAGTCATTTTATTCAAGAATCGCTTGAAATAAAAATAAATTATTATTTATCACTTTGATTTTTATGAATAAAAATAACCGGTCACTCATCACCCAAAATTTTTAAAATAATGAATAATTTTTTATTTTTATTTTTTCCGTCACTCGTCCCTCAAAAATAAAATTTTGCCTATCCCTGCGTTGTTTGGCATTTGTGCGTTGCGTGGTTTTGCATTATCACTGCTGATATTCTATACACAATACGCTTCGAACATCCTTAGTACTATCAAATAATGTGTTCATTTCGGCACCGTCTGTTGTATGTATACAAAATTTAAATTGACTTGATGGCGGCTCTTCTGTGATAGTTAAAACCATCCTATTCATTGTGTTATTTCAAAAACGTTGAAGTCTTCATTGTTCTGTTTATTGCAACTGCGACATCATATGAGTAAAGAAATGTTCACATTGTTCACAATACACATGCAAGCTCATGGAATTGCGTTGGTATTTTGTACGTCCATTTACGCAAGTTTATGTACGTTATGCTCAAAATGTCACTGTAGTAAACGTTGAAATGCCAGGAAAAAAAATTCTAGCAGCATATGTCAACTGCTTTCACATGAATTTATGGGGTAAACTACCATACGCCAAACTGTTAGGTAACGTCCCAGGTTGCTTGAAATCGTTGGAGTTGCTATTTGAAAGCGATTAAATAAATTGGAAAGTCAAAGTCGGCCAAAAAATGTAAGAGGCAGTTCCTTAAGCTTAAGCTCAGTACTCAGGGACGTTTTTTGCTTACTCCTGAATTTGCAGCGGCAGTTTCTATATTCATTCTATATTCATATGGGCAGCCAGCACATGGTCTTGCCATAACTTGGTGAAGTTTAGGCTGTTGAGCGCCATTAAAAAAAGAACCATGAATGTATAGCAAAATGGTTACGTATACGCCATGGTGTGTGTGTGAGTACAAAACATTCATCTTTCTGGCTCAACGAAAATTTTAAAAAATTTTGAAATTCAATTTTTAAACATTTTCATTGTGCCAGAAACCTAAATGTGTAGCACATTCGTTTTTTTGGCACAATTTTCAGAGATTAAAATACACATTCATGAAAATGGCATTGCAAATTTCCGAAAAACGAGAGATTAGTCACATGAGCCTATTAACTCTGGAAAATTTTCGCATTCTTGCCACTGGCAAGCGAGCGACGATGTATTAAAAGAACCTAATCTATTCACAACTGCCTATACAAATTACGTGTTGTATTTACATACCTATGCACATTCATATGCAAATTATTCCTATTCATTTTCTCTCATTTCCCAATTATATTACATTTTCATTTTTTGCACAAATTACATAATAAATACTTAAATATTTGGCATTGTAAGGACGTATGTATGTTTATTTCGCTTCTTTATAAAAAATTAATGAAGTATCTAATTTCCCATGATATTTTTTCCTCTAATTTAATCATTTAACCTGCAGTGAAGTAAGCCAACCGTATGCATTTAAACACAAAAATGTATTGAAAAAAGTAAGGTTTGAAATTTGATATCGTCGATGCCTATGCAAAACCACCTATCTACCAGGCTTCAAAAATAATATAATTTTAATATTTTGCTCATATATAAAGGAATGTGTAACAAATCTCAACTTTAAATTTTTATAAGGACAACAGGATTCTTTGGAAGTATATTTAAAAAACGTATTCACCAGAAAAGGACGTTGGAACTTCAAAAGTATTTGAGTATAGTGCGCAACAATATATATTCTAGCAAAAATAATTGCGTATATCTTGAAATTATGCAATTATAGTGCACTTTTTCATAGTTCATACACGACGTATGAGTAACATTTAGTTATTCAAGTAAGAAAAGTTTAGATAAATTGTATTGGTTGATGTCTCCGAAACGGATTGAGATATCGAAATAAAATTTACACATGCAATGTTCGTTGCTATTGTTAAAAACCTAACCCTCATTGTCCATATTAGGGATGTTGCGAATATTCGCATTCGGGTGTATTTGGGTTGTTAATATAATTTCTATATTTGATTTAAATTTATGTTCGTTAGGTAAGCCTGAAAATAATAATCGAAGATCTATACTTAAATTGACCTTAAGCTGGTTTTTGCAGAAGCTAGAAAGCTATGTCTAGAAGAGTAGCTCGGCTTTGCTCTCGTCGGTGGCATATTGCGCCAAAAAGCCAGGAAATTGCTTCAAGGGGAAAAAGCTGAGTTCGCTACTTAACAATACGTAGATTCGTATTGCACACAATTTTCTTCAAATCGTTTACTCTAACGATCCATTTGCATAATCCTGATTCAGTATTTTGTTCCACATTACCCCTGTAGAGAAAACTGGGTATGAATGGGTGTGCATCTATTGCATTCGCTTCCAGTAGTTCGCTCTCAATCTCTTTTAGTTCATTTACTTGATTTTCTTTCACCATTTCAGGAGTTCTTGAAATATCTATTTTTTAAAATTTCCTCTGAAGGTTACTCAGCTCAGCTGTCGGTTTTTAACTAGCGGTATGTTAGAAACTGGTATGGGTATTCGTTTCGAACTAGTTCTTTCTCCGAACCACAATTTTGTCTCACTAGCTACTGATTTTCCTGCAGGTACACTTTGCGCCCAATTTCAACATTGAAAGGATAGCTATGTTCGCTTAAGAATTGCAATTTGCCATTTCCTCACATTCGTTTTTTAAGAAGAAGAAGAACAAGCGCTGTTACAAGAAAGGTGAGAGTTGGAGCACCGCAAATCAAATCAGTGAGGATGTAAAAGCATGTCACATTTTGATTGCAAATAAATGTTTGTGTGAATCGGTGCAAGGAATCTGAACAAAGTTTTTCGATTTACAATCAAATTAAGGAATATTACTCACATCCGTACACATACAAATTTTGATGTAAGAAAAGTTTTGTGTCATTGCTTGTATGTACTACATATGTGCTCACTTTCAACTAAGTTTTTACTTATTCCATCGTTTGAATTTAAAATAATTAAATTATCTAACAGCAAAAAGTGAGCTTTTATTAAGGTTTTAAAGCTCAATTCCTCAATTTTTAAAATAAGAATACTCAAGTTTATCTGCCTTATGTCGTATGTACAAAGATTTATTGGCATCTTGTTTATATGTGCATATAGGGGTTGGGTCATTTCAAATAAAAAATTATAAAATACATATAAAATTTTAACTCGAAATATTGTAATAGCTAAACAGCCGATACACTGGCCCGATTTGTTTCATTCAAGTTTTAAAATATCATAATCAGGCCACAAAAGGACACAAGACAGTTTTTTTTTTAATTAAAACGCTGCTAGGCATGAATTAGAGCACCCATCAGTTTTTTCATTTTGCTTTTCAGAACCTGATGGTAGGGATAGGGATAGGAATGGGGATAGCGATTGAGATAGTTATAGGGATCGGGTTAGAGCAACATGCAGGGTAACAAATTTGTGGCAAGACAACGTCTGCCGGGTCAGCTAGTTATTTATAAAATTTCGAGTGATGAGTTAGGGATTATTTTGTATTCAAAAAAATTAAAGTGATGAAAATCCAGTTATTTTCATTCAAGCGATTCTTGAATAAAATGGCTTGTTATTCGGCACTCAAGAGATTCCGAGTGATGAATTTTGGATCATTTTGTGGTAATTATGACATCATTTTGGGGTAGATTTTAGATAACATTTGGGTAATTTTGGGAAAATTTTTAGGGTAAAGTTGGGATCATCCCAAAATTATGCTAAAATTAAACCCAATATTACCCCAAAATTACCCTCAAATTAAAATGACCCTAAAACTACCATAAAATTACACTAAAACTACTCCAAAAAGATCACGAAACTATCTCAAATTTACCGTAAATTATTATTTCGATATCTCAATTCGTTTCGGAGATATCGACCAAAAAAAAAATAAAACAATTTAACTGTTCTTTTCATATACAAATATATACAGTTGAAGGTTACTCATACGCCGTGTAGGACCTAAAAAGAGCACCACTATACATAATTGCAAAGTTCCAAAATGTAGTCAATTTTTTTTTTGCTAGAAAACATGATGTTCCACAATCTACTACAACACCTTTGAAATTCCAATTCCCTTTTCTCGTGAATACGTTTTTTCAACAACTTTGCAAAGAATCCACTTATCCTTTCAAAAATTCAAAGTTGGAGATTTGTTGCACTGTCTTTAAAAATGAGCCAATGCGAACTTAGTATAAGCTGCTAGCTAAAAATCGGTACGGGCTGCCATTGTCCTAGAATAATAAAACTTCACACACTAAAAATGTCACGTAACTGTACAATAAATATTTTTTTCTCCGATTGAATCGAAAAAATGGATAGATCAATAAAGCTAAATTACTTTGCCCTTAAGTTGAAATATGTGTATGGAAAACATAATCATAATAATAAGTTGTATATACAAGTTATGTCACTCGGTGTGACTAAAACAAAAAAATATATTTTTTGGGGAGCTGAAGGCTCCTTTATTGGTTCAATTCAAACTTAGAACTAACTTACAGAGATAATAAATTCTTAAACCTAGCTTACGCTGCCGCCGCTCTGTCGTCGATTCTGCTCTTGATTTGCTGACGGCGCGGTTCCCACCGATCGCCGCATTCCTTCTTGTTTATGAGGTGTTGTGTTTCTGATGAAGCTAGCGCATGCAAGTCTGTGCAACAGGGTGTCGTTTTGCACTTAGGAATTTTGTTGTCGAACCAAGTTTTGTGCATGTGCCATGCTAACAGCTCCCCCCCTGAAATTCAAACGTCCTCGTTTGAGGTCCTAGGTTTTTCAAGTATCTGGTTAAGTCCTTCTATTGCTGTTTCGGTTAATTCGATGGTCGGTTTTTGTTCGGTATTTTTCTTCGACCATATATTTAGCGCAATTATTAGGCTCAGGATTAATAGAATTGTGATAAGGCTAATGTTAATGGCGTGCTTTACTTGACTTGCCGCCTCTGCATAGCCAATTTGTTTTATATTGTTCAGATTCAGCTGTTTTAACATTTGTAAGGATAATACCTCTTCGGTATTGCTGGTTTTTGAAAAAGGTTGAAGTATAGCTGGCAGGGGATTGCTAGTTAGTCTGGCCTTGTTGAAAAATTCGTTTCCGTTAATTTTTACTGTATCATTATCGTAATGGATTAGAAAGGTACCGTTTAGGTGTATGGGCTCTTCATCAATTTGGATCTCTCCTTCGAAATTGTTTAAAAATATTATATCTGGTGCTCTCTCTTCTATTTCAGGGATGTGCTGGCTGTTGGTTACTGTGCAGTTCGGCGGGCGACTTCTTAACAAGCTACTTATACAGTTATCCCTACTTATCTCTAATACACTACTTCTAACACATATTTGGAGCGAATTGTATTCTTTACAGGGTTTCAATATTCCGTACAGGGTTTCTTTGCAATCTAGTAATGAATGGAATTTAATTTTGTTAATGTTATTATCTTTCTTAACCGCTCTTACTTCTATTGATTTACAAATTTGAGATCCCACTGTGGGTAAGTTTACTATGTAGATTATTACTTTACTGTTTGTTGCTATCTTTACTTCGGAAGATTCGAGAGCTTCATCTAGGTTAACAAAAGGAATTTCATCTTTATCAAAAATTTGCTTAACGATATCTGTTTCTTCGTTTGACATAATGTAGGAATTTACTATATTGGCCTTCGCCCAATGTATCGCATAGGCGATATTTACTATTTCGTCTTTTAAAATTTCCAATTTATATTTCAATCTGAGGAATGCTTCTACTCCCTTGTTTTTATCATTTTGCAATTCTTTAGTAATGTTATTTGTAATGTTCGTAATTTCGTTAATTTTTTCAATTGTAAGCTTATTGATAAGGATTTGATTGTTGTTGTTTTCGAGGACATTATTTAATTTATTTACGACTATTTCATGATCTTCATGATCCGGATTTCCGGCAATCCATTTCCATGCACTGCCAATGAAATTTAGGGATCGTTTAGATCGACTTTCTATTTTCAGATTATTTAGGTGGGTCCGTATTTGGGATATAAGGAGGGATATGAATGGGTAGTTTGGATTTTTGGAGAGCTCTTCCATATGTGCCCTGGATTCAATGTCTTCCAGGATGTAGTTGTATTTTTCTATGTCAATTTCGTGTATTATTCTAAATGTTCCAGTTTGTAGTTTGGCTGTCCCTCTTTCTACTGTAACTAGTTGTGCGTTGGAATAGTCAAGGATCCTTACCTCAGCGAGGCACAGTCGCACCAATAACAGTCTGAAATGAGATATGTCAAAAAGCGTTAGTTTCGTATTCTGCTCTTGTGTATGACTTGACCTTTCTCTGTTATAACTGTACTATTTCTATTTTCTCTAACTATCTCCTTACTATACTGTTTGCTTAGCTTAGTACCTAATCTTCTATTTTTCTTAACATAAATTATCTGTCCTGGTAAGTACGTCTTAATTTCGTGTTTACTCTTGTTGTGGAGCTCGATGTCCTTCCTTTGCTTCTGGGCGAGTTTTTGCAAGTTGTTTTGTCGTGTCCTTTCTATGTCCTCTGGCGTAAATGTCACGTTTCTGCAAAAGAACAGGTCTACCGGTCTCTTCCCTGTAACTGTATGAATGGTGTGGTTGTATTCCGAAACCGATCTTTCCAGAAGCTCTTCGAAGTTTCTGTGTCCGCCGTTTTCTTTGATGCAGCGCATTATCTCCGTCAGTGTGGAGTGGAATCTCTCCACTTGTCCGTTTGCTTGACTTCTGTATGGTGGTGTAGTATAGACTTCGATTCCCAATTCGTCCTTCATCATGAACATAATAGAGTTGGAGTTGAGTGATGGCTCGTTATCGATTACCACTATCCTTGGGACACCGAAGTTAAACAAAATGTCCCTTAGAGGTCTCCTAACGTCCTCTATGGCTCTGCTATTCAACATTTTTGTTACCGCATACTTTGTGAACTTATCCAATGCGGTCATGACCCTCTTGCCTTCCGTCAGAAAAATATCTATGTGTACTGTATGTCCCGGGAAAGTTGGTAGTGGAGTTGCTGCTAGTTTTGGCTTGTTTGGGTGTCTCTCGTATTTATTTTCTTTGCACACCGTGCAGTTGGTTATGAGTCGTTTGATTTTGTTTACCATTCCTGGAAAGTAGTTTTTTTCAAGGATCTGAATCTTATTCTCCTTTGCGCTCCTGTGCGCTCTCAAGTGCTCTCTTAGGATAACTTCTTCCTGTTCCTGTTCGCTGCTGATATCGTCCACGATTTTCTGGGTGTATCTGCACTTGTAGTTGCTAAAATGTTCAGGGTAGATATTTTGAATTTTCCCCATTGTGCTTTCGCTCGTGCAAATTCCATTAATCACCGAAGGATTCAGATATCTTTTTAGTAGTTCTGTTAAGTTCTGTTCGTTAAATTGTGGCTCCTCAACTATGTGTCGATGAACGGTTGGGAAGACTATTTTGAATTGATAGGATGCTGTTTCTGCCTCTTTGAGAAAAATTTGATTTTTAAAAACATTCACAGGCACTTCTGTACATGGAATAAGGTTATGATTGGAGCTATCGTCGCTATGAATGGTAGGAGTAAGTGAATTAATTTCGTTCGGTATTCTTGACAGTGTATCTGCTACTACGTTCGATTTTCCCGGCTTATAGATCAATTCATGGTTGTATTCCTCTAGTATTGCCTTCCACCGTTTCATTTTGCTGTTTGCGTTTTTATGGTTAAGGGCATACGTTAGAGGTTGGTGGTCGGTGATTATTTTTACTTTCTTAGATCCGTACAAATAGCTTCTTAGCGCGTACAGAGACCAGATTATCGCAAGCATTTCTTTTTCGTTGGTGGCGTAATTTTCTTCCGTTTTGTTAAGTGTCCGTGAAATAAAGGTTATAGGGCGGTCGCCCTGCGACAGGACTGCTCCTATTGCGAAGTCAGAGGCATCTGTGGTAAGTTCGAATTCCTTTTCGAAATCTGGGTGGGCTAGGACTATGTCTCTTGAAGTTAACGTGCTTTTAATTTTGTTAAAGGACTCTACCGCTTCTTCGTTCAACTGAACATCTATTCTTCTGGAGTTTCGCTTTGAGACATTACCGGCTTCTCCCCTAAGGATTGATGTTAGAGGCTTAGCTATTTTCGCATAATCCCTAATAAATCTTCTATAGTAACCCGACATGCCCAAAAAGGATCTCAGCTCCTTCAAATTTCGAGGAACTGGGAAATTCGCAACGGCTTCCACCTTTTTAGGGTTGGTTTTAATTCCATCTGAACTGACGACGTATCCCAAGAATTCCACCTCTTGCTTGGCAAATTCGCATTTATTTAACTGCACTTTCATATTAGCGCTTTCTAAGGTTTTGAAAACCAGTTCCAGATTTTTTAAGTGCTCTTCTTCGTTTTTTCCAAAAATTATTACATCATCGATGTAAACATAACATCGAACTCCTATGTGCTGCCTGAGGATATCGTCTAAAGCTCTTTGAAATGTTGCTGGGGCATTCTTCAGCCCGAAGGGAAGTCGGAGGAATTCATATTTTCCGTTATTAACGGAGAATGCGGTTTTTTCCACGTCTGATTCGCGTAGTGGTATTTGGTGAAATCCGCTTTTCAAATCTATTACAGTAAATAGACTATTGTTTCCGAGGTTCGATAGGACTTCATTAATTTCAGGAATGGGGTATTTGTCTGGGATGGTCACCGAGTTAAGCTTACGGTAGTCGATAACCATACGATATTTTTCTTTGCCGGATGCATCCGGCTTTTTGTTAACTATCCACACGGGTGAGTTGTATGGAGATTTAGATTTTCTAATTATTCCGTTGTCGAGGAGCTCTTCTATTTGTCGTTCGATTTCTTCTTTGAGTGCCATAGGATAAGGGTAGGGCTTAGAGTAGACGGGCGTGTCGCTAGTTGTGCGTATCTCGCCCTTTACTAGGGTAGTAAAAGTAAGTTTCTCATCTGGATCAGAAAACAAATTCGGGCACTTCGTAATGATATTCCTAATGCGCAGTTGTTGTTCTGCAGAGAGATGTGGGGTGTTTATATTGACGGTGTTAACTTGCTGAGATGCTCGTTGTTTTAAAGGGATGATGACTCCCGGAAAAATGGTCATGGTGCTTTTCTCGGTATCTATTATAGCCTTAAGCTTCCTCAAAGTGTCATTCCCGATGATTCCATGGAATGAGTTTAGGGGTGGCAGAATAAAGAATTTAATTTTCCCCACGTTGGGTCCGAATACGTCTATGAATGCGTGTTGTGTTATCTCGATAGTTCCTGCCACTGATTCCACCTTGAATGGTTTGTTTGGCAGTGGGTTTCTTATCCTAGTTGATTGTATGTAGTTTTTGTTGGACCCTGTGTCTATCAGGAAATCCACTGTGTCCCCGCGTCTTGTCACGAATTCATAGTAAGGAAGCGAGGACGGCGTTAATCTAAAAAATTAATCAAGTCGGGCTCAGTTTGGTTTTGATCTTCGGAAGTAAAGTTTATTTGTCCCCCTGTAGTCCCGTTTCCTTGTTGGGATGTTCCGTAATAGTCGTCTTGGGGGTAAGTATCGTAGATCCGGTTCGGGTCCGGATCTCCTTGGTAATCATTCAAATTCAATGGGCCTGTATTTGCGTGAAAGTTACGCTGCATTTTGTTGGGAGGGCGAGTATGTTGTGAGGAAGGTGGGCGTTTCTGGGCTTGGGGCTGGGTATTATAACCGGTGTTAGGTCTATTTTGGTAATTGACCTGCCTAGAGTGTAGGGAGGGGTCTACTTCCATTGGGACTGGTGGCTTTGGTGGTAGGTTGGGCCGGTTGTTAAAACCCGAATTGTATTGTTGCTGTGGTATGTTGGGCCGGCTGTTGTATTGTTGTTGGAAATTATTATTTGGGCGATTATTAAAGTTCCCTTGATTTGGTTGTCCTCGAGGATTCATGTTGGACGTTCTATAGTTATTGTAGTTTCTTAAGTTGTTGTTGTTGTTATAGTTCCGCGGTAAGGGCACCGAATAAGTGAGTTCAGGGTAAAAGGGTCTATTATTATTCGTGTTAGTTAGGTCAGGATAAAAAGATCTGTTATTATTTATGTTATATCTGGGGGGTCTTGGAGGTAGTTGACTAAGGGATTTATTTACGGTGTGGGCATGATTCATGCGGAAGGACATGTTATCCAATTTTTGGCACAAGTTTAGAGCCTGAGGCAAGGTGGTGGGCTCGCGGATGCTGAGAAGGCGAGGTAAATCGCCGTTCAGCCCGCGTACGAAGGTATCGAGAGCTTTCTCCCGATACGAATTTGTCATCGTCCTTATTGCTTCTTCGCCAAGGTCAAGACATGCAATCTTGTCCAAGATCAGCGACAAGTGCTGGTAAACCTTTTGGTAGAAGGTAGAAATATCATCATGACGTTGAGCCAACGTCGTCATCTGGTACTCGAGGGTACCGATGTCTCTCTTATCGGAATAGTGCATCATCAGGCACTTGCGGATTTGATTCCATTCGAGTGGGGTACTATAGGATTCAAGGGCAGTGTCGGCGTCGCCGACAATTTTGTGCCTTATGGTGTGCAGAATGGAAAAATATTTGGGAGTATCCTTCAAGGCTTCGTATGCCTTGAGGATTCTGTCGACGCTCTTTCGCCATGAACTGAACTCTCCAGGTTTACCGGAGAATTCCCGTAGGCATTTGACCATGTCTGGTATTCTGTCCAGATCATTCATGTTAGTTCTATTCAGTATAATATTTGATTCTATGCCCGTGGAGTCACCGATGACAGGTGCGTTCATCCGCTCAAGCACCTCTCGGACCACGGACTCTATTACGTTAGGATTAGGAACAGAAGGGTTTGGGGGGTCTGAGGGGGGGTCGGATCCACCTGCGTAATCGAGTCGCATCTGGTTAATCCGCTCCACCAATTCTTCTGCGGAAGTACCTGGCATTTCTTCTTTGTTGATATATAAAAAGGAAACTACTCACTCTTGTTCTGCTACTCTTACTCACAAAATTTGATTTGATTGATTTCCTTTTGCTTTAGCGATTACACTTTTTTCTTCTCTATAATTAACTTTTAACAATTTTTCTTTAGCTTTTCAATTTTCCTTCTTTTACTTTCTTTTTTATAACTAAATTTACACAATTTTTTCGATTTATTTTTCTTTTCGCATTAGCGACTTCACGATTTTCTTTAGCTTTTCAATTTTCCTTCTTTTATTTTCTTTTTTATAACTAAATTTACACAATTTGTTTCAATTTATATATTTTTTTTCGCATTAGCGACTTAACAATTTTTTTTCTTTTTCTTGCTTTTTCCTCTTAACAATTTTCTTTAGCTTTTAAATTTTCCTTCTTTTACTTTCTTTTTTATAACTGAATTTACACAATTTTTTCGATTTATTTTTCTTTTCGCATTAGCGACTTCAGAACTCTCTTTGGCTTTTCAATTTTCCTTCTTTTATTTTCTTTTTTATAACTAAATTTACACAATTTTTTTTATTCCAAATTTAGCGATTACACTTTTTCTGTTTTGATTCAGAACTTTTTTCCTTACACTATTATTCGCATCGCCGCGCTGGAGTTGGGGTTTTTAGCGACCATAGGGTTATCTCGTTCCTTACGTACTGAAGCCCTTTTGACGTATTTTGTTCCGACTCCTTGTCGAATGGTAGCTGCTGCTTTTGATTTTTTTCGCGGTGGTTATCGATTCGCGGCCTTACTTTTTGATTTTCAGGCGTACTACCTTTCGACGCGCTGGCGGTCCCTGCTCGGGCGCCAGTTATGTCACTCGGTGTGACTAAAACAAAAAAATATATTTTTTGGGGAGCTGAAGGCTCCTTTATTGGTTCAATTCAAACTTAGAACTAACTTACAGAGATAATAAATTCTTAAACCTAGCTTACGCTGCCGCCGCTCTGTCGTCGATTCTGCTCTTGATTTGCTGACGGCGCGGTTCCCACCGATCGCCGCATTCCTTCTTGTTTATGAGGTGTTGTGTTTCTGATGAAGCTAGCGCATGCAAGTCTGTGCAACAGGGTGTCGTTTTGCACTTAGGAATTTTGTTGTCGAACCAAGTTTTGTGCATGTGCCATGCTAACATACATGCAATTATTTACTTGCTTACATAATTCATACAAGCTATATATGTCGGGGTGTATGTGTTTCGCCGATTATCTGAGCACTAAATGTATACGAACGTATACTCATATTACCAGGCACGTACTCTATATTGGTATATTAGAACATATGTTTATATACACATTCAACCGCCAAAAAATCACTCAAAATGTTTTCAATATTATTTACAAAACCTTAGACTTGTAAGGCACTTAGGTATAAGTTCACAACAAGAAAGACAAATAATAACCTGGAAAAGTGTTGATTTTACAAGAAAATTTTTCTGTGTGTAATTATTATGGGGCGGAGCAACGCTGCTGCTCTTTTCTTTAGTTTCTATAAACGCTTACCTGATTTTTTCCTGGCTAGTATAGAATACTTAGACTCATGTCAGCCACAATTGTATTCACGTGATTACGTTGAGATTTATTTTACTTCATCATAATAAAATTTAGGTGTCATAGTAGATAAACAAAAAACTCAATGTGGCTATTGTGCACCAAAGAAAGAAATTAAGCAGCAGGTTAAGGATCCCCTACTGTTATGTGTAGCTATAAAATAATATTATGTCACTTATGGCTTTGTATATTTTTTAACATTTTTGAGGTTGCTTTTCGTTTGCGACGCTTCCAAAGAATTGTATATTCACACTATGGTGAACCTTATTTGTAGGAAGATTATTTTATCAGCAGATTTTCAAAGGCTCGACCACTAAATCGATAGTAATATAGGTGAAGATATCAAACGCAAAATTTGGTCGCAATTGGAAATGATTAAGGCATGTCGCATGGGGGTTAAACTTGAGATTGCCCTATGGAGACTCAAAAAATTTAAACGATTTTTATTTTTATCTAATACTCAAAATCTATAGCACTATGGTCGGAGATTGTAAAAGCCTAAGGCGTGTCGCAGGGGGCGTAAAGTTCAGAATACTTCCTGCCATACGCCTCAGCTGTATCCAATAGGAAGTAAATTTCGTATGTGACATCTCCGACCATAGTGCTAACGATTACATTTTTTTTCGAGTCTCCCTGGGATAGTCTGAACTTTAACGCTGCGACATCCCTTAGGCGTTACCAATCGAAATCAAATTTTGTATATCATATCTTCGACCATAGTGCTATCGCCCCCATAGGGGGCAATCTGAACTTTTTTTGCTTGGTGACATTATTTGGACATATTTTGGTCATCGGACCCACTTTATGTCGCACCCAATTTGTAAGACAGAATATTCATTTCAGTGGAAGGAAGTCGCTCACAAGCATATAGCTTGTTATTGATCAACAACCATTTGCCTTATGGGGGCTCTTGTACAAGGAATGCATGTACATTCCTATATCGTCGCTCGCTTGCCAGAAGCATGGATGTGCCAAAATTAAAATTTTTGTGAAATCGTATTTGAAAGTTTTAGGTCTCGCAAAATTTGATATTTTAACTTTTGACATAACAAAATTTTTGCAAGTTACATTCTCATTACACTCTTTTCACTGATATAGGTTTTAGGTTAATATTCCTTCAATTCCTCCATGGTGTCTGCGGTTTATGTGTGCAAAATTTTTCAAATCTATAAATTCAATTTTTAAACATTTTCGTTCCACCAAAAATATTAATGTGTTTAATGTGTAGCACATTCGTTTTTTTGGCACAACTTTCAGAGATCGAACTACATATTCATGAAAATGGCATGACAAATTTCTGGGGGTCCCTTGTACTTTGGCAACCCAGGATTTTCGTGAATCGTAGAGAAACGAGAGATTAGTCACATGAGCTTATTAACTCGATGCCGATGCTTAATTAAATTCCTATATAGCAGCTTATACTGAGTTCTCAAAAAGGTCCAATAAGGCTTCGAAAACTACATAGCTTTAATATTTTGCCCACGTATAAAGGACTGTGTGAGAAATCTACATCTTTGGTTTTTAATAGGACAACAGGATCCTTTAAAATAATATTGGAAAAAACGTAGTTACGAGAAAAGGACATTGGAGTTTCAAAGGCATTTTAGTAGATTGCGTAACTTAATGTTTTCCACTAAAATTATTTGTGTATATCTTCAAATTTTGTAATTATAGTACACTTTTTATGGGGGGCATACACGGCGTATGCGTAACATTTAGTTATTGATGTAAGAGAAGTTCAGATAAATTTTATTAATGTTTTGGTTGATATCTCCGAAAGGGATTGAGATATCGAAATAAAACTTAGGCTTCCTTGAAAACTTTTCATTTGATACCCATATTGTAAACCCCATTTCTAGAATATCTGCTGTCCATCTCCTGTTCCTCCCCAAATATTTTTATACATATTTTTCCTCCCCAAATATTTTTATACATATTTTCAGGATTTTTATTAGATAACAACTTTTTAAAACACATCGAGTTTGCAGAAAGTTGAAGGATACACATTTCAAAGGATTATTATTTGCATGTCCTTAAAGGATAATTAAAACAAGAAAGAGAAAAGAACCCACATATCTACATTTTCGGGATGCGTTACAGCCTTTGATCCTTTAAAGGATATCCTGAGCATCTGGTACGAAAAAACTTTGTCAGGATAGCTTTGGATGTGTAATGGTCAAAATTAGTGGGTATGCATTTAAAAAAACCATTTGATTCTTTGGGACAATCTAGCGGGTTGCAAAGTCGTCGACTATATACTTAAGCTCAAGCGTTGGTAGAATTCAAATGTGCGAGATTTATGTCATACTCTCTCTCTCTTGCGCTACTAACGAACTCTAAGTTACATACTTTTTTATTCACGCTTGGTTTTTACTACAGATTTTCGTTGGCAAATGATTGATTTAAGGTCAAATGTGAATGGAATATGAGATGAAAATCTGTTCGGGCAGATGGAAATAAGAACCCTTGCAAACATTCGCTGACTTCAATTATTTTACATCATTTACAACGGTCGTACAAATGCGACCTTTTTCATAACAATATACAAAAATTTAGGCAAGCGACAGAGTAAATGATAAAATTTATGCTATGAAAAGTGCTCATACATATCGATGTGATTGCTTTGACGCCTAGCGCTCAGAATTCATAACACTTGCACCCCAATTTTTTTTTTATTATTATTTATAAAGGTTAATAATTTGTCAAGAAAACAAAGTCGGGGTGTAAATGTGTTTTGAATTAAGTTATGAAGCAGTAAAGACTGATGTGTGTATGGGTATACACTTTGTTTACCAGCTCGGCATTGACCATAAATTTTGGAGTGCTTTGAATATAAAATAGCAACAAAATCCAATATAGCCCAGACGCCTTCACGGAAATTTGTTAAATTATTTCGTGATGTGGGCATACATACATAACTATGTATGAAAATTTAAATTACACATAGATATATGTATATACGTACATGATTTCGTATTCAAAACATCGCAATGTATACAACTGCAGCGGACAGTATAAAAATTGTTACGTATACGCCATGGTACATCGCTTTTTTTAGTAAATTCTATACACGTTACCCAGTAAACAAACAATCTAAAGTTAGAGAAGTTTTTGGTTTGCACATTAGAAACTAGTGTAGTTAGTAACTACACACATTTTAGTATATTTTACCCAATAGCGATAAAAATTTGACTTCAACCTCCTTTTACTTAATACATTTTTTGCGAATTTTTTGATTGATTCTCTTTATTATTTATCTTTTGGAAGTTTTTGTTTTTGATTGATTCCTCGACTTTCTTTAATCAGTTTTTGGACAATATTTTCCTTTAATCCCTTTGCGTTAAAAAAAAAAAAAAAAAAAAAAAATTCGTCGGAGCGATGAAAGTCGCTTAAATGTCGTCGGTGGTATTTTTGTTTGGCGTTTCATTGTATTCAAATTTGTTTTATTTCGCGACGATTTACATTGTGGGCCAGGCTTATGGAAAGAAATACTCAAATTCAAAAAATCAAAATAATTTTTTTTTTTGAGATTTTGATATCAACGGAAAAAAATTTTTTTTGGTTCTTCTGATACGTTTAAATATTGGATTAACGAATGAAACCCAAAATATAATGCCATCAGCTACCAAATATGTGTGTATATTCAAACATGTAAAAAAATTACACAAGAAGGCAAGGAAGTATGGTTTCCATAGCCGCCCTTCTAATTAAAAGTTAGAATTTCTACTCAAGTTCTTTCATTTTATTTTATTTCATTTTTCAGGTCATGTGGGCGAGAAGCACAATTGAAAAGTTCTTGCTTATTAACTGAAGGCAATGCGATATTCAGCGTTCATTCAAAAACTCGTGTCAAGTTTCAATGTCAGAAGTGTTGGCAATTATTCGTGAAAACCTCAAAGGAAAGAAGGAAAAGAAAGAAAAGGAAAGGAAAGGAAAGGAAAGGAAAGGAAAGGAAAGGAAAGGAAAGGAAAGGAAAGGAAAGGAAAGGAAAGGAAAGGAAAGGAAAGGAAAGGAAAGGAAAGGAAAGGAAAGGAAAGGAAAGGAAAGGAAAGGAAAGGAAAGGAAAGGAAAGGAAAGGAAAGGAAAGGAAAGGAAAGGAAAGGAAAGGAAAGGAAAGGAAAGGAAAGGAAAGGAAAGGAAAGGAAAGGAAAGGAAAGGAAAGGAAAGGAAAGGAAAGGAAAGGAAAGGAAAGAAAGGAAAGGAAAGGAAAGGAAAGGAAAGGAAAGGAAAGGAAAGGAAAGGAAAGGAAAGGAAAGGAAAGGAAAGGAAAGGAAAGGAAAGGAAAGGAAAGGAAAGGAAAGGAAAGGAAAGGAAAGGAAAGGAAAGGAAAGGAAAGGAAAGGAAAGGAAAGGAAAGGAAAGGAAAGGAAAGGAAAGGAAAGGAAAGGAAAGGAAAGGAAAGGAAAGGAAAGGAAAAGAAAGGAAAGGAAAGGAAAGGAAAGGAAAGGAAAGGAAAGGAAAGGAAAGGAAAGTTACGTTGCTATTGAAAATGGACGAAATCGGATAATAACCACGCCACCTTTTTCGATATCGAAAATTTCAAAAATTACATAAATTGCTATAACTTGAGTAAAAATTTGGATATATGCATGGAATTTGGTACACCGGTTACTTTATGGCCAAGGTAGCGTGGTATTGAAAATGGGTGAAATCGAATGATAGCCACGCCCTCTTTTTCGATATTGAAAATTTCGAAAAAAAAAACATAAATTTACAAAACTTGAGGAAAAATTGAGATAATCGTATAAAATTTGGTATTGCGGTTACTTTGTGACTAAGTTGGGCTTTTATTGAAAATGAACGAAATTGGATGATAACCACGCCACCTTTTTCGGTATCGAAGAGTTCGAAAATCACGTAAATTGACATAACACAGTAGCTGAAATGGTTAAAATGAAATAATTTTATAGTTTAATCGGTTATGGTTTTTTGAAAAATTTTGTTAAGTGGGCATGAAAACTCGATTGTTCGTAACTTTTAAACTGATTACGATAGAACGATGAAATTTGGCACAAAGCATATTAGTATCGTTGGGAGTATACCTGATGAAATTGGATAAAATCGAAATTTCGAAATTCGATATCGAAAATTTCGAAAATTACATAAATTTGCTTAATTCGTTAACGGAAATCGCTAAACTGATATAATTTTGTAGGATGAACCCACTAGTCATTCTATTGAGATCTTTTCATAAATTTTTACAACCGGGTGTGGCACCCTAGACCAGAAAATTTAAAGAAGATAAATACTTTAGCAAATTTAAAAAGATGAATTGATACTTGTGTGATTTCGTCATATATGCAATCATGTATGCTTTCCGTGCTATGCCAAAGTAAGAAAGAAGTGAAATTTGTTATTTTTTCCACAAATTGCACTTTGTAGACTTACAATTTGTCTATGAGTGTATTTTGCACACTTTTGATATACAAATGTTTGTGTCATTCAAT
Source organism: Campiglossa producta (assembly GCA_964058755.1). NCBI lineage: Eukaryota > Metazoa > Arthropoda > Insecta > Diptera > Tephritidae > Campiglossa > Campiglossa producta. The sequence goes on along the minus strand of CAXKVI010000005.1, from coordinate 10,827,125 downwards.
GGTAAGACTATTAAAGATGCTTTGATGTATCCAATGAGTTTTGACGCCTTTGAAACATGAAGCATTTTTAAATAAATAAATATAAAAGCAGCTTATATCTGTGGCATCAAGTAATAACAGCCAAATTTATTCATTTTATTTAAGCATATCATCGCTCGCTAGCCCGAAGCATGAATGTGCCGAAATTGAAATTTTGAGAAATCGTATTTGAAAGTTTTTTGCTTTCGTAAAATTTGAAATTTTAGGTTTTGACATAAATATATTTTTGCAAGTTAAATTCTCATTATATTCTTTCCACTAAATTTGAATTTCTAAATTTTTTAAAATTTTCGTTGAGCCAGTAAAACGAATGTATAGCAAAATTGTTACGTATACGCCATGGTGTCTGTTGTTCAGTGCTGCAAAGTGTCTTAAAGAAGTAGTAAATATCCTGGAGGACGCATTGTGAGCAACAAAATTAGATTTTAGGTTGCAATCAGTTTCAATGTGAAGTGAATAATTTCTGCGCTCCTCCTCTTACGTTATTACGTGCACAAACACATTCAACTATAATCGCACTAAAGTGTGCAGAGCCCCAACTATGAAATGATGACAGTGGAGTGGCAATAACACTCTTAGCAGACAATCAACTGCACTCGGTACATATTCACTCCTATTTAAACTACATAAAGGATACATAAGAAGCGTTTGCCAAATGTGCTGTAACGTCTTTAATGTAAAATGAAAAGTGAAAACAACTTAAGAGCTGTTACTTCAATGCACATCTTAATTTACACCGACTTACATGCACACTAAGATGGCCAAAAATAAAACGATTTTCGTTTTTTTATTCGAAGGGTATACAGAAATTCGAATTTCTGACCAAATATGATTATTTTTATGTTAAAAGGAAAGGTTGGCTCATTGGTGTTTTTTGTTTTCATGAAAAGCTTCTATGAATATGAATATACATATCTTTCCACCCAAAAATCGTACAGCCAACTTTTACCCCGGTGTTTGCAGAAAATTGAACGCTCTACGAAAAAGGTTTTTAAAACTTACTTTACTTTTTTCTCTGAAAGTTTTTCGAGGTCGAAAATTGACTAATTTCTGAAACTCAAAGAGTTTTGTGAAAACTTTTGTAGCCCAAAAACTGCATGCACTCAGAAAAATCAACACTTTTTCAGGTTATTATTTTTCAACACTATCGATCATGTTATTTTAACATGAAACTCATGTTGAATAACTTCACTTCGTTTTAAATTAACATTTATTCCTGTTAAAAGAACACTATCTCCATCATGCAAATTTAACTGATATTTCTTGTTAGTTTAACATGGTTCATGTTGGCAAAAATTATTCTGTGTCTGTCTTTGGCTCAAAAATTGTAGTTTTTATAGCCGAAAACCATTTCGAAATACCTTACATCTACACTACAATTTTGAATTTCGAAACGATTTACTGGCGGCCTGGACTAGTATGATTCCCATAAAATGAACTAGTCCCCATACTAGTTCAAAAAGGACTAGTATGAAATAAACTAGTACCATACTAGTCCAAAAAGCATTGAACCTGGACTAGTATGATTTCAACTAGAATTTTCATGACCTACGCTTTATTTTATCATTTGCCTTCATTTTCATGTTCATTCTTAAGAAAGCAGAAACCCTATCACGAAAAAGCATCTGTGAATTATGAGAGAAGAAAGAAGCAAACGAAATGAATGAATTTTGTATTTTTTAACTGGTATGTCTTCAGCCAGAAAATTCTAGTCTAATACTGGTATTTTTCTAACTGGTTTGAGGTTTCGCTGCAGGGCTTCCCTGATTTTAATATCACCGAAAATTCTAGTACAAGTCGTGTATGGGTGATGTTAGCTTTTGCATTCACCAGAAAATCAATCAGCCGGGAAGTATGACCTGGTTGCCTCATCATTCAAGGTTTTGTAAGCTTATTTTTTATTTGAATGGTTTTTGATTTAGCGGATCCTACGCTGGACTTAGATACGGTATTGAAAAAAATTCACACATTCCTATAGCGAGCCATGAACCCTGAGGTAGACACCCGCTTGCAGTGGCATCTGTTGGTGAACATATTACTTCTAATTCTGCCACATCTAAATTTAGTTACCCCTTGGGCTGGCTACTGCAGCTTGAGTCTAGTAAGCGTCCATGGTGGTGAATTTATCCAAATAAACTCAAATACACAAACACACGATTGGCTGAGTTGTACCTGAAAGATATAAAGGTTGATTAAACATGCACAATTTGATTTATTGCAAGCTAATCGGATTTCGAACTTCAGGCACAGTTATAAAACAGAAGCTTTCTTGCATATTGGATTTGTTAGCCAATGGAAATATTAATGTTTCAGAAACAGATTTGTAATAAATTTTCTACAGTTCAGTGCCCATATGGTAAATAATATTATTCATACATACATACATACAAAGATAAACATAGTTTGTTGTGTTTTCGGCTCAAACACACCTTAAGAGAAAGTTTATTTGTGTAAATACTTTGTGGTAACTTCTGTATTTGCTTTTGAAATGTGAACGAATAAATTGCAGGTGAGAATTTCCAAGAGAAAAACTAAGAGATTTTGAGTTGTAGGAGATATCTCCGACACCAGCTGAGATATTTAAATAGCAGCAGCTTTTGATATACCTTTTTTATATTTTGACATATATGATTCAATGGTCAATACAGTAGACTGAAAGCAAAAAAAGGTATGGACTTACCAATAGTATTTATGCGATTTATAAAACTTTAAGGTAGAGAAAAGGGGAAAAAATATTCAAGGCTCTAGAATTTTTATAAAACGACCTCGAGCTTATGCTACTTATTTATAATTACCAACAATATTTGCCTCTTTGTAGTGCACACACTCAAAAAAAAGAAACCACATTAGGGTGGTTCAAATGAAGTAAAGACAAAACTTGTTAAAGTGTAATTTTTCTTACAGAATTTAAAAAGTGTTAGTTTTCGTAAAAAATTTAAAAAATGTTAGTTTTCATATGGCACATCGAAATTAAAACTTGTCTCAGCCTAACATGCATACATTCCCACAAGCAAATGAATATGAAAGCCAGCGTTGTTGAATTGAAATGTGTTTAATTATTTCCATGCCAACAGCTTTTAACGCTTTTTTACCAACTTTGTTTTACTTTATGCTTTATTATTTTGGTTTCTGCAAGAGTGTTTTTACATTCATCAATGTATGCTTCCAGTTGGCACAATGGAAAATATATGTATACGCAATGGTACCTGAATTTAATCCTGCAGATTGTAGATATTTTAAACTTTTTATGAATAAGATTTCCCAGAAGCAAGTTATTTAAATACAACAGGCCATCCGGTGTGGTGTGTGTATGAAGCTTTAAAATGTGCCCCCTTTTCCGAAAACCCCTCGTTTTATGAGTATTGACATCATATAGCTCAATACCAATTTCCAGGTCTACCTTAAACAATTTTAGAGATACTCAGCATGAAAAACTGGAAGTTGGAGGAAAGGGAAATCGGCAGTTGAAAGAAGCCGGACGTCTAACGTAGCAGGAAGTTGAATGAACGCGGAAGTGGAGAGAAACTGGAATTCGAATGAAACTGGAAGTTGAAAGAAACCGGAAGTTGAGAGAAACGGGAAGTTGAAGGAAACCGGAAGTTGGGAGAAACGGGAAGTTGAAGGAAACCGGAAGTTGAACGTAGCAGGAAGTTGAACAAACGCGGAAGTGGAGAGAAACCGGAATTTGAATGAAACTGGAAATTGAAGGAAACCGGATGTAGAAATAAACCGGAAGTTGAGAGAAACCGGAAGTTTAAGGAAACCGGAATTTGAATGAAAATGGAAATTGAAGCAAACCAGAAGTTGAAATAAACCGGAAGTTGAATAAACGCGGAAGTGGAGAGAAACCGGAATTTGAATGAAACTGGAAATTGAAGGAAACCGGATGTAGAAATAAACCGGAAGTTGAGAGAAACCGGAAGTTTAAGGTAACCGGGAGTTGAAAAACCCGGATGTTGAAAGGAACTGGAACTTTGTAAGAAACCGGAAATTAAACGAAGCCGAAGTTGAAAGAAACCGGAAGTTAAAAGGAACCGCAAGTTCCGAAAGTTGAAAGAAACCGGAAGTAGAAATAAACCGGAATTTGAAAGAAGCCATAAGTTGAAAGAAACCGAAAGTTGAAAGAAACCGGAATTTGAAAAAAGCCAGAAGTTGAAATAAACCGGAAGTTGAAAGGAACCGGAAGTTCCGGAAGTTGCACGAAACCGGAAGTTGAAAGAAACCAGAAGTTGAACGAAACCGGAAGTTGAAAGAAACCGGAAGTTGTAAGGAACCGAAAGTTGAAAGAAACCCGAAGTGGAAAGAAACCGGAAATTGGAAGAAACCGGAAGTTGAAAGAAACCGGAAGTTGAAAGAAACCGGAAATTGGAAGAAACCGGAAGTTGAAAGAAACCGGAACCGCGAGTTAAAAGACGCCGGAACCGTAAAAGACATTTTTATAATAAATAATAATAAAGCAGCTCAGGTTATTTAGTGTATTCAAAATGCCTAAAATTACTGGGCTAAAAGTTTGAATGAAAAAAAGGCTTCCGGAAGCTCTTAGCCCCTGCGGGTTAGGGGTTTAGAATATGCCCGAGGTAGGCATACCGGTCGTAAGAGGCGACTAATATGCACATAGGTAATGACGTGCTACTCGGTGGTTGATCTACGGATATGATTCCTCTCACCTCTCATTACCCATCTTCTTCTTCCTCACGGATGGAGGGATGACATGACCTAGAAGGTTCCCCTGGTCATACCAAATCGCTACCACGACAGTCGGGCAGTACCGCAAGGGAGTACCGCAGCGTACCGGGGTCATATCCGGCCAAGGACTGTCAACTTCGGCATCACTCCCCCAAAACCTTCGGGGAGTGTTTTGCTGTTAACAACAACAACAACAAGCTCTTTTTTCGATTTCTTAATTTTTATTAGATATCTATAAAAATATAAGATTTTCAGGTAGGACAATAAAAAAAATCCGACTTTAAATGAAACATTCTAATTTATAGTAAATGTGTCAGTTGGCGCTCATATTTAATTTGTTTCTAAAAAAAAGTTCAGAACGTGAGCTTTTTTCATATTTTTATCCAAACTCCCGCGTTGATCATAGCTATAATTGTTATATCACTTTTTTATCACTTTCAACACATTGAGGGCGCGATAAGGCAACCGCAAAACTATAATAATTGAGTGCAATTACTTTCGTTTTATTGCTTGAGGGACTCCTTTTCCCCATGTAGTAAAAAAGAAACAAAAATATGTGCGCTTAATTATATCGCGAATTGTACTCAGATAAGCAAATTGTACTTGTATTAAAATAAATAATACACATAAAAGAAAGCATTTCATTTTGTTGGGCTTGAGCTGCAATATTCAAGCGGGTCAGCGATAATGAAAGAAGAAGAAGAGAGTGAATTACCATACATGAACTTCCCACACATCTCTGGAGTATACAATTTGTAAATGTAGGTATGCCTCATTAGTCTTTAATTCATATTCGAATATGGTTGAGTTATGATTAGTGTTGGGAATTGGTCTAGTGATCATGGCAACACTTTGCAGGTATTAGAAGAACGGTTCAAATTTCATGTTTTCGCTACATGGCGCTGGAGTCGCCATATTTACAAACTCCGTATTTTTGGCGCGATATAAATTAACCCGCTAGATGGCACTGGAGTAAAGATATTGCTAAACCCCGTATATAAGGTTCTAAGGACTCTCCCTGCAGTAAAAAAAGCATGATCACCTTTTTTCTTATCTCTTCATATGTCTCACAATATCATTTGTTGGGTGCTATGCAAAAATATATCTAAAATAAACAAAACTTATTGCTATGCTTAAGTTATTGGCATATCGAGTGAAAAATGGCAAATGGCTCCCTTGAGTGAAAGTCACGGTGAAATGATTTCGATTTGCAAAAGTGTTTCACATACTGAAGCAGGTGCAAAACATTTGAACTCATGCCAAATATCAAATTTATGTATGAACATATGTAGATGAGTAAAAGCAGTTTGGATTTTTTTTTTCAAAACACGTTAAGAACATTTGCATATTTTCATAATTGAAAGGAAAACGAAAACTTATTGGAAAATCTAGAGAAGTTTCTTGATTTTGGTAACTCGAAAATCTTTGAATTTTTGCAACCTACATAGATTTTTTTTTGTAAAATAAAACAAAATGAGTCATAAATGATTTCCATGGATCATAAATGACTTTTCCTTGAGTAATAAATGGCTCTTCCATGAATAGTAAAGGACTCTATCAAAAGTTATAAATGACTCTTCCATGAATCATAAATGTCTTTTCCATGAGTCATAAATGACTCTTGAATGAGTCTTAAATGACTTCCGTGAGTCATAAATGACTCTTCCATTAGTCATATTTGACTCTTTTAGGCATCTGTGGCTCTTGTTTGAGTCAAATTGGACTCTTAGGAGTTTATGTTTATGATGAATACGCGCATCCTGTATGAGCAAAATGTAGCTACATTAACCCTGTCCCAGTAGGTATACCGGAGCAGAAGTAAAATGCAATATATCCTGCCACAGCTGAAACCTTTCATAGCCAGAAACCATGCAGCATCTGCACCAAAATCAAGGTGGCACATAAATTTTAAAGCTCGCTTGCTTTAATCACATATTTTTATACCTTTCATGAACATGAAATGGTATTATAACTTTGGTCCGATGTTTGTAAATATGAGAAGAAGAAGAGATAGACCCATCAATAAGTATACCGAAATGATCAGGATGACGAGATGAGTTGATTTAGCCATGTCCGTCTGTCCGTCTGTCCGTCTGTCCGTCTGTCCGTCTGTCCGTCTGTCTGTCTGTCTGTCTGTCTGTTTGAACGCAAACTAGTCCCTCAGTTTTTGAGATATTTGGCTGAAATTTGGTATGCGGCCACCATTTTCCAATATAGAAATCATTTGTCGGAACCAGCAAGATCGGACCAATATAACATATAGCTCCCATACAACCGATTATTCCGATAAACGGATTTTGGGCTATAACTCCTGTAATTAAACACAAAGGAACGTGAAATTTTATAAGTGTTGCAATTTTTATATATGAAATATCGATGCTGAAAATCATAGAGATGGGATAAATATTTCACATAGCTCCCATACAATCGATTATTCCGATAAACGGATTTTGGGCTATAACTCCTGTAATTAAACTCGTAGGAACGTGAAATTTTGTAAGTATTGCTATTTTTATATGTAAAATATCGATGTTGAAACTCATTGAGATGGGATAAATATTTCACATAGCTCCCATACAATCGATTATTCCGATAAACGGATTTTGGTAGTTAACTCCTGTAATTAAATAGGTAGGAACGTGAAATTTTGGAAGTATCGCTATTTTTATATGCGAAATATCGATGTTGAAAATCATTGAGATGGCATAAATATTTCACATAGCTCCCATACAATCGATTATTCCGATAAGCGGATTTTGGGCTATAAGTCCTGTAATTAAACACATAGGAACGCGAAATTTTGGAAGCATCGCTATTTTTATATGTAAAATATCGATGTTGAAAATCATTGAAATGGGATAAATATTTCACATAGCCCCCATACAATCGATTGTTCCGATAAACGGATTTTGGTAGATAACTCCTGTAATTATATAGGTAGGAACGTGAAATGTTGCTATTTTAGAATGTGGAATGTCGATGTTAAAAATCAATGAGATTGGACCAATATAACACATCGTCCCCATATAATCGATAGCTCCGATAATTTCGGTATGAGCTAAAGTTAAATTCACACAGGCTGTGGATCAAACAGTGAAAATCGTGACGCTTATTCATGAAAGGTATTTAGCCTTCGGCACAGCCGAAGACAGCTTTCCTTACTTGTTTTTACTTTGATTTTTTTTCTATAGGTCTTGTAGTTACATTGCATTTATTGCTTCCGTTTGTTTTCAAAAATTTAAATCAAACGATATGGTTAAATCCTTGGTCACAGCAGCGTTCCAAGGTTTCGCTAGCATTTGCTGTTAGTAAACCCATAATACTTAGTGAAATACAAATGAAAGTTGCTCATGTAGAAGAAAGTTAAAAAAAAAAAAAAAAAAAAGTACAGCTACACTCAATACAAGTTAAGAAAAATTTAGTTAACAAATGTTTCTATTTTACAGCAGGGAATGTAATTTTAGTTTATAGAGTTTTATTTGTGCTCTTTGCTATTGTGGAAATTTCTGCTACCGAATTTCCTGTTAGCAAAACAATGTTTGTCGATTACTGGTACTTTGTACCAAGGTCTGAAACCGATTAAAATAACGTTCCGGTTTCGGTTTCGGTTTTTGCAACGTGTTTCGGTTTCGGTTCCGGTTTCGTTCTTCAAAATTTATTTCGGTTTCGGTTACGGTTTCGTTCCGGTTTCGGTTCCAAATAAAAACAGGAAAGCAAAAATTTTACTACTAAAATACTCATGTACCTATGTAGCTACGAAATAGGTCTGAATTTTCATAACTTTTTTCCTGCGGCCACGATGGGATTTCTCCAATATAATAATACATTTATTAACGCTATGCATGGATGAAATTTCTGCAAAACAAATTCCTAAAGTTAACCCTACTTTTTTATTAAAATGGAAGCCAAATGAAATTTATAAATCGTTAAAAACATTAAAATTAGTGGCGCTTTCCGAGACAAGCCTGAACATTTCTTTTCGGATCTCGTAAATTTGTTTCGATCGCTTCATTCAACTATAGTCAAACTTCCTCTTTCAGAATTTTGATACTGATGTCAAAACGTGGCTCGACAATCTTCCATGAAAACTTTCAGGGTACCTGCTTGTAAAAAGGAAGTACCTATGTGCCCACTCACAGAAGTAAGGTATTGAAAAAATTCAAAACCGTTTGGAACCGGTTCCGGCATTTGAAACGGTTTCGGTTTCGGTCTTTTCCAGATCAAAATAACGGTTACGGTTTCGGTTTTGAAAAATTAATCGGTTTTAATCGGTTACGGTTACGGTTTCGGTTTCGGTTTCAGTCCTTGCTTTGTACACAAAACTATAAACTCGTTTATGCCCAACAGACGATCCCAATGAGAAAGTAATCGCCAAGAGAAAGTTATTGTCAAGAGAAAGTTATCGCCAAAAAATCACCGAACGAGGAGCTAAAAAAAAAACAATGGTTATACAAAAAAAAAAAAAAAATTTATAAAAATTTGCTCTGTGACTTGAACCTAGAAAGTTAGCTATGACAGGCAAGTACACTGTAAATTTGGAAACGCTCATATGTGTTTCTTTAAAGAAACCTGAGGCCGTATTCTCTTACTAATTACAAAAAAAAAAAAAAAAAAAAAAATTAATAAAAATTTGCTATCATTTCAATTTTTATTTTACATGCCCGGTGACTTGAACCTGGAAAGTTAGCTATAACTGGGAAGTACACTATAAAATTGGAAGTGCTAATATGTGTTTCTTAAACGAAACGTCAAACTAAAGAAGGCCGTATTCTCTTACTAATTCAAAAAAAAAAAAAAAAAATTTGCTATCATTTTAATTTTGATTTTACATGCCCGGTGACTTGAACCTAGAAAGTAAGCGATGACAGGCAAGTACACTATAAATTTGGAAACGCTCATATCTGTTTCTTTAACAAAAGCTCGGAACCCTTGAAACTAAAGAAGGCCGTATTCGCTTACTAATTAAGTAAAGTAAAGTACCTACAGGGTAGTTATTTGCCAAAAGTGTATATGTACTTGCAACATTTTGTATTTGTAATGAATAACGTGCTCATTGTGGTGTAGTTCTGAGGCGGGTTAAAAATCTTTTTAATGCTTTCTTAACTTCGATTGTTCATTTATACAAAATTTAAGGTGCAAAGTGTAGGTGTGAAAGAATTTTTCAATAAACATGTCGTCGCTCGCTTGCCAGAGGCATGAATGTGAACATTTTCCAGATTTGAGTTAATACGCTCATGTAAATAATCTCTCGTGTCTCTACGATTCACAAAAATCCTGGATTTCCATAGTACAAGGAACCCCCTGATATTATATGATAAATGTCATTTTCATGAATGTGTAGTTCAATCTCTGAAAATTGTGCCAGAAAAGCGAATGTGCTACACATTCATGCTTCTGGCGGAACGAAAATGTTTCACAATTGAATTTCTAAGTTTTCAAAAATTTTCGTTAAGCCAGATAAATAAGAATGTATTGCACTGAACCACACACGCCATGGCGTATACGTAACATTCGTGTTTCTGGTTCAACGAAAATTTTAAAAAAGATATAAATTCAATTTTTAAACATTTTCGTTGGGCTACAAATTCATGGCTCTGGCACAACGAAAACTGAAAAACATTTACTTACTTTTGTCCATAAAAAATCCAACCTCAGCGTTTTTTTTTTTATTTCACGAAAAGCACTGGTGTCCGAATTTTTAGAATAAATTTACTCACTTTTAGTGGTTTTATGTTGCGTTGTGTTGTCATTTCTATAGAGGATTAGAGATTAATATTCAACTAACTACTATTTTTGGAAAGAACATAATTTATTAAAATATTTGTTTACCAGAAATGCAAAATTATTTGTGCTTTCACAACAACAACAAATAAAAACCCCTAACCAGCAGTGGGGTCACCATCTTAATGTGCCCTTTTTAATTTTTGCATATTAATTTTTTTAATCAAAAAATACGTGAAAATCCCATAAAAAGCTGTTTATTAGGTATTAGACAGTAGCGCTTGCGACTCTGTGTGAAATATGTTACGTATACGCAATGTAGCACCAAAAGCCTGTTTTATTGCGAACTAACGCTGACACGAACGATTTGTCTCCGTACGATTTCGTCACTCTGTTCTGCGATGCAAAAGCAAATGCTATTAGCAAGCTGTTAAATCACATACATTATTTTTTTAAATGCTCCGAAAATGTTCATCAAAATGTCCTTTAAAGTCCTTTAACTTTCTAAAAACTCGATGTGTTATAAAGAGCCGCAATCTATTGAAAGTCCTGGAAATTTAAGAATGCACATGCGAAATTGACTTTACTATGTGGGTATGTGGATTTAGATGCCTCAATTCGTTGCGGAGATATGAACCAAAACATGAATACAATTTATCTGAACTTTTCATACTTGAAAAATTTAATGTTACTCATACGCCGTGTAACACATATAAAAAGTGCTCTATAATTGCAAAATTTCAAGACATACACAACTTTTTTGCGAGAAAACATATGGTAACAGTAATATAGTAAAATACTTTTGAAATTCCAATGTCCTTTTCTCGTGAAAACGTTTTTCTTCAATATCATTGTAAAGGATTCTGTTGTCCTTACAAAAATTCAAAGGTTACTTTATATATGGTCGAGCTATGAAAACTTAATGGACTTTTCTGCGAACTTAGTATAAGCTGCTAAATAAAACTTTAACTAAAAATCGGTACGAGTTACCTTTATCCTAGCACAATTAAACTTCGCACATATTAGGGGTATGCAAATAAATTTTCGAACCAAAACTTTTTTCCATACATTTTTGGGACGATCTAATGTACATAAATCTGCTTGTAAAATTTACAGGTTTTAGCAAAATCCAACGCTAATGAATTAAGCTTTCATACAGCTACAAAACAAATTTGCCGCCTGCAAGAGTCCCTTAGAAATAGAATACGGCAACGGAATTTCAAATAAATAGGAGTTTGGTTTTTTTTAACGCTAGAAATGAGCACAATGTAAATTCAAACATAAATAGAGCAAACGATAAAATCAACGCTTGAGTTAATTCAAGAACTCTTGTAAAGCTAAAATGCAAAACAAGAATAGAAACAAAGTAAAAATAATAAAATTAGTAGGGTCAACTGAAATTCAGATTGGTGTGTACGAATTCAAATACTTCAAGCAAATAAATACCAACGTTTTTTGATTTGATGCCCTGATGATGACCATACTTCGTAAAACAAGTTTAAGAGCATAATCTAAAACTACGGCATTAAGTGTGAAATAAAAAGATGGTGAAAAATGTTTAAAGACAACCTTCATATGAATGCTGTCAAAAGGCAGTTGCACAATTGTCGTTGAATAAAGGCTTTTGAAATTTTAGTCATACCAATTGTAATCAATTTTTGAGATTTGAATATGGGGCTAAATTCGTCTATCGGACCACCTAAAAATTGCATCGCTTCGATTTGAATGAAATTTGGTGAAAGTGATCTGCTATGTATACAAAAAAAAATATCACTAAAGGTCGCGTGCAAATATTGTATGGTTACGGAGATACACGGGTTTGAATTCGCAATATTTTTTGTGTAAGCTTTTTTTTTCTTTAAATTAAAAGTCATGTATTTGACGTGCTAAAAAGGCACATGGAAATATTTTTCTTAAGCATTTTTTCCATTCTTTTCGAATATAAATAAAAAAAAAATTTATTGAAAAATTTTGGTAAAAATTTGATGAAAAATTTTAATAAAAATATTATAAAAAATTTTAGTAAAAAATAATTTTTATCATTTTTTTCCCCAATTCGGATATTTTTAATATAGTTTTTAATTTTAATATAAAACTTGACCTTTTTACTTTAAAATTATACCTTTTTTTGTAATGGACCTCGACAATTTCTTAAATGTATTGTTATCTTAAATAAAAAAAGCACACCATAAAATGAAATCATTTTAAAGAAAAAATATGAAGCTTTAAAGTAAAAATAAAAATTAAATTAAAAATGTACAAATTTGAAAAAAATTGATAAAACTTTTTTTTTATTTAAACTTGAAAAGAACGGGAAATGGACTTTATAAAACGATTTCCATTTTCCTTCTTCGCACGTCAATTACATGACTTCTAGTTCAAAGAAAAAAGGCTTACAAAAAAAAATTGCGTATTCCAACCTGTATATCTTGGTTACCATCGAATATTTATACGCGGCATTTGGTGATATTTTTTTCCTTACATAGCAGATCACTTTCACCAAATTTCATTCAAATCGAATTTTTAGTTGGTCCGCTTGAGGAATTTCACCCCATATAAGCAGGTTTCAAGTTTTCAGCTTTCCATGGAAGTTACTTAAAAATCGATCGCGTGATTCCCTTCCATTTACTCGATCAGCGCGCCACCTATTGGAATTTTTGAATTTTATAAATTGTATTGTTGTCAAGTCCTGAACTTTATACTAGGTTTCTAGGAAAAAAATAGTTATAAGTCGATCCGAGGAAATTATTTTAAAGCTCAAATTACTTGTTCACCTGGTTCTGACAAATGCGTCAAGTTTCATGTTTCCACCTTACCAGGGAGGTACTCAAAGATCGATCACAACATTTCCCCTGGTTTACATAGATTTTCAATAATATCGAACAGCGCGCCATCTGTCGAAGTTTTCATTTCTAGGAAGTTAGTTTAAAGTCGATCGCTAGAATCTCAATTTTAAACGAATTTTCGAAATATACCCTGCAGCGAAAGCAACTAGTTGGAAACTACTTTACAACAAGTGGGTGCACCGGGCGCAACTAGTCAGTGTTTTGTCTGTTTTCCATGTAAGCAACTGGTATTTTTTACGAAATGTCAATTGTCAGATTTCGACCAGAGCATACCAGTCATCTACTAGTCATGATATACTAGAATTATACTAGTTGTAAAATACCAGTCCCATACTAGTTCAACGTATATAGCCTTAAAATGAACTAGTTCCCATACTAGTCCAAAAATAACTAGTATGGAATATACTAGTCTCATACTAGTTCAAAAAGCATTGAACCTGGACTAGTATCATTATCATTTGCTTTTATTTTCATGTTTTTTCTAAAAAAAGCAGCGACTATTTATATTTACGTTATCAAGAAAAAGCATCTGTGAATTATAAGAGGAAAAATAAACAAATGAAACGAATGCATTTTGTATTTTTTAACTGGTATGATTTTATCCAGTAAAATCTAGTTGTATACTAGTAATGGATATTTCCTGACTAGTATGGGTTCAGCCAGAAAATTCTAGTTGTATATTAGTATTTTGACGTTTCGCTGCAGGGTATAGATCGGTGCGCCACCTAGCGGATACTTTTTTCGTTCACATTTCATTTTCACGGCGTTCTAAGCTATGTTCCACATTTATGTTTCTTATTAGTATGTTTTCGGCCATCAAATTATAGTTGGATAGTAGTATTTTTCAGACTAGTTTGAGGTTTCACTGCTGGGTGTTGTTACGCTGCAGTAAACAACTTTCGTTTTGCAGTCGTTCCGAAAAAAGTTCCTAATGTCAACGGCCATTTATGCAGCTGATTGTCCATCTGTTTATGTTACCTTTTAAAGCTTCACTTCGATTCTCATAATTGTGAGAGCCCTATTCAATGTTTTCTACTTTATGCCACATTCGATTGTGCTGCTAAAAAGGCAAATATTGAAATTACATATATATCTATTTAGGATCCACTGCATGTTGGTAGAGCTGTTTCTAGCATTACAGTGGAACAACCCATTACCGGAACGATTTGATTCAGTAGCAAGCTGGCAATGCTCATGCAAACGGATTTTGCTGCAACTATGATTTCTGTGTTGTGTATACAATGCCAAAATCAGAAATGAGTTGTGGTGACTCGTTTTTGTGTTCTCATTGACGCCATAACACATTCACCGCATGAATGAATTGAGTGTCATGTTCACGACACCGACCACTACAAAGCTCCATACATTTGCATACATATGTATGTATGTACGAACGTTAAATGGCTGTCATGCATATCAGACATTGGTTAAACCTATTTTTGGCTTTTCTTTAGAAAGTAAATTGGCTGCGTTATACATATCTACATGCGCACATGCTGGCGAAACTTGTTAAATTAGTGACTTTTTCAATTTCACGCTTTGCTCCTTTTCAAGCAGGCAATGTTATTAAATGGGTTTATGGAGAGCTGTACAATTTTGAGTTTACTATGAGTTAAACAATCATTAACCCTTTGGTTGCATTTGGTCAATACATATCTAGTACAAACAAAGGCTTTAATATGAATTTGTAAATTTTTAAAAAATTTTGTTTTGCCAGAAACAGAAATGTGTTGCAGTCAAAAACATACACCATGGCGTATACGTAACAATTTTGCTACACATTCATGTTTCTGGCAGAGATTGAAATACACATTCATGAAAATGGCATTGCAAATTTCCGGCGTTTCCTTGTATTGCAAGCCCAGGATTTTTGTGAATCGTCGAGAAACGAGAGGTCAATCACGTAAGCCTATTTCGTTGGTTTACCCGCTTATGGTATTCACCTGGCCACTGTACCGCCACTGTACCGCATTTTGGTTGGTTTTTTATTTTATTTTAGGAAATTCATTAAATTCTTATTTGGTTTGTTCTATACTTAGAAAATTTGGGAAATGTGAAGATAATAAATTATGTTGGTTAGGCCAAAAGGCAGTATCAAAAGAGTTCAAAGCTAAAATATGTAAGCGACTTGGTAAAAGGTTGCTTTGCATGAAACTAAGAAAATTTCATTTCAAAATAGTTGCTAAGTAAATATTTCATATGCCCAAATTAATGATGTGGCAAGACTAGCAGCTAACTTATTTATATAACCAACATCATAACGACGTGCCATACGAAAACTAACACTTTTAAATTTTTTTACGAAAAGTAACACTTTTCAAATTCTGTAAGAAGGCTAACACTTTTATTTTGTGTCTGACGAAAACTAACACTTTTGGCTAGTACATTTTCTTCAGAGAAAACCTGAAAGTGTTACTTTTCGTCAGACACAAATTGAAAGTGTTGGTTTTCGTCAGACACAAAATAAAAGTGTTAGTTTTCTTCAGACACAAAATTTTTGGTGTTAGTTTTCGTATGGCACGGCGATAAGTAAGTTGGAAAAGCGTACAAATAGTAGGCTAGAACAGTTAGACCAGGGATAGCCACCGTTTTCAAACTATTGAGCGCTACAACAACAACGTCATATTTTATACAACAACATCGTTCGTGGAATCACAAAAAATTACTCGAACGAATTATTATTAAACTAAGACAACAAAAAAACACTAGCCGCAACTAAGACGTAGCGCAATTATTAAAAAAAAAAAAAAAAAAACAATGAAATACAACTACAAATTCATATGCACTTACATATAATAATATTGCAATGATTTTGTGTATTTTTTTGCGAATCTGATTTGTTGTTGTGAGCCATAAAGAGCCAGATGTTGTTGTTGTGAGCCACAAAGAGCCAAATGTTGTTGTTGTGAGCCACAAAGAGCCAGATGTTGTTGTTGTAGAGCGACAGTGATTTGTCAGAGCCACTACGCGGCGATGGCTGAGTTAGACCCTCACTTCAACTATCAGCAAAAGGCAGAAAGTGGTAAATAAATTGTGATTAAAGAAAGTTGTGGTATTACTACAGAGTTCAATGCTATTTTCTTGGAACAACTCGTTAGATAGTAACAAACAAATGTGTCGAATAGTACTTTCGTTTATTCCCTCCCCTCCTTCTTCAGTCATGAGCTATATTGCTACTGGGTATATTCAACTAATAACATTAAAACATTCTTATATGTACAATAGGGTGATTCAAAAAAAATGTCAACTTCTTCTTACCCGCACCCTTAGGGGTGGCGACTTTTTTCGCCCTTTCCCATACATTTTGCATGGGGGAAAATGCGATTTTTTTTAAGTAATTTCAAAAATTATGAGAATAATCACTTTGAAAAAGTCACATTTTTCCCCATACAAAAAGTATGGGAAAGGGCGAAAAAATATTGCCACCTCTAAGGGGTTAGGCTTATTTTCTCATCAATACCTTACTTTTCAGAGGGTAAGGCAAGACCAAAAAAAACAATTTTTTTTTATATATTTTAATCACCCTAATATACAACGTAGATATGCCGAAAAGATTCTCCGGGCATTTAACTGCATTTCCATTGACAGTCCTAAATTCTGTTGTGTTTAGATTACCACAGTCATGCCAACGATTTATTTATTTGCTTGACAATGTGTACTCCCCATGTTTTTTTGGCAAGTATCTACATATTTATTGCTGAAATATGTTTGTGTATACATACATATATGTGTATGACAGCGAAAATTTGTAAGATTTATGAGTTTACCCACGAGCCGAACATCCGGATAAACAAAGAGCTATTTAGTTGCCACAGAAATGCCAAATCAAGCGAAACATACTTGAATGGGCAATTGTAGGCAAAATTTAAAGCCACGCGTTTGAAACATGCATGAATTTTTAGTATGCGCTTATATGCGATGATTTGGCAACTTTGACGTTCAATTTTTTTTTTTTAATCCCAAATTGAACCCACAATGATCTGAAAATAGCCCCAAAATTATTCCAAAGTGATTCTAAAGTAATCCAAATATGATCCCAAAAATATACAATACAAATACAATACGGTAAAATGGTAACCCTGGGCGGCAACACTACTTGAAAAAAATTTAGTTGGTATGTCGGCGAAAATACATTTAATTTGATTTGGATAGTCTTACAATCAATAATACTATCTCTATGCCAAATTTCACCCCAATCGGTCCAGCGCTTCTCGAGATATTACCGGATATACAAATATAATGCGTTAAGGTGGCAACCCTACTTGAAAATGTTTTAGTTGATATGTCGCCGAAAATATCTTTCATTTGATACCGATATTGGGATATTGTGCTCCATTATTTACAAAAATTGAGATAGGTGGCAACCCTGTAAACCACTCAAGTGGCAAACCCCAAATGGATACTTTTATAAACAATCATACCATCTTTATGGTGAAGCTGTTCCAGAGATAGTACCGGATATACAAATATAGAAAAATGCTTCGGTAGGGTGGCAATTCTAGGCGGCAACCCTACTTGAAAATATTTTAGTTGGCATTTCGCTGAAAATACCTTTCATTTGATATTCATATTGTCATATCTTGCTACAAAATTTAAAAAACTTGAGATAGGTGGCAACCCTGTAAACCGCCCCAGGTGGCAACCCCCAAATGGATAGTCTTAGAATCAATCATACTATATTTATTCAAAATTTGATCCAAATGGGTCAAGCGGTTCCCGAGATAGTCCGGATATACGCCCCTGATGATGATTATCCTCAAGTTAGCCTCCGTTCAGCGCACCTAATTCCGAATTCGCGCTAGTCTATCAGCTCTGTAAGGCAATTGAAGTTTTTGTAGCAAATCCCGAAAAAAAGCAAAAATTTCGATCTTTGACCCCGAACAGCTTTTTTAGTACTTATGGGATCAAGTTTTCCTCAGCTCCCTCTTTTGCTATTAAATCACTATTTCTATGTCTATTTTGACCGAACTATCCTTAATATTTGGAACCGAACATTCTAAAGCGACCTTGCACTACAACTATAGCAATTTTTATCATACTCATTTATTTTATTTTCGCTATAGCTAGCTTTGTGGGGGAGATATTTGCTGGTTTGTGCCAAATATGGCTAATAAAAGTTTATTGCTTTTCTAACATAGAACATGTACAGCATAGAAAAATTTCACACTGACCTCAAATAACCAAATCAGCATTTCAACAAAAAAAAAAAAAATAAAAAAAAAAAAATAAAAAAAAAAAAAAATAAAAAAAAAATTGATATTTGAACTTTGTTAGTGAAAATACCAAATTTTTATTGCTCGCATACAAAACATTAATAGAATTGTTTTCTATGATTTTTTTGTACACAGAGTATATTAATTTTGTTCGCCTAAAGATAGGACATAACGACACAAACGAATAGATATAGATATTGACTTATACAATTGTGTTCGAAATAACTGTGGACTGTGAAGGACTCTTAAAAGCATCAATGTTGCTGTCCCCCTCCACCTCCATCACCTTCGTCTATCCTTTGCCTTCCATGATCATTAGGGACTTGAGCTGTTTCTCGACTTCCCCTGCTTAGATCGTATTTTGGTTACCGTCCTTCGGGTTTTTCTTCCTAAGGCCCGAAAAATACTGCCAACGCCGCAAGACATCTTCCCGAACTACGATTACTATATGTGTTCCGCCTCTTTGTTGAGTTGGTGGAAAAAGCACTGGGCCCCGTCTGTGCGCCTAGATACGTGAAGTATCTTCTAATCCCGGGTCGGTATGGTCGGAGTTTAACGTTGCAACAAGCGCAGCGCGGCGCATCATCCGACTTCACCACATTCGGGATCCATACCTTAGCTTTTTTGCTTCTGGAGTTTTGATATTTGGCCATATCAAAGTTGCAGCGTCGTTGCCTTTTATGAGCTTTACCCCATTGGTAGTGGCTTATTCGGCTCATCACGCATCAGTTTGATTATTGCTCCCCCTCCACAGATCGCCACTAGTCAGCGGACATCGACATCCTCGAAAATCGGCGCAGTCATCTTTTAAAAACTTCCAAAAAAAAATTTAAATCTCCGTTGTGCCAGAAACACGAATGTGTAGCAGATTCATGTTTCTGCCGCAATAAAAATGTTTAAAAATTAAATTTTTAAATTTTTTACAATTTTTGGTTTTACAAGAAACATGATGCGCTGCACTTAACTACAGACACCATGGCGTATACGTAACAATTTGTTTGTTACACATTCGTGTTTCTGGCAAAACGAAAATTTCGAAATTCATTTGGAGTAGGTGGTCCAGTGCTAGGACATCGCCATGTTAATTTTAGCACAGTTTTTATATGGCTAAGGACTACATTTGCAGTACTCTAATGAAGTACTATTTAGATATTGAACTGATTACTCTCAATTTGTGCAGGGTTCTTTTCTGAATGCCCTTTACATCAAACGTGAGGCATACATTTTTAGACGAGTTTATTCTTTCATACGACCTGAATTGAGAACCTTTTTTATGTTTACGCACTATGCATCTGCATGAACTATAGCCATGTTTAATGTGCACATATGCGAATGTATGTAGATTAGGGTGACTCAAATAAAAATGTATCTTACTTTTAAATGAAATAGTAGTCTATTGGAATAACATGGTTTATTTATTAGTCTAATTCAAAAACGGTCCTTCGTAGCTTAAAATGTATTAATTTTTTGTGAACTTATTTTAAAAATGTACTGTTCTCAAAAAAAAAAAAAAAAAAAAAAAAAAAATAAGTTGTCCCAGTCTAATATTGTACTTAAACACATATGAGTAATACAAACAAACTTTCATTGTTGTGCGGATGCATGAGTGAATTTAGAACATACACTTAGTTACGCACACTTCATTCACTTGATTTTTAGATAAAAGTAAACCAAAGTTTCAAGGTATGTTATTTTTGTTCTTGAGTTATACAACATACTAGAAACTATGCAATTGAAAGGAAAAACCACACCACAGCTGCCTGTGTGCAAGTGCATAATAATAAGGACAAAGCCTTTATAATATAAATTTGCTGGTAAAAAAAAAAAAAAAAAATGTCTCACAATATAAAACTTTCCATTGTTGAAAAAATAGACACTGCTATCACGATAATTGGTTCTATTATTTTCTTTACTATTAAATATTATTTGAGAATGAAACTTTCTTTACATTTAAATACCACATCGAACGAAGCAAGCTGCATCATCTTCCAGTTGACCTCCATTATAAAGTTTGAGCACCATCTAACTCGCTACGGCCTATATACTATCGAGTTTCCAACACTTTAGAGTAGCCATAGAACTTTTTAGTCAGAAATATTGCATTATATCGTCGCTCACTTGCCAAAAGCATGAATGTGTCAAAATTCAAATTTTGGGAAATGGTATTTAAAAGTTAAAAAAAAAAAAAAAAAAAAAAAAAAAAATTAAATTAAATTAAATTTCAGTTCTTGGGATAAAGAAATTTTGGCAAGTTATATTCTCATTAAACTCTTTCCCCTGAGATAGGTTTTACGTTAATATTCTTAATGCGCCAAAATTCCAATTTTAGGCAATCGTATTTAAAAGTTAAAAAAAAAAAAAAAAAAAATTTGGGGTTCCAGGGTTTTCGTGAATCGTAGAGATTAGTCACATGAGCCTCAAATCTGGACAATTTTCACATGCATGCCTTTGGCAAGCGAATCGACGATATCAGCACCTGTATCACAAAGGTGATAGGTAAATAATAATACTGTGTAATATGTTTGGCTACACGAGCACGTGCAATTGTATATTTAAAACTTACTTTGAAATTTGCAAAGCACAACTTTGTACGATGACGAAATATACAATCAAACTAATCCGGAAAATATTAAAATTTTAGCAAAGCGTATTTTGGTACTTTTTAAAGAGTTTTTTGGAATCGAAAAAATAAACTTTATTAGGGGAGTCTGTAAAATGTATCCAACCGAAACGCGTCGGAGGAAAACTCTGTTTTTGTCTTGAAGCCCAAAATGGCCATAAAGCTCTTATAACATACATCAGACGTAGGTAAAAATGTTGTCCTACAAAAATATTCAAAAATTATAAGTATCCCGGTTTCAAACGAACCAAGAATTCCTTACCTGCTATTTATTCAATTTAATATTTTATTGTTGCGAATTTGTTTTCATAAAACGCACGTGATTTTTAGCAATTTTAGTGAATGCAATCGGTTTGTGGGACGCAACAAAAAAAAACATTTTCGCCCTCAGCATTCACTTTATTTGCATGGTTATTTTTTATTTCTTGTTTGCTGTACGCTTTTTAGGCCATCAATCGAGCAAATGCGAGCTACAGAGCATCAAAAGAATAAATTATAAAACTCCTGCCGCCCCAAATAAATATGCACAAATCTAAATTTGAAATTTCAGTAGAAATTCTTTGCAGTGGTATACGAAAAAATTTCAAATTAAAATGAAATGAATTGCAGTTTGGTAATTTTTGTACAATTAAAATATGCAAAAAGGGTAATTTAGTTTCCGGATATCAAAAATAAAGCACCAAATGTTTTAATTAAAATTAAATTTTCTCCTGTTAATTTGCTAATCAATTGCGAAAATAATTTTAAAATTTTTCAGACCCATTACATAAAACTTATTAAAATTAGAAAAAAACAACATTTGTTTTTCTGGGTTTAATGTGGCATGGGAAATTGGGAAAACTAGCAAAAGAGTTCCATTACCATACCATTACCATACCATTACCATACCATTACCATACCATTACCATACCATTACCATACCATTACCATACCATTACCATACCATTACCATACCATTACCATACCATTACCATACCATTACCATACCATTACCATACCATTACCATACCATTACCATACCATTACCATACCATTACCATACCATTACCATACCATTACCATACCATTACCATACCATTACCATACCATTACCATACCATTACCATACCATTACCATACCATTACCATACCATTACCATACCATTACCATACCATTACCATACCATTACCATACCATTACCATACCATTACCATACCATTACCATACCATTACCATACCATTACCATACCATTACCATACCATTACCATACCATTACCATACCATTACCATACCATTACCATACCATTACCATACCATTACCATACCATTACCATACCATTACCATACCATTACCATACCATTACCATACCATTACCATTACCATACCATTACCATACCATTACCATACCATTACCATTACCATACCATTACCATACCATTACCATACCATTACCATACCATTACCATACCATTACCATACCATTACCATACCATTACCATACCATTACCATACCATTACCATACCATTACCATACCATTACCATACCATTACCATACCATTACCATACCATTACCATACCATTACCATACCATTACCATACCATTACCATACCATTACCATACCATTACCATACCATTACCATACCATTACCATACCATTACCATACCATTACCATACCATTACCATACCATTACCATACCATTACCATACCATTACCATACCATTACCATACCATTACCATACCATTACCATACCATTACCATACCATTACCATACCATTACCATACCATTACCATACCATTACCATACCATTACCATACCATTACCATACCATTACCATACCATTACCATACCATTACCATACCATTACCATACCATTACCATACCATTACCATACCATTACCATACCATTACCATACCATTACCATACCATTACCATACCATTACCATACCATTACCATACCATTACCATACCATTACCATACCATTACCATACCATTACCATACCATTACCATACCATTACCATACCATTACCATACCATTACCATACCATTACCATACCATTACCATACCATTACCATACCATTACCATACCATTACCATACCATTACCATACCATTACCATACCATTACCATACCATTACCATACCATTACCATACCATTACCATACCATTACCATACCATTACCATACCATTACCATACCATTACCATACCATTACCATACCATTACCATACCATTACCATACCATTACCATACCATTACCATACCATTACCATACCATTACCATACCATTACCATACCATTACCATACCATTACCATACCATTACCATACCATTACCATACCATTACCATACCATTACCATACCATTACCATACCATTACCATACCATTACCATACCATTACCATACCATTACCATACCATTACCATACCATTACCATACCATTACCATACCATTACCATACCATTACCATACCATTACCATACCATTACCATACCATTACCATACCATTACCATACCATTACCATACCATTACCATACCATTACCATACCATTACCATACCATTACCATACCATTACCATACCATTACCATACCATTACCATACCATTACCATACCATTACCATACCATTACCATACCATTACCATACCATTACCATACCATTACCATACCATTACCATACCATTACCATACCATTACCATACCATTACCATACCATTACCATACCATTACCATACCATTACCATACCATTACCATACCATTACCATACCATTAGCATACCATTAGCATACCATTACCATACCATTACCATACCATTACCATACCATTACCATACCATTACCATACCATTACCATACCATTACCATACCATTACCATACCATTACCATACCATTACCATACCATTACCATACCATTACCATTACCATACCATTACCATACCATTACCATACCATTACCATACCATTACCATACCATTACCATACCATTACCATACCATTACCATACCATTACCATACCATTACCATACCATTACCATACCATTACCATACCATTACCATACCATTACCATACCATTACCATACCATTACCATACCATTACCATACCATTACCATACCATTACCATACCATTACCATACCATTACCATACCATTACCATACCATTACCATACCATTACCATACCATTACCATACCATTACCATACCATTACCATACCATTACCATACCATTACCATACCATTACCATACCATTACCATACCATTACCATACCATTACCATACCATTACCATACCATTACCATACCATTACCATACCATTACCATACCATTACCATACCATTACCATACCATTACCATACCATTACCATACCATTACCATACCATTACCATACCATTACCATACCATTACCATACCATTACCATACCATTACCATACCATTACCATACCATTACCATACCATTACCATACCATTACCATACCATTACCATACCATTACCATACCATTACCATACCATTACCATACCATTACCATACCATTACCATACCATTACCATACCATTACCATACCATTACCATACCATTACCATACCATTACCATACCATTACCATACCATTACCATACCATTACCATACCATTACCATACCATTACCATACCATTACCATACCATTACCATACCATTACCATACCATTACCATACCATTACCATACCATTACCATACCATTACCATACCATTACCATACCATTACCATACCATTACCATACCATTACCATACCATTACCATACCATTACCATACCATTACCATACCATTACCATACCATTACCATACCATTACCATACCATTACCATACCATTACCATACCATTACCATACCATTACCATACCATTACCATACCATTACCATACCATTACCATACCATTACCATACCATTACCATACCATTACCATACCATTACCATACCATTACCATACCATTACCATACCATTACCATACCATTACCATACCATTACCATACCATTACCATACCATTACCATACCATTACCATACCATTACCATACCATTACCATACCATTACCATACCATTACCATACCATTACCATACCATTACCATACCATTACCATACCATTACCATACCATTACCATACCATTACCATACCATTACCATACCATTACCATACCATTACCATACCATTACCATACCATTACCATACCATTACCATACCATTACCATACCAATACCATACCATTACCATACCATTACCATACCATTACCATACCATTACCATACCATTACCATACCATTACCATACCATTACCATACCATTACCATACCATTACCATACCATTACCATACCATTACCATACCATTACCATACCATTACCATACCATTACCATACCATTACCATACCATTACCATACCATTACCATACCATTACCATACCATTACCATACCATTACCATACCATTACCATACCATTACCATACCATTACCATACCATTACCATACCATTACCATACCATTACCATACCATTACCATACCATTACCATACCATTACCATACCATTACCATACCATTACCATACCATTACCATACCATTACCATACCATTACCATACCATTACCATACCATTACCATACCATTACCATACCATTACCATACCATTACCATACCATTACCATACCATTACCATACCATTACCATACCATTACCATACCATTACCATACCATTACCATACCATTACCATACCATTACCATACCATTACCATACCATTACCATACCATTACCATACCATTACCATACCATTACCATACCATTACCATACCATTACCATACCATTACCATACCATTACCATACCATTACCATACCATTACCATACCATTACCATACTGTTGTATATCAGAGTATCAGAGCAAGTACTCTAAATGTTCGCTGTGAAACATAAACAGTTTATTAGGTTTCTAATTTCACCTATTGTCCCACGCAAAGATCTATATATGTAGATATGTGCAATTGCACTGCCAAGCGGCTACACGCTTGGTATGTATGCATGTGTGTATGATCGCACTGAGTATGCACTGAATTGGACACCGAGCCATGCACATATGAATGCATGTAAATATGTGCATGGCTGGAGTCTCATTTAGCTTTAAGGATTATAAGTAAATATGTTACGTAGTAAATAAGTAGTACATAAGAGTTTTAGAGTATAAATAAGCTTCTGAAGTTCAATAAAATCAATCATTGACATTCGGCACTTCGCGGTGCTTTGTCAAAATAATAAAAATATTTTTCAATACTTTTCATGGCGATCCTGCCAGTGATACTGCAGGCCAATTGCTCATTCTTGCAATTGCCTAAAATTCACTGCGGGGAAAACCGGCTAAAGTTGTAAAGTAAAAATTGTAAATTTAAAAAAAAAAAAAAAAAAATTTTTTTCTCGGCCCAACAAAATAACTTGGACAAATTATGGTCACCGGTTGGTGCTGATAAATTTACCGAATTACAGAAAGAGAAAAACAAAAAAGGGCGCCCGTCATCGATTTGGTGCAAATCATTTACCACAAACTGTTGGGATATGGACATCTGCCAAAGCAGCCCGTGATAGTAAAAGCCAAATATGATGAAGAAATGAAGAAATTGAAACTCAGCGTGCAGAGAGAAGTGGGATAATAAGATCGGTCATCATACAAAAGCAGTCTTAGATAAGTTATTTATGTACACATAAAAAAAAAAAAAAAAAAAAAAAAAAAAAAAATTTTTTTTTTGTAGATAAACATTCTGGACGGCCTAACGGCTGCCTGCCCGACAAGCAAAAATTAAATTTTTTGCTGTATAAACTCAGCAATTAAATTGATATGTCCCAAGAAGAGGACATAGTCACACAAACCCAGTCTGATCAAGTCTTTTCTAACGCGGTTAGGTTGGCTTTGGAAGCATTAGAAAAAAATAGACAAGAACAAGAACAAGTAAGACAAGGCCCTAAGCCGCTGACAATTGAAGAATATAATAAAAGAAATAAGGTTCGAAAAATTGAGGAACCAAAAATTCCAGAGCCAATCAAGCTAAAGAGAAAAAGAGGAGGTAAAAAATGCAATAATAGAAGAGCATTAGCTCAACTATACGAAAAATTTAATCTGAGTTCAAATCGGGCAGAAAAAATACAATTAAGAAAAGAAATTAGAAAGTTGAGAAACAGAATTAATGAAGAAAGAAAGTAATAAATTTTTTTTTGTCTTTTGAAAATTTTTTTTTGCTAATGTCTAAACGTTATATTAAAGGCCCACTGTCCACAATTGAGGAACTTCAAAAAGAAGTTGATGAAATGTATAAAGAGCCAGATTATGAAAAGGAATTAATTTTGTTGACCAAATTTTGGAAAGACATTGGCATGCCAAGGGAACCAACTCTTGAAGATATTACAAATCCTTCCACCAAGGAAGAAGAATTAATAAGATTAATGAGAAGTTGTGGATTCAAGCCTTATGGAGAATAAATAAGAAAAATCTAAACATTAAATATTGAATTTTTGCATATTTCTTTTAAAATGGGAAGCAAGGAATCGAAAGTCACTGATCCAAATGCTAACGTGGTAAACACAGTTCAGATAATAGACCACACTGAAGCTTTGGATGCCATAAAAAGTGAACTTATTCTTGAGATTTTACTCAACCCACAACAAAATTCTGAAAAAGAAATACCAGAGCCGCACTGACGGTCTGGATAAAGTGTAAGTATAAAGTCTCGTTTTTCTCTCAATGGAGAAATGGGAGGAAATCTCAAGGGAACTCATTGAAAATAAGGTAAATGCAGAAAAGTCATATAAATGCATATGTAAGAACACAGATATAAAAACAGAGACTGTAAAGAAGCATCTAAATGTTCTACTGTCATCACTAAATAATTTAGGAAAACTCTTACGCAGAGTCTATCAAATTCTAACAAAAGCGCATCAAACAGAATCCTACCAAATATTTTCGAGCGTTAGATACAAATTGGTATCCTCGTTATCCAGGTATAACATTAATGTTGAAATACCAACCTCCTACGAACGACATATAGAGATCGATTTCGACACTTGGTTGTCCGAAAGTGAGTCAGATAGTGAGGAAGAACAAAAGGTACATACAGATGCCAATAAATCCGCTCAAACTGAGATTGTTGAGCGAGAAGAAACATCTACACAAACAAATATCGTAACACCAGTTGAACAAAACTCCCAAACAGACATAAACATGGCGCAAACAATGGTAGCGTTCATTAAAACTGCGTCATCGATCTTGCCTGAGTTCGATGGCAAACCCGAAAACTTATCCAGTTTTCTGGACGCCCTTGATATCCTCGAGCAAATCAAAGAGACACATGAGGCTGTCGCAGTATCCATGATAAAGACAAAGTTAAAAGGCACAGCCAGAAACTTTATTGGTTCTGAAGCGTCCATAGAGGAAATAAAGCGAAAACTAAAAAGTGCGATAAAGGGTGAGTCGGTAGAAGTTTTAACTGCAAAACTCTTGAACATCCAGCAGCGCAGTAAAACTGCAAATCAGTACACTGCTGAGATCGAAAAACTCACAAAATCATTGGAAGGAGCATACATATCTGACGGTCTAACAACAGACCTCGCAACTAAGTATGCTACACAAACAGCTGTCAAAGCTATGTGTAAAAACTGCTCCAATGACAAAGTAAAAACAATCATGCAAGCTGGAACGTTCACCTCGATGAACGAAGCTGTATCTAAATTCACAAATAGTTGCACAGAAATCACGGGTAACCCTAATTCATTGTTGCATATACGCCAACAAAACTATTTTCGCGGTAATTTCCGCAGAGGTTATCAATCTAGCAACTATAGAGGTAACCAAAGGCGTACATACCCAACACGCTTTAACAATTTTAATAACAATAATAATAATCGATCAAATAGCCAAAGATCGGGTCGCAACTTTGGATCACGGGGATCTAACCGTAACAATACCAGAAACGTCAGAAATTTTAACCAACAGGAAAACCAGCAAACTCCACCTCAATAAGTAAAAAGTTATATGTTTTCAATTTACACCTCAATAGCTATATATCCTCCAAAACAACTTTAAATAATTCAATTTCAACCCTCCTGATCGATACAGGAGCGGATATATCAATTATAAAAAAGGGTCAAATTGACAGTAATGTCACAATTAATTACTCACAAAAAACTGATTTAAAAGGCATTGGTCAAGGTTTAACAAGCACTATTGGAACGGTTAAAGCAGATTTAAGGGATGATTATCTATTAATTAAACACAAATTTCACATAGTTGAGGATAATTTCCCAATTCCTTGTGATGGAATTTTGGGACTTGACTTTATTAAAAAATATAATTGCATTTTAGATTACAGTAAAAATGGAGACAACCTAATACTGCGTCCATATGATTACCCAGAAAACATAATAATACAAATGACAAATAGACCAACCATTAATTGCATAACAATACCTGCAAGATCGGAAGTAATCCGACAAGTCCATATTGAAAATGGTAATTCTGATTTATTAATACCTCACCAAAAATTATCTGATGGCATTTTTATAGCCAACACATTAGTAAATTCAAATCAAACCTTTATTAGAATAATTAATACAACAGATAAAAATGCAACCATTCAAAATTTCAAAATTAACACAGAAGATTTAAATGATTACACAATAATAAAAACTAAATCTGAATCAATAGAAAATAAAAAGGAAAAATTAGAAAGATTAAATAAAAATTTCCCACCTTTCGCTAGTCAATCACTTAACACACTATGCTCAGAATTCATCGATATATTTTCATTAGAAACAGAACCAATTACTACTAATAACTTTTACAAACAAAAATTACATATGAAAGATAGTACTCCTGTATATATTAAAAATTATAGATTACCCCAAGCCCAAAAAGGTGAGATTAACAAACAAATTAATAAATTAATTGAAGATGACATTATAGAGCCGTCTATGTCAGAATATAATAGCCCCATTCTCCTGGTACCGAAAAAGCCGTTGCCAGGAAAAAACGATAAAAGATGGAGATTGGTAGTCGATTACCGACAAATAAATAAAAGATTAACTGCAGATAAATTCCCATTACCAAGAATTGATGATATACTAGATCAATTGGGTAGAGCTAAATATTTTTCATGTCTGGACTTGATGTCGGGCTTTCATCAAATTGAGTTACATAAAGACTCTAGGGACATCACATCGTTTACGGCGGACGATGGTACATATCGTTTCAAAAGATTGCCGTATGGTTTGAAAGTAGCCCCTAACTCATTTCAGAGAATGATGACTCTCGCATTTGCAGGTCTTAAACCATCCCAAGCTTTTCTATATATGGACGACTTAGTAGTATTGGGATGCTCCGAAAAACATATGATTACAAATTTAAGAGATGTATTTTCTACTTGCAGAAAATATAATTTAAAATTACATCCGGATAAATGTTTATTTTTTAACCAAGAAGTCACTTATCTTGGACATAAATGCACAAATAAAGGGATTTTACCTGATCCTAGCAAATTTGAAGTTATTTCAAACTATCCAATTCCAAAAAATGCTGAGGAAGTTAAACGATTTGTAGCTTTTTGTAATTATTACCGAAGATTTGTTCCAAATTTTGCAGCTCATTCTAGAATTTTAACAAGATTATGTAAAAAGAATGTTTCTTTTGATTGGACAGAGGAATGTCAAAAAGCTTTTGTCTACTTGAAGGAGGCATTAATACACCCAAATATTTTGCAATACCCAGATTTCGATAAAGAATTTTGTATAACAACAGATGCCAGTGGATTTGCCTGCGGCGCAGTTCTTAGTCAAGAATATGAAGGCAAACAACTACCAATTGCCTATGCGTCAAGAGCATTCACAAAAGGTGAAAGCAATAAAGCCACAATTGAAAAAGAGTTGGCAGCAATCCATTGGGCTATAGCTTATTTTAGACCATACGTTTACGGCAGAAAATTTTTAATTAAAACAGACCATCGCCCCTTAACATACTTATTTTCGATGAAAAACCCCTCATCGAAATTAACTAGAGTTCGGCTGGAGTTGGAGGAATATGACTTTGAGGTGGAGTACATAGCTGGAAAAGAAAACTATGTTGCAGATGCGCTATCACGCATAAATATAAATGACTTAAAAGACATGTCAGTAAAAGCATGTCAAATAATGAAGGTTACGACTCGATCGCGAACCAATAAAAATTCCAATAATAAAAATTCCAATAATAAAAATTCCAATAATAAAAATTCCAATAATGAAAATATTAATGAAAAATGTCACAATGAGAACCCAAAAATTTATGAAGCGCTTAATAAATGTGAAGTAAAAAAGCTAGCTCAGCTCGTTTTCGATCCCCCGAAACTGCAGTTCAAAAGAGGAAAGAAAATTTGTAGCAAAATAGATATTAATGATTCAATTGTTGAGGCGAAGATTGATTTAGGTCAATTCTTTGCCAGGCTAATGAAAGAGGCCGACAATTTGAAAATAAATAAATTACAGTTGTCCTTAGGAGACAAATTGTTTAAAAATAATTATACACGTGTAGACACATTTAAAAATATTGGTACCAAAGTTCTCAAAAACTTAACTATTGCATTAACTCCGGAAGTTGTGCATGTGACAGATAAAGAAATAATCAAAAAGATATTGCAAAAATATCACGATGATCCTGTTAATGGTGGCCACCCGGGAATCAATCGAACAAATAATAAAATCAGACAAAAATATTACTGGAAAAATATGAAAAATGATATACGAAATCATATTAAAAAATGCATTGAATGCGGTAAAAACAAAATAAATAAAAATTTAAAAGAACCGATGATAATAACTGAAACACCAACAAAAGCTTTCGATACGGTGCAAATTGATACAATTGGACCATTGCCCGTGTCGGAATATGGAAATGAATATGCGGTTACCATAGTATGTAATTTGACAAAGTATCTGATCGCAATTCCAATTGCGAGCAAACACGCAAAAACAGTGGCCAAAGCAATTTTTGAAAATTTTATTTTGATTTATGGTTGTATGAAAACAATCATCACGGATATGGGAACTGAATACAAAAACAATGTATTTGAGGAATTGTGTAAACTTTTAAAAATTGAACACAAGACTTCTACCCCATATCACCATCAAACTTTAGGCACTGTTGAGCGTAGCCACAGAACTTTCAACGAATACATCCGTTCTTACATATCCATTGACAAAAATGATTGGGATGAATATTTGAAATATTTTGCGTATTGTTACAATACAACACCATCTACAGTTCATGGTTATTGTCCATTTGAACTAGTGTTTGGAAAAATACCTCTGACTTACGATTTTTTGCAAGACCATACCGTAAGCCCATTATACAATTATGAGGCTTACGACAAAGAAATTAAATTTAGATTACAAATAGCTCAAGAAAGAGCTCATAAATTGGTAAAAGAAGCAAAAGAAAGACAAAAAATTTATTATGATAAAAATCTTCAAATTAAGGAAATAAATTTAGGAGATTTAGTATTAGTTAAGAATGAATCAGGTCATAAGTTAGATAATAAATATAAAGGGCCCTATAGAGTAGTAAATATCGATAAGAACAATAATTTTACTTTAACTCCTCATAAAATAGAAAATATAAATTTAAATAATCAATTAAGCGATAGAAATAAGAAAATCATAATTCATAAAAATAGGCTTAAGCTATTTGAATAAATTCACTTCAAAAATTTTTTTTCTTTACCCATAAATTTTACTTATTCATAAATTTTCTACTTTAAGCCATAAGAAATAGTTGTATACAAAATAGGTCCAAGTGTTTATCATAAACAAAAAGTCGACACTTATCCGAAGTGCTCAAAAGAAAAACAAAATTTTTTTTTTGCATGAATAATTTTACAAGTAAACATATATGAATTATTGTACTACCCACTTGAAAAAAAAAAAAACAAAACTTAAACACTGTAACACAAGTAATAACCAGACAGAACATAAAATTTTTGTAAACAAACAATAAAAAAATCTCAAAAGTGTCAAATGAAATTATGTTCAAAAATTATTTGTAGAAATGTACAAAAGAGAAAAAAAAAACCCACGTAAGTAAATCACAGCTCTAAAATCGTTCATATGTATTCACGATTTTTTTTAGGATGGGAGGTGTTGTATATCAGAGTATCAGAGCAAGTACTCTAAATGTTCGCTGTGAAACATAAACAGTTTATTAGGTTTCTAATTTCACCTATTGTCCCACGCAAAGATCTATATATGTAGATATGTGCAATTGCACTGCCAAGCGGCTACACGCTTGGTATGTATGCATGTGTGTATGATCGCACTGAGTATGCACTGAATTGGACACCGAGCCATGCACATATGAATGCATGTAAATATGTGCATGGCTGGAGTCTCATTTAGCTTTAAGGATTATAAGTAAATATGTAACGTAGTAAATAAGTAGTACATAAGAGTTTTAGAGTATAAATAAGCTTCTGAAGTTCAATAAAATCAATCATTGACATTCGGCACTTCGCGGTGCTTTGTCAAAATAATAAAAATATTTTTCAATACTTTTCAATACCATTACCATACCATTACCATACCATTACCATACCATTACCATACCATTACCATACCATTACCATACCATTACCATACCATTACCATACCATTACCATACCATTACCATACCATTACCATACCATTACCATACCATTACCATACCATTACCATACCATTACCATACCATTACCATACCATTACCATACCATTACCATACCATTACCATACCATTACCATACCATTACCATACCATTACCATACCATTACCATACCATTACCATACCATTACCATACCATTACCATACCATTACCATACCATTACCATACCATTACCATACCATTACCATACCATTACCATACCATTACCATACCATTACCATACCATTACCATACCATTACCATACCATTACCATACCCTTACCATACCATTACCATACCATTACCATACCATTACCATACCATTACCATACCATTACCATACCATTACCATACCATTACCATACCATTACCATACCATTACCATACCATTACCATACCATTACCATACCATTACCATACCATTACCATACCATTACCATACCATTACCATACCATTACCATACCATTACCATACCATTACCATACCATTACCATACCATTACCATACCATTACCATACCATTACCATACCATTACCATACCATTACCATACCATTACCATACCATTACCATACCATTACCATACCATTACCATACCATTACCATACCATTACCATACCATTACCATACCATTACCATACCATTACCATACCATTACCATACCATTACCATACCATTACCATACCATTACCATACCATTACCATACCATTACCATACCATTACCATACCATTACCATACCATTAGGTAATGTCATGGTAATAGTAATGTAATGTACATGGTAATGTAATGGTACTGTCCTGGTAATGTACTGGTAATGTAATGTAATGTAAGAACTGGTAATGTAATGGTAATGTAACTGGTAATGTAATGGTACTGTAACTGGTAATGTAATGTAATGTAATGGTAATGTAATGGTAAAGTAATGGTCACTGTAATGGTAATGTAATGGTACATGTAACTGGTAACTGTATGGTATGTAACTGGTAATGTACCGGTAATGTACTGGTACTGTAATGGTACATGTAACTGGTAATGTAATGGTAATGTATTACCATACCATTACCATACCATTACCATACCATTACCATACCATTACCATACCATTACCATACCATTACCATACCATTACCATACCATTACCATACCATTACCATACCATTACCATACCATTACCATACCATTACCATACCATTACCATACCATTACCATACCATTACCATACCATTACCATACCATTACCATACCATTACCATACCATTACCATACCATTACCATACCATTACCATACCATTACCATACCATTACCATACCATTACCATACCATTACCATACCATTACCATACCATTACCATACCATTACCATACCATTACCATACCATTACCATACCATTACCATACCATTACCATACCATTACCATACCATTACCATACCATTACCATACCATTACCATACCATTACCATACCATTACCATACCATTACCATACCATTACCATACCATTACCATACCATTACCATACCATTACCATACCATTACCATACCATTACCATACCATTACCATACCATTACCATACCATTACCATACCATTACCATACCATTACCATACCATTACCATACCATTACCATACCATTACCATACCATTACCATACCATTACCATACCATTACCATACCATTACCATACCATTACCATACCATTACCATACCATTACCATACCATTACCATACCATTACCATACCATTACCATACCATTACCATACCATTACCATACCATTACCATACCATTACCATACCATTACCATACCATTTTTAAACTAAAGCGGTCATATTTATATGCATTTAAATTTTTGTTCAAACACGTGTTATGATAAAATCGACACAGGGCTTATCTAATAATTCGCGATTATGAATAATACAAACGCCCAACGAATATGCGATGCATATGTAAATACATAACACTATTTAACTGGCACCCTCCTATTCACCACAATCATAAATATAAATATACTCAAGGGATATGAGTGAAATATGACGCATGCTCAGTAACCTGTTTGGTGAAAATGGAACCGAAAATAAATCAGGTTAAAGTGGCAGATAAATAAGTGATTTTGAGTTAGTCGTACGCCATGGCGTATACGTAACCCATGGCGAGGCTTATAAATGTCCTAGAAGTTTAACCGAAAAAAAACACACTTCATTGCACTGCATGGTTATCACATTACGCTCATTTGGCAGTAAGGTTAAAAAAATTAAAGTTTTTTGCAGTCAGCAAAAAGTTATTCGCTGAATTGCATTAAAATGTTTCTTGGCTTTATTCCAGCTCTGCAATACCTTTTGGTTGCAATATTAAGGAAAATAATTTCAAAGGGCTTTTAATAAAATTATTCCATAGCGCCAAGCTATTTCGACGTGATCTTCCCCAATTGCAATTATTTTGTTTTTAAAATGGAAATTTACATAACATCGTTACTGGTTTAGATTGTATAAAACTTGTTGTGAATGGGAACGGATTTAAGTTCGATAAGGTAGCGCGGCATGCTAGAGGCACCTAACGATAAACCTACTTAAGCTACCGTACAACTCGTTTGAGTATCACTCCCGCCAACTTGATTCTTATACTCAGCTGAAGCAAGTAAGGCATCAAACCGAGTCCGTCCATCAATCCGTAAACAAGTTAATTAGTGCCACTATTTCTTGAACTACTTGTCCTCTTGCATGAAAACTGTTCGAATCCCTTTAACTTGTAGCCATCAACAGCCAAACTTGAAAATTTTGAAAAAAATCAATACCCAGAAACCAATCTATGCTTTTCTAAAGGTTTTCATTAGCTGAATCTGAATCTTCCTCCCAAACTGATTCTGGTTTCCGAGATATCCTTACCTAAAGGGGGCAAAATCGGCGTTTTCTCATACATTCTCTAAGCAATTAAACTTAGGACTAGTTCAAGATCGTTCGTGAACAAAATAAGGTTTTTGTCAGGAATATGTCAGTATCGCTTTAGAACTATTCTGGAATATTTTGCGATTCTTTTACGGATCATTGCGAGTGTAGTTTTTTTTCGGTTCTGGAAGATTTTCCGTTCCACTTTATTTTCGGTTCCTTTCCCATTCCACTTTCTTTTCGGTTCCGGTTAAGCTTTCAGTTTAGTTCCACTTTCTCTCCCGTTCCACTTTCTTTTAGGTTCTGGTTAAGCTTTCATTCCGGTTCCGGTTTCTTTCCGGTTCAACTTTCTTTCCCGTTCCACTTTCTTTTCGGTTCCGGTTAAGCTTTCATTTCAGTTCCACTTTCTTTCCCGTTCCACTTTCTTTTCGGTTCCGGTTAAGCTTTCATTCCGGTTCCACTATTTTTTTGGTTCCAATTAAGCTTTCATTCCGGTTTCGGTTTCGATTCCGGTTTCCTCCTGTTCTACTTTCTTTACGGTTCCAGTTATGCTTTGATTCGGATTTCAGTTCCGGTTTCCTCCCGTTCCACTTTCTTTTCGATTCCGGTTAAGCTTTCATTCCGGTTCCGGTTTCCTCCCGTTCCACTTTCTTTTCGGTTTCAATTAAGCTTTCGTTCCGGTTTCGGTTTCAGTTTCCTCCCGTTCCACTTTCTTTTCGGTTTCAATTAAGCTTTCATTCCGGTTCCGGTTTCCTCCCGTTCCACTTTCTTGTCGGTTTCAATTAAGCTTTCGTTCCGGTTTCGGTTTCAGTTTCCTGCCGTTCCACTTACTTTTCGGTTTCAATTAAGCTTTCGTTCCGGTTCCGGTTTCCTCCCGTTCCACTTTCTTTTCGCTTTCAATTAAGCTTTCGTTCCGGTTTCGGTTTCAGTTTCCTCCCGTTCCACTTTCTTTTCGGTTCCAATTAACCTTTCATTTCGGTTTCGGTTCCAGTTTCCTCCCGTTACACTTTCTTTTCGGTTCCAGTTGTGCTTTGATTCCGGTTTCGGTTCTGGTTTCCTCCCGTTCTACCTTCTTTTCGGTTCCAGTTATGCTTGGCCCCGGGTTCGGTTCCGGTTTCCTTTCCGTACCACTTTCTTTTCGGTTCCAGTTAAGCTTTCATTCCAGATCCGGTTTCTTTCCGGTTCCGCTTTATTTCCGATTTCCACGAACAGGGAATGAAATCGCTTTTTCGTGTTTTGTGTCACAGTCAAAAACACGCACGACGAAATCTTTACTATTTACCACAAATTGTGCATCACCTAAAGCCCAGAAATACTACAAAACTCAAAATTAATTAGAGCTGCGAGCATCAAACGCAAAATTCAATTAAAAGTCATTAAGTTATTTGACTGTGCTCTACCCACTAAATACTCTTGCATAATTACATAAGCTCGAGAACAAGAATAATACATTCAGTGGTGTGCAAATTTACTCTTCGAATTAACTCTTCGAATTAATATGTTCTCTTAGCACATAGGCTGACGTATATTATGATTCAATTTCATTCCGGATCTTTTCTGTATCCCGTTTCTGTAACTAAATTCGATCGATCGTCTCGACTGAATAGTCATAATGACGTCATATTCATTTTTTGCTTTCGAGGTAGTGACAAAAAATATTTTTCTTTCAATTTTGAATCGAGTCGAGTGAGTGTGACGAAATTAAAATCGAGAATTTTGTTGATTCTTTACAAAAACGCGGTACTGGACACTTTCTTACCGAAATTATGTTATAAAAATACTAAAGTGGTTAACAAAAAACGTTTCGAAAGTGTACTAAAAAGTAATTCAGAAATAAAACAAAAATGTTTTCGAAATTTTCTTCAACTTAAATAAGTACTTTAGCTGTGAAAAAATTGCCCACCACTGGTATACAAATGTATGCATATCAGCAAATACCAACCTATGTTATGCAGGATATACCAATGAAATTGCAGTTGTTTTGCACATTTACTAACATACCATTGTGGCGTTCACACATGCTTCTACGTTTCACACTTGAAAATGTGTACTTGAGTTTACGCAGGAATGTTCTAACACACTGAGAAAGCTCCTAAACACTTTATACATCTCACACTCGTCCCACACGCAATTAGCACCGTATAACCTAAACTCGCCACATGTTTTGCATAATTAAGAGCTAGTAAACCGTTGGTAGCAAACAAGATTACAGGCATTGTCTTTAAGCTGGCGAATATTTATTGTAAGGACATACATACATACATGTGTCCATATACATATCCTGGTACATGTTTGTATTAGGCAGTTTGAGAATTTTCTTTCGGCTAATTTTTGAAGTTAACTTCTTAGGCGGCGGTATGAAGTTTTGATTGAGAGTAAAATTTGAGAAAATGGCTGATAATGCAACGGAAATTATGCAACGGAAATAGAAATTGTAGCCGACTTTTAGGCGTAGGCGATATTCACCACGCTATTTAGCTGTGCAACTGAAATAGGAGGTGAAATTCTAGGATCTCGCTAACATTGCACAGATTGTAATAGTTAGACCGAGCAGAATTTATGGGTGTTGCCACTTATGGCGGTTTACAAGGTTGCCACCTATCCCAATTTTTTTTTTTTTAATATTGAGTTAGATATGCCAATATAGTTATCAAATGAAA
This sequence comes from Campiglossa producta, assembly GCA_964058755.1. Classification (NCBI taxonomy): domain Eukaryota; kingdom Metazoa; phylum Arthropoda; class Insecta; order Diptera; family Tephritidae; genus Campiglossa; species Campiglossa producta. Next base: position 10,787,745 of record CAXKVI010000005.1, on the reverse strand, counting down.
GGTATTTTTGACCGTATTCCAAATAAGACAATTTCAAGCAGTGTTGCCACTTAGGGTAGTTAGAAATTTGTAATTCTCATTATATCGATTTAACCTTGTTCGAAGAAGATTGAATGAAAAAAATCTAAATTTTTTCAAATTTTCAAAAAATCTAGGAACGAAAAAGAGTTAGCTCTCCTATACCAAAGGCGATTCAATTACCGAAATTTTAAGCACGACAGTGTGACAGTTGTGATGCGCCATTGACTTAATAAGCCACGTTATATTGCAATCACAATTTTTCTATTTTTACCGACAAAAATTTCCATATTCTCGACATTTGATAGATGATACCTAAGAAAAATTTTCTGCTGATTTGTTTAAAAGTAGAACACATTCCACATCAACAGTTTTTAAGCTATTCCATAGATTTTATCGCAGGCCTTGTCGGTGGGAGTGAAATGAAAAAAATGTTAATGCAACATAACTTGACAAAAATAAATATAAGCGTTGCCTACATTTAGGCGTTGTACTAATTCTAGCAACAGGCCGATTACATAAAATTGCAGCTGTACATTACATTACATTAAAATTGGATCTGTAAGCGTTGCCTACATTTAGGCTATACTACTAACAGTGTGACGTTGTACATAAAATTTGAGCTGTATAGGCTGTACTGTTAACAGGTTAAGGCATAAAATGATAAAAAGTGATATGCAATAGCTTTACCGCGGCAGCCCCCGAGTGCCACACATCCTTTTTTTTGATTCCACACTCTTTGAAATTATTTTTTAATTTTTATGACCCCATTTCAGTGTGGGACTTCAAAGTTGAGTTAATTTGGTTTTGTGTGTTTTCCGACAGGGTGGATACTAGATGTATATTGGAATGATTTTTCCTCATCCCTTGTCAATTTTGGTTTTGTAACAAACCGGTTTCGGCGTACCGCCATCTTCAGTGTTTGATTTCGTTCTCTTCAAAGTTATGAATTTTTTTCGAACTTTTTTTTTGAACGGTCTAATGTGCTCATTCTTGTACGACGCCTTTTGAAAAGTGCTCCCAACATGCGCCCCACGTTTCCTTTCAAAATATGTAATTCGAAGTAGCTCAAAGTGTATGAACCATTTCCTAAAACGAAATCAGCATGGTTACCGGGAAAATGCTGAAATAAACTTATGCCAAAACAAATAACAAGCATTTTAACTTAATTGAAAATATCCTATGTACTTTTCCAACATGCAAACCAAATAACTAGCAGATAGTTGAAATACGGAAAGAAAGAGACCGCCACTCCGATGCAGGTCCAAATGGAGGCAGATCTATGATCGATCCAATTGAGGCCAGTTGGCTCAGCAAAGAATATAGAACCAACTGGCAAAACATGTTGGACGGCCATCTCATTACCCATCTACTCCTTCTTCATGGATGAAGGGATGACATGACCTAGAAGGTTCCACTGGTCATACCAAATCGCTACCACGACAGTCGGGCGGTATCTCAAGGGAGTGCCGGGTTCATTACCAGCCAAGGAATATCAATTTCTGCATAACTCCCCAAAACCTTCGGGTCGCCCAGTGATGGGCAACGCTCCAAGTACATTTCCCTCATTAAAAAGCTTCTCAGTACCATCTTGTATAAATACTGTTAGTACCGAAATACTTAACAATAGTTTACTATTATTTTATTCTTATTTTTATTATTATAAATGAGCTCAACTTCGACTTAAAACTACTTCTAACTACCACACATGTGTTCTGGAAAAGTTACCTATTACAATAGCACGCCATCTTTTATTCAACAAGAGAAGGAAGGAAGAGCTTACATCCTCAGTAACTCAACATACATACATAAGTACATACATACGGTTGTGTATTAGACAGTTTAGCAAATAATATTAAATCTCTTTAGTAGGTACATAGCTGTAAACATCTTTTATTCCACACATAACCACCGAAGTTTTAGGTGAAAGTAAACATTCGTGTCTTCACACATTCTTATAATAAGTATAGACATACATAATAGTTAGATAGCTAGATATATATTTAGAAGGCGGTTTATTTTATGTTACTTTTTGTTATATGAACTGACCAAAGTTGTTTGTTGAATGTTTTATTTGCACGCAAAGCCTTTGCAAGTGATGGACATTAGGGATGGCAGAAAAATTGAGCATTTATTTTTTGTCAGTATTGAGTAAGAAATTCTCTGAATGATCTCTTAGGGAAGCCTATAGGAAAAAAACACTTCGATACGACAAAATCAAATCGATTTCCCGTTTTTCAAAAACTTGAGCTGAAAACAGCCATACTTTGCCCAGCCTAGTCGGAAGTTCCACTTATAAAAAGTTACGTGACAGACCAGACAGGTGTTGTACGGGTGTTGGCAGTCCTTTGCCGGATAAATCCGGTACGTTCCGGTACTCCCTTATGGTACTGCCCGACTGTCTTGGGAATGATTTCGTGGATTTTAGTCGCCTCTTACGACCGGCATACCTACCTCGGGCATATTCTAAACCCCTAAACCGTTGGGGCACCCCTGAAGCCCATGGTATTATTTGCTTTAATGTCAAAAAAGCACGTGTAAATTTGGTAAAGAGCTACTTTTTCTGACCAGTATGAGTTTTACGAAAAATTGGTAGTTTCAGACTAGTTTGGCGCTACACTTCAGGGTTGGTCCAATACCCAGACGGGTGCTGTAAGTGCACCCAGAAAAAATGTCATGCAAAATCAACACTTTTTTAACACTTTTTCAGGTTATTATTTTCAACTCTATCGATCATGTTATTTTAACATGAAGCTCATGTTGAGTAACTTCACTTCGTGTTAAATTAACACGAATTTCTGTTAAATTAACATGAAGCTCATGTTGAAAACCTTGAGTTCGTGTTAAATTAACATGACTTCCCGTTAAATTAACATGAAGCTCATGTTGAAAACCTTGAGTTCGTGTTAAATTAACATGACTTCCTGTTAAATTAACATGACTTTCTGTTAAATTAACATGACTTCCTGTTAAATTAACATGACTTTCTGTTAAAACAACATTATCTGCCTACTTATCTCATGCAAATTTAACATGATCTTTCTTGTTAGTTTAACATGGTTCATTTTGACAAAAATTATTCTGTGTGTGAAATAGAATTTTTGTATGTCCTACCCTAGTGTACATGTATGTATGTGTTTAGTCAGGATATAAAACTTTAATGTATATTCTTAGCCCTTCAGCAAGTGTTGTTGTTACCAGCAAATAACATTTTACCTGAAGCTTAGAAATGGCACACTTGCTTTATTTATTCAAGGCATATCTTTTGGTAAACAACAACAAAAAAAAACTTTATTGTAGGCCGATACCTGTTATTGTTATTTGCTCTACGTTTATTTGAAGCATAAAATTGACTTAGTTTGTAGTTAAATCGTGTAGTTGTAAACTACCTCACAACCAATCACAAAAGCTATTAGTAGATATTTTATGAGAAGCCAGCTGGAGAGCGGAGGTCCGAACCTGACCAGTTGTACATGGTTGAAAGCCTGAAAATCGTATCTAATTCGCCAGCTAGAATATTAGAGTTTACACTAGGCTCAAAGCATGCCCCTCAGTACATGTACATTAGGGTGATTCAAATTAAAAAATATTGTTTTTTTCTTGGTCTTACCCCATGAAACTTTAGGTAGTGATGAGAAAATAAGCCCTTTCCCATACATTTTGTATGGGAAAAAATGGCATTTTTTTTTTCAAAGTGAATTTTTTCTTAATTTTTGAAACTTTTTTCAAAATATTTTCACATACTCTTCAAGTTGAAGCTTTGAAGCTTCCAAAATGCTGAGCCATGTGCCATTATTTCAACTATAGAAAAAATTACAACCATTTAAAACTATATTTTTAGTGTCGTTTTTACTCTTTTTTGAATAACTTTACATACATAATTTTACCATATTTTTGTGTAATTTTTTGCGTAACTTTTTGTAATTTTTACAATATTTTTTGTGTAATTTTTCCTTTTTTGCGTAATCTTTACTGTATTTTTTATGTAAGTAAATTTTACTGTTTTTTGTGTAATTTTTACTAAATTTTTTGCGTAACTTTTACTGTGTTTTTTGTTCAATTTTTTTGATATATTTTGCGTAATTTTTACTGTATTTTTTGTGTAATTTTTACTAAAGTTTTTGCATAATTTTTACCATATTTTTTGGGTCATTTTTTACTAAATTTTTTGCCTATTTTTTACTGTATTTTTTATGTAAGTAAATTTTACTGTTTTTTTTTTGTAATTTTTACTATATTTTTTGCGTAACTTTTACTGTGTTTTTGTGCAATTTTTTTTAAATATATTTTGCGTAATTTTTACTGTATTTTTTGTGTAAAATTTTTTTATGTAATTTTTTTTGTGTAATTTTTCCTTTTTTGCGTCATCTTTACTGTATTTTTATGTAAGTAAATTTTACTGTTGTTTTGTGTAATTTTTACTATATTTTTTGCGTAACTTTTACTGTGTTTTTTGGGCAATTTTTTTTGATATATTTTCCGTAATTTAAACTGTATTTTTTGTGTAAATTTTTCCTTTTTTTGCGTAATCTTTACGGTATTTTTTATGTAAGTAAATTTTACTGTTTTTTTTGTGCAATTTTTTTTTATATATATATATTTTTCGTAATTTTTACTGTATTTTTTGTGTAATTTTTACTAAAGTTTTTGCATAATTTTTACCATATTTTTTGGGTCATTTTTTACTACATTTTTTTCGTATTTTTTACTGTATTTTTTATGTAAGTAAATTTTACTGTTTTTTTTTTGTAATTTTTTATTATATTTTTTGCGTAACTTTTACTGTGTTTTTTGTGCAATTTTTTTTAAATATATTTTGCGTAATTTTTACTGTATTTTTATGTAATTTTTACTAAAGTTTTTGCATAATTTTTACCATATTTTTTGGGTCATTTTTTACTACATTTTTTGCGTATTTTTTACCATAAATTTTGGTGGTTTTTTACTATATTTTTGTGTAATTTTTACTGTATTTTTTGGGTAGTTTTTACTTTTTCTGTTTTGTATAATTTTTACTTTATTTTTTTGCGTGTATTTTTTACTACATTTTTACTGTATTTTTCGCGTATTTTTCGTGTATTTTTTATTGGCATCTGAAAAATCCATCCGCGGATCTGCCACTTTAAGTGTCTATAGCTAAATTAAAATAGTAGCAATCGCTTCTCGGTAAATACAATCTGAAATACACTACAAAAAGTATCTACAAACAAAACATTTGAATCACTGATGCTGCCTGTCATAACTCAATTTATATATACCTACCATCTGCTGGGACTCTTTGACGAACGCATACGGCTTAAAATGAGCAAGAATAATGTGCCACAAAGCAGCTTGTAAAAGAAAGTTTGAAAGTTTTTTACACGCGCACGACAGGCTTTTGATGGTTTTTCCAAAGTACACAAGAAAACAAAAAAAAAACAAAGTAATAGATAAACATAAAAACTTAATGAAGACATTTATTTTTTTTTTCTACCTAAGGTTATATGAAGTTGATAAACAAAATAGAATGTATCCTTGCTTACCCCACCGCGTGAAACAGCCGCTTTGCTTTCACTCTTGTATATCCGTACGCTTATAAAGTCCACTTAACCTTACTGTGCTTAAGTGAACTGAAAGCTCATCACTGTATTGAGTTTCCAAGTGATTTAATAAACAAGTGGCTGTCATCGCACTAACACAGTGTTTACAGTTTTGGTTACTATCGACTTTGATGGAAAGGTTAAAAAAATAATTTGCCATTTAACCTTGTCGTCAAAAGAATATCAAAGTACCGCAAATTCATAGTTATTGGTTGACTTGTGCTTTGTGGTGAGCTATTTATAGAGGTCATGGCACGAAAACGTTGTAGAATTTGAGGGTATTACAGGGTTGCCACCTATCTAATTTTTTTTTAATATTGAGTAAGATAAGCCAATAAGGACATCAAATGAAAGGTATTTCCGCGGCATTCCAACTAAAATATTTTCAAGTAGGGTTGCCACCCAGGGTTGCCTCCTTATCGCAGTATATCCGGTACTATCTCGAGAACTGCTTACTTTGCTTGCTAAAAGCGCTTCAAAGCGTCGAATAGCCCAAATATCTATTTGACAGAGCTTCACACGCTTCAATATTGCTTTTGTTGTTGTCTTGTTTGCGGCATCACTGTATTTTTGACAGCATTTGAAGCTTTTAGTTAGCCATAGAAGCTTTCAAAGAAGTGGAAATTTTGGAATAATTTTGGGGTTTTTTTGGGATCATTTTAAGTTCAATTTTGGATCAATTTGGGACAATTTTAGGGTAATTTTGAGATCATTTAACGCTCTATTTGGTGTCATTTAGGGATCACTTTGGGATCACTTTAGGGTCATTTTAAGATAATTTTCGGATCACTTGGGATCATTTTGTGGACCATTTTTGGGGATCATTTTATGGTCACTTTGGGATAATTTTGGGGGTCATTTTTGGGTCATTTTTGGGCCATGTTGAGGTCATTTTACGTTCATTTTGGGATCATTTTGGGGTCATTTTGAGATGATTTTTGGGTCATTTTGGGAACTCTTTAGGGTCGTTTTGGGATCATTTTGGACTGCTTGACCGATTTCGATGAAATTTGGCATAGAGATAGTATGCTTCATTTAATCTAACTGTCGATTTCACGAAGTCATTTAAGTGAAAATAAATTTTTCTCGCTATCAGATTTTATATAAAACTAGCTGGTGCCCGCGACTTGGTATGCGTATAATTTCTGTGTTTTTCTTTTTGTTTGCAGCTGGGTTAGCAAAGAATAAAATCCAACAAAAAGACACATTTTTGTGGAAATATTCGTCGATACCTCCGAAACCGGTCGAGCTATCGAAATTTCAAGATATCTCCCAAACTATTTCAGATATTTCAATGAATCACATCGCATATTATAGCACTCATTGACACCTTTCGTTTGACACCCATATTGTACTAAGACATTTTTGGTCACCCCTCGTCCACATATTGGGCGATACCCCCAAAACCCGTTGAGATATCGCAAAAAATAATATCTCAAACTTTAAGTTGAGCGTCTAGCAATCCAACGATTCAATTCCATTCAGTACTTTTAGAGTTTTACGACCACAAACATACAGACAGACATGGTCCACATGTTGGGCGATAACTCAAAAACCGGTTGAGATATCGAAAAAAGTAGTATCTTAAATTTTAAGTTGAGCGTCGCGCAATCCAACGAAAAAAGTTTCATTCAATTCCATTCATTACTTTCAGTGTGATACGGCCACAAACATACGGACAGACAGACACACAAAAATTTTTAAAATGGTTAATTTGGATTCTACTCGCTTCCCCCAATCAATTTTTTGTTTATATCTGCCATGTACAGACATCGACCTGTTACAATTTTATTATGTGTAGAGATTCTTCACTTAAGTTCAATTTGTGAGTCAAATTTTTCTTATGAAACCGCCTTTAAAATTTTTACAGAATTATGATTTGAAATATTAAATTTTACAATTTAGCTTCGTCGATCTCGCTTATTATTCTAACGCCACCAGCCAATTTACTTTACAATCGACTTTGAATACTTAGCAAAAACTTTCAGGCTATCTCCTTCCTAATACTCTACTTCTTTTCGTTGTTTGACTTTCGCACCCTAACTTTCCCCACCACAACAAGCCTATAAAGCAATAATACCCAGCACACAAATTATTTCACACTAATACAAGGGTATTATAACTTTGTCCACATAACGGTACTACGTAACGGCATAAAATAATCGAGATAACTATAGAGTTCCAAATATGAAAGTTCTTAGGTTGGAAAAAAAAATTCATTAGGGCATGTGCGTCCGTCTGGCCGTCCGTCTGGCCGTCCGTCCGGCCGTGTACACGATAACTTGAGTAATAATTGAGATCTTTGCATGTGATTTTGTATACAGGTGACTTTCCTGCCAAGGTAGGTTGCGATTGAAAATGGGCGAAATCGGTGAATAACGCCTCCTTTTTCGATATCGAAAATTTCGAAAATCAAATAAATTGACATATCTCGGTAGCTGAAATGGCTAAAATTATATTATTTTATAGGTGAATCCCCCTGGTCATTTTCTTATGATTTCTTTATAAATATTTTAAAGTAGGCGGGGCAACGCCCATTTTTAAGGGAAGCATTTTTGAAAATTCGACTGGTCGTAACTTTAAAACTGATTGCGATAGAACGATGAAATTGGGCCCAGACCATACTAGTATCGTTGAAATTGGATAAAATCTCTCTCAAACCATGCCCACTTTCGATATCGAAAATTTCGAAAATCACCTAAATTGAGATATTTCGGTAAAGGAAATGGCTAAAATGATATACATATAATGATTTTTTGATATATTTTTTAAAGTAGGCGTGGCACCGCCCTCTTTTAACAGAGGCTTTTTTTTTTAATTCGACTGGTCGTAAATGATAAGTTTGGGTAGGATGAATACCCTAGTAATTCTAATATGACTTTTTGATAAATTTTTTGTAAGTAGGCGTGTCACCTCCCACTTTTCAGGGAGGCATATTTGAAAATTTCACGGGTCATAACTTCTAAACTGATTACGGCAGAACGATGGAATTGGTACAAGGTATACTAGCGTAATAGGGACGAAATCACTTCCCAACCACGCCCACTTTCGAAATAGAATATTTCGAAAATCTTATGAAAACTACCGCTGGGTATTTAATGTTCGGTTTACTCGAACTTAGACTTCGCTACTTTTTTATATTTGATTTCCAAAAGAGATTGTTTAACTAATTAATAAAAGTGCAAATGTTAAGAAGTCGACACATAATTAGTATTTCATAAGACTTGTGCATACGCAGAAAACAAATCTGTTCTTTTATTGCGAAACCCCTTCAGCAATTTCTTTAGAATCAGTTACAGACAAGTGAAATGAAATGACCTTTTTAATTAGATCTTGTTTCATATAGACATGTAAGTACATATGTATGTTGGTATATTAATGCGTAACGGCACTTGAGACACACTTGCTTGCTTACGATTACTTAAGTCCTTATTATGGAAATATTTCGCAAACGCACAAATAGATAAATGAACGTTTTTACGCACGTGCGAAAACGTTGAAAATATTTTCTGCAAAAATATAGAAATATGTTTAATTTAATTGCGTCTGTTCAATAGCAGCTAATGAGTATATTTTAGGAATTTTTTTTTTTTTTTTTTTTTTTTTTGTTTTTTTTTTTTTTAGTATACTATCAACAGTGGTGATTAGTTGTAAGAAGATTTCCGAAATGTTCAGCACACCACCCATTAAGCATATCCATTTCATTTTTAATTAACCAAAATATTATAATAATAATCTCCTAAAACATAATTGTGAAATATAAAAAAAAAAAAAAATATTTATGTTATTATTATCTCCAAGTAATCATCTGCGTATGCAAAATGTAATAGGATTACGCGGCTTCAAAATGGTATTAATTACACTTTTGCTGTATTTTAAAACAATATTCACATTCAGCGCCGGAAGCTGTCCCATTAAAAGGCTAATAAATTCAAAGCTCTGGGGCAATGCGAATGACCGCTAAAGCTAAATTATAGGCAATTCAAAAAAAAGAAACACGAATGCGCTATACTAAATGTTATGAGCATAAGCTTTGATATGAGTGCTATAGCGCTGATGCAGAGATCCAGGAGAACTAGAAACAAAAAAAAAAAAAGGTGGTCTCTGAAAACCAAAGCGAATTCATACAGGTGTGTTCGAGCGAATTCAGATCTACACACACGCACATACTCCTTGTAACTGAAAATGTCTAACAAAGCAACAACATAAGAAATTTGACAGCTACAATTCGATTTCAAGGAAGAAGAAGAAACCATATGATGGGAGGATGCCACCTGTAATGAATTCACCTTGTTAAAAACGAAAAAAAAACCTCTAGAAGGTGAGATATTTACCTACAACTCATTGAAATCATTGCCACGGCTGCCTTGGTGTTGCAGTAGTGTACACGACCTACTACATCAAGTATTCAGGGATCTCAAACCGTTAAAAGTAACATCATTATAAAGAGAAAATTTTCTCAACCGGGTCGTCCTTCGGTAGTGGTTTGTATTTTGCCATGAAAAGCTTCTTAGCAAATATTCATATGTTTTGCAGGTGCCTTTCGGAGTTAGAAAAAAACTGAAGGTCCCGCCAATTTGTCGCGAAAAATTTAAAAGCCGCTCATCAAAAATTGTATGAGAAGCTCGGCACAAAAATCCCTCCATTTAAAGGTTTATAAAGATAACCTGTAGGTATATCATCCAAGGATTTGGTATGTAGGTTTTTTCCATCAAAAATGGGTCGGTTTTTTCCTGTTGGTAGGATGGTAGGACGACTTGAATTTTGGTAGGTTTTTACCTTTGCTCAAGTAACATCACTGTCTTTCTGAAAAGTGAAATTTTTCAAAGGTCAAGTCTCATTCTCGTTATCGCGGAAATAGGGGATTTCATCCCAAAGATTTGTGATCACTTTTGATAAGTTTATGCCAAAGTATGTAGCATCGTAACGAGGAACAAACAGGCAAGGGACAGATGGGAAAACATAGGTACCTGCAATCATACAAAACTGGTGTGGCCAGAGATTGTCCCGAGTAGGTCGGAAGAACTGCTCAAGCTCAGAAGGGAGGTGCACTCATTACTCATGGGACTTCTCACAGGGCATATAGGCTTAGGCAGGCATGCGGAAAGGCTTGGCATTCCCCATAATGATTTCTGCAGTAGCTGCAGAGACGAGGAAGAGCCTGAAACAGTGAGGCATCTTCTGTGCGAATGTTCCGCGTTGGGGGGCAAGAGGTTTTAATACCTGGGGTCGGGTATTTTCTATCACCTTGACAAGTTATCAAGAACTAAGCCAAATGATAGTCTGCGGTTCGCGGAATCCACGAAATGGTTCGAATAGGCGGTCATTCAGATCCATGTGGTATCACAACGGGACCTTCGGGGCCTATGTGTGCTAGTCCGTTTACTAGTAGCCACTGCAACCTACCTATCTACCCATGTAGGTGTTAATACTTGCGCGCCGTCTGGCTTGCTAGCATCAGTACTGATGCAAACTGATTTTGCAGAATCTGAGTACTTTGTCAGGGACGGGCTTAAGAGTAAGTTTTTCCGATTCCATTGCAGTATCGTCCGTCGAATAGCGGGCAAAGCTTTTAATGAAATGATATGCGCTGAAATAAGTATGTACCTACTGTGAAGCCAAACTCCAAATTTTCAAATCAGAAAAAATGTTATTAAAATAAAAAAAAACATTGATATGTTTTTCGACTTCCCGATTTTGATTTGGAAAATTGAGAAGAATGTTTTTACTAACATTCAATATGAACTTTGAAAATTTTGTGGACTTTTATCAAATTGTTCTTTTGAGTTTTGGCGAGAACAAGTTGAAAAATGCTACAAACATTTCCAAACAACGTTGATTGCAATTTCGATCTTGTTGAAGGATCTTGTCAAACCGCTTTGTATTGTTGCTTAGAAATTGTTAATCACCTTTGCTAGTCATCGCACCCAGGGAGAGGAGATTAGAAATTTCTAAACCGCAGTGTGGGAATATAGGAAAAATGATAAAAGCAGATTCTGGATGCTGACTTATAACTTTAAAGTGGGTTCAACAGAACTACCGTGATCCGAAAGGCACATAAACTAACAAAACGAGGGTCAAACTCTTGGGAGTATTTTTCCAGACAGTCTAATGTTCATATTCTCATATGTGCAAGTAAGACAATATGTTTTGTTTTACTCTAGAGGAGTAAGAATGAAATTGTATGCTCATCTCATACGTAATAATAACGGCACAAATATTAATTATGCGTTGAAAATCTACTATAGCCATGAGCTATAAATTTTACAAACAATTATTCAAAAGAAACACAATACACACAAGTGTCTTGTTGCCGGTGCTTAAGTCATATTCCCTACGTACTTTTACTCAGCTTTAATAACTCTTTACGTGTAGGTTTGTGATTTAAATTCATGCTGTGTTTACTTTTAGCTGCAAAATATATGGAAGCAGTATGCTGGAAAAATTTATACTCACTCAGTTTCCTCAAACATTTACATACATATTTTTACTACACTTTGTATATTAACGTACAATTGGATTACTTGAATTTTGGGTCATCAATGGTCAGAGACGGTTGAAAATTCTGGTTGAAATCATACTAGTCCAGATACAAGGCCTTTTGGACAAGTTTGGGACAAGTATATTTCACACTATTCCTTTTTGGACTGGTATGAGGACTAGCTCATGTTATGGAAATCATACTAGTCCAGGTGCGAGGCTTTTTGTACTAGTATGGGACTAGTATTTTTCACACTAGTCCTTTAGGGATTGGTAAGGGGACTAGTTCATTTTATGGAAATCATTTTAGGCCAGGTTGAACTAGTATGGGACTGGTATTTTACACTAGTATAATTCAAGTATGTAATGACTAGTACATGACTGGTATGTTCTCGTCGAATCTCACTCAATTTCGCTCCAAAGACATGGCTTTCTTATTTAAAAGACTTTGTTCCACAACTCAAGGCAAATAGTCTTTAAATTGAGGAAAAAATTCTTTAAATTAAGGAATATTTTACTTAGTTTAATGAAGCCATGACTTTGGAACCAAATTAAGGAAACATTTTTCTGAGTGTAAAAATTACACTTTACAACAAAATTGAAGTTTTTAAAAATTCCACCGGGTTTCTTAACAGTTTCGAAGCCTTGAGTCCGAATCATATATGTGTAGTTCGATCTCTATCTATCTTCATAAATGTGTAGTTCAATCTCTGAAAATTGTGCCAGAAAAGCGAATGTGCTGCACATTTATGTTTCTGGCCGAACGAAAATATTTAAAAATTGAGTTTCTAAACTTTTAAAAATTTTCGTTGAGCCAGAAACAAGAATGTATTGCACTGAACCCCCCAGACACCATGGCGTATACGTAACAATTTTGCTACACATTCGTATTTCTGGCACAAAGAAAATTTAAAAAAATTTACATTGGAAATTTTACAAAAGGAATTGAAGGAATATTAACCCTAAACTAACTTGAAAAAATATATTTATGTCAAAAACTAAAATTTCAAATAATAAACTTTAATTTTTGAAATTACAATTTTGCCACATTCATGCTTCTGGCAAGCGGGCGACGATATGTACAAATACATACATACATAGCTATTAGCTAACTAAACATTTATAAGTAAAAGATTATGAAAGAGGATGGAAGTATGAAAGGAAAAAGATAAAAAATTTCAGTTCATAAAGCACTCGAATGGTGTTTTTTTGTTTTATATTTTAGCGAGAACTTTTATATCTGAAACTTGGAAGTAAGCCAAAGCGGGCCAATATTAAGTGCATTTTAAGAATATTGGCGGCGATACGTTTTTTTATGACTTTCAACTCGAAATTCATTTAATTGTATTTTTTTTTTTTTTTTGTATTTAAGCACTAAAACACATACAGACATATATGTATGTATGTATATAGATTTCACTACATTTGCACTTGGAAATATATTAAGGAAGTGCACTGCACCTAAATAAATTTTAATTATAAAGCAACTGCAGCAGCACTCAATAAAACTTGTCAAAACAAAACCATTTAGTCAACAACTTTTTCAATTTCACGGCGGAGAACACAATTTTTGTTTTCGTATTTTGCTTACAGATATTTGCAATTGTTTCTGTGGTGGTGTATTCGCAACAAATTCCACTGTTGGTCTGTGATAAATATAAATATTTGTTGCTTGTTATTTGAAAACAAAAAAAATCAACTCAATCTTTGGCAGAAATGAGTTATTATCCTGGTTTGAAAGTGCTTTACTCTGAATCTTTACAATGTTCACCCAGGTTAGGTTAGGTTAGGTGGGGTGGTAGCAGCCCAACTGAGAGGGCCACTCACTTGGACACTTGTATGGTCCGTTGTGATACCACATTCTAAACGGTGACACTAACTCAAAATCAAATTTACCTCTCAAATCGCTGCGTATCGACAATATAACTCCGGATAAGGCACACATTGATCTTCGATACGTCCTCCGGAGACCTAAATACGTCCGACCCGAGAAACCTGCGCCTAGTCCTGGCAAAAGCGGGACAGTTGAGCATGAAGTGATCTGATGATTCCACCTCCTCATCCTCCATGCAGCTCACGCAGTTCGGATTTTCAGCAATGTTTAAGCGCACCGCATGGATTCCCATCGGACAGTGACCCGTCAACACCCCAATCATAATGGAAAGGTGTGCCTTGGAGAACCTGAGTAGTTCCGCCTATCGCCTGGAGTCAACCACTGGCCAGGAGGACTTCGACACCTTACAAGAGGTGGTATCAGCCCAGCGCTTGCTTAACTGTTCTGATGCCCATCTACCCAAAAGCAGACCACAGGTGGCAAGGGGAATACCAAGTGTTCCGAAGGCACCCATTTCCATTTCAAGAGTGCCCTCCCTGGCCAAGTGATCCGCATGGCAATTGCCGGGAATGTCACAATGGCCTAACACCCAAATAATTTGTATTTTGAAGTAGTTGGACACAACCGTAAGCGATTCCAGACAGTCGCTAACCGTCCTTGATCGAACGTTGCTTGCGCTCAACGCCCTAATTGCCGCTTGACTGAAAATTAAAAAAAAACGCACTTGTGCTGTTTTGGCTCTTGACCACAGAAATATGAAAGTATGTTTGCATGAAATGCGATTATTTTAATACGATTTCGTTTCTTAGTTTATGAGTGCTTTATTTGGCACAATGGTGATAGTGGCGTTAAATTTTAAATTTATTTCACTTCTTGTATCAATTTATGCAGTATATAACTTAAATTTATTAAGTGTTAAGTAAGTCCGAAGGCTTTGAGGGGCAATTTGATATTTGTTTGAATTTTGGGCATGAGAGCTTTCAGGGTGTATAGTGCGCAATTTGTGATAAGATGCCACTGCCAATTACATGCCATTGTTAAAAGGCTCCGCGAATTCGCAAGCCTCAAGTAGAGAGAAAATGAGGGAGACTTAAGGGTCAGTTACATAAAGCTTTATTTTGACTTTACCTCAAACTTTGACTTTGACAGAAAAGTTCAGTATACGTATTTAAACGAAGCATGGCAAATTGGAGACCTCAAAGTTGAAGCAAGGTGAAAATTTCATTACTCAGAGTCCACCTAGTAGTAGGTTCGTATTCGCCACTTCAGCTGGCCCGGGTGGACCATTTGTTGACTTGAAATGTGTCGGTTTTCATCGTTGAGTTTGTTTGTGCATTTTCGGTCGTGAGCTGGGCCTTTCATTAATCACAAGACTTTCTTCCTTCCAGCTCATCACGTTTTCGCGCCAAAAGTCTGTATAAAGTGGCAATTGGTCCCCTCCAATGACAACCCCATGTTAAAGTTTTAGGTCGTTTTCATACATACTAATGAACCTGAACTGTGATAGGGCTTCTGCTTGTGACTGGTATGTGATATGTCACATAGCAGTTCTTTTGCCGGCAGGGGAGTACAAAGTAGCTCTGGCTGCCAGGGTGATTCTCATTTGAATTTTTCGACTGAAAAGTCCTTAACAGTTTAATATTTTTATCTTTAAATTCAGTATATCTACACTTATTTTGGTGTAGCAAAATACCAACTCTATTTTGAAACCAGTTCGTTTGTTGTAAGGCAGCTACTTTAGACAAACTTTACACCCAACAAAAGACCAGCTCTAATAGAGCACTTACGTTTGATAACCAACTGATATGGGCATTTCACCTAAAGGCCATTTAAATAAGTATGCGAATGCGCTCAGGGGCACGTTTCACTTATTTACTTTTTATGCAAAAGCAAATTGCTTCATTTCCATAATCCTCAATAGTGCTTTGCGTGATAACAGTGTCTAACATTTATGTGCTATAATAACAATTTCGCGAGCGTGAAATACAAAGTTGTGAAGTAAGGCCAAGTTTATCTAATAGGTGGTGTGCTTGCTACCTTTCAATTTTTAAAACAAGTTAGATAGTAAATATAGACTCGGCAAGGGTTTCTCAACATTTTTTTGAATGTTACGGATATCGAACCTGTGACCTTTGGCATGACAAGCCAGCACATTGTCACTACACCGCAGCGGTGTCCGCTAACGTTTTTGTAGAATGTGTGTGTAGAGAATGTGCCAAATATAATTCCGTACAAATGTATGGAAATTATAAGTATTTCACGTATTTTTAGATTGCTATTTGAAGTACTATTAATTAAAAAATCAATTTAAAGTTTCTGTGAAAATTGATCAATAAAAGGAAATGGCGCCCAGGCTCTTATTTATTTTCATAGCTGCGACCATGTGACTTTAATACTTTTATTTTCATTAAGAGCACGGTTTCTACTTTGCACAGTGGGCCAGGAAGGCGTCAAAAGTGGCCATAATTAGAAATCTTATCGAAATAGCTTACAAATTGCTAACTTTAGATTTTTCATTTTTTGGTTTTATTTTTCTAAAATTTTGAATTTAAAAATTTTTTGTTCGTAATTTTTTTAATAATATTTTTTTTAATTTTTAATTTTTTGATTATAATTTTTTTTAAATTTTGAGTTAAAGAATTTTTTTTGTTTGCAACTTTTCTTTATTAATTTTTTTTGTTTGCTTCGGTGCGATTTAGGAAAAATAGTTATGTTGGTATCCAAGCTTATGAGCTCTGGTTGTTAACTTGAGTCTTGGCTGGGCCACTATTGAGGAATCAGCTTTTTTAATATCAAACATATGAAAGGTCATAGCAGGCGCATCAGCTACCTAGAACCTGGTTAAAAGAGTCCAGATCTTACTAAGACAATTCATTCAAAGTTGATATGTGCATATGATATATTTTAGAGCGAGTTTTTATAAGTCTCTCATCGTACCACTCCTGATACACGGCTCGGAATCATGGACAGTGTCAAGAGAAGATGCTCCGGAAGATTTATGGTCCTTCCCGTGATGCCAACGGCGAGTATCGAAGGGAATTTAACTATGAGCTTTACGCAGACCTGACCATAGTTCAACGAATTAAAGAACAAAGGCTCCGCTGGCTGGGTCATGTTATGCGAATTCTGCAGCAGAAGAAGGGGAGGCCTCGACTGAGATGGAAACAGCAAGTGGAGGATGACTTAAACTCCCTTGGGGTTTCCAATTGGCGCCAGTCTCCGGACTACCGTATACCAAAGTATTGTTTCGAGAAGAAATTTGATATTACGATTCCGGAAAGAGAATACTGGGACATCGGGACTTTGCAAGACTACGGTTCAATCCATCTGTACACAGGCGGCTCGAAAATTGATGACAAGGTTGGAAGAGGAGTATACGTTCCTCAGCTGGATCTTAATTTTGGCTTTCGACTGGCTGACCACTGTATTGTCTTTGAGGCGGAAGTGGCCACCACACAGAAAGATGTCGAACTTCTGAAGACAGTGGACATCAATACTGCCGATGTTTACATCTTCTCTGATACTCAAGAAGCTCTTAGGGCGCTGAGGGTGATTCCATGTAATGCCAGAACTGTGACCTGCCGCAAATCTCTCAACGAGATGGCTGAGCAACTCTCGATTCATCTGGTATGAATGCCAGTGGCATAGGGGGAAGCGAGATGGCAGACGAGCTTGCTAGAGAGGCACATCCGCTCCACTTTCACAGTCATGAAAGGGTCTAGGCATGCCGCTCACGACTAGTTA